>CANTUT010000393.1:2500-610000 GCA_947687605.1 Reutealis trisperma
TTAAAGTAAGCACAAATTTAAATTCGAGTCTCATTCTTATAAAATTAAAACATTTAGATAACAAAAATTAACAAAAAATCTATAGGACGTCCATTCTGCTGAATCACTGGCCGGACAGTCTCCTACGCTCAGGACAAACTAGTAGTTAGTCCTGAGCTACCTTTTAGTCTCTTATATATATTTATCATTTATTTTATTTAAATTTAAAGAAAATTGCTCCTTGTGATTTATTTGTTCTTTTATTTTTGATGTAGTCATAATCTCATGGTCTATATTTTTTAAGTAGTCTTGATAGGATATTGAAAACAAGAAAAAAAAACAAATTCTATGCTGGCTCATTTTAGCATCCGTCTATATGCTAGTCGTTGCAATTATTAAGTAATATTATAAGTCATTTATTTATATACCAAAGTCTCTACTATAGTCTTGGCTTAAAGAAATGAGATGATAATGGAATTTTTAAAAAGAGATTTTCTTTATATATCGATTTTAGAGCAAAAATCAAGAGGATGTCCACTCTGCTGAATCACTAGCCAGACAGTCCCCTACGCTTAGGACTAATTATCAGTTAGTCCCAAGCTACCCTTCAATCTCTTTTATATCAGAAATCGCGCAACAAGTTTTTGGCGCCGTTGCCGGGGAAGGCAACTTTTGACAATATCAATAGGTTGATATACTCTATTACTTTAGATTTATTTTGTATATTTTTTTAAAATTTTGCAGATTTTTTTTTAACTTTTATAAATAAAAAAAAAAAAAAAGATGGCTTTCCATAACTTATAATGGTGTGATGGAGGAATGATGCTAAATAGAGCAGTAAACATTATTGGTGAGGATGGTTTTAGTAAGTTAAACGCTAAAATCGATACATTGGCTAACTTAATTGATAAACTTGATGCTAATACTTTATTTAATTCATGTTTGAGTTGTAATCTATGTGGAGGTAATCACTTGAATTTTGAATGCCAATATGCAGAGCAGGTACAATTTTTTTCAAATTATAATAGGCATGAGCATTATCCATATTCTAACATAGACAACTCAGGATGGAGTGATTATTCAAGCTTTTCATGGGAAAACCAATGCAATCAAGGTAACAATTCATGGTATCCTTATCAATATGATTTTCAAGATCATGCACCATTTGAAGAGCACAAACCATCTTATGAAGTGGCATTGGAAAGATTCATAAATGCTACTCATGAACGATGTGAAAGATTGGAAGATAAGATGGATCAATGGGCTAGCCACAATACAACTGATGATGTACAAATGGAACAGTTCTCTAGTCCATTAGATACTCAAAGCTATGAAAACTTGACAAGCCAAATTGAAGAACATTCTAGAGAGCAATGCTTGGCAATTTCTTTGAGTGATGATGAGGAAGAGATGATTGATCAAGAAGATACTTCAAGCAAGCAAGAAAAAAAAGGAAGAAGTTGAGCCCAATTTGCCCAAAAAAAATTCTTCTCTTATGGATAATATCTGCGGAGTGGTTGAAATTGATGGGAAAATTGAAGAAGTATTTGAACAAGAGCACTCAAAGAAAACTTTTTCAGTTTGTTTGGTGAATACAACACCATATATGTCAGACCATAAAGAATATCAATTTGATGACTTGGAAGAAAAGAAGAAGCATCACCACCATCAACTGAGCACTCACCAACTCTTGATTCAACACCACTACCTTCCTATCTCAATTTCTTGAGAAAATTTAGAGCAAGAAAAAGAGCTCGTTAGAAAGTTTTTAAAAATTATGAGCCTAATTATAAACTATTAAATAATTTCTATCTTAATTTTTTTCCATGCAGACTCAAATTAAGCTGGCTGGACTCATTAAAATTGGCAAAAGTCTATCTTTCCACAATTATCGAGATGATATACTTTGTGTATTATCCTCCATGATGAAGATTTAGCTATAGTCAAGCTAAAGACTGTAAATTAAGTGCTTTTGGGAGGCAACCCAAATTTCTAACTTTTTTACTTCTTTTTAATTTCTTTTGTTCTTTTGTTTGTTTCGTTCTATTTTAATTTTACTTTAGTGTTGTTATTAAATAGCTTATTAGGAGGAAATCTAAGCTTTCTCTTTATTAGATTTCTTTTATTTCTGTTTAGTTATTTCGTTGTAAGTTTTCTCTTTCATTTTCTTAACTAATTTAATCAGATATGGAAGCATCTCTTACAGCACTAAAAAACAGGTTTCCAACTCTTCCCCAAGATGTACTCAGGAAAATTGATGAACGCAGACTAGAAAGAATGAAGGCATTTAGGCGTCTGAATCTTCCTGAGGATATTCGCTGGATCATAGAAGCCAAAGTACGATTCGCAGGTGAGATTGATGACTCATTTATTAAATGTTTGCCAGGTATGGGGAGAAGTTCTTACTCAAAGAAAATGAGAGCTAAAAGAATGGGGGTCTGCTAGAAGTGTGCAAGATGGAATTGCAACACACGCTGTAGAAATATTGGATTTGCATCCATAAATCGAGAAGACAAAATTAAATTCATAAAGGATGGATTGAATAAGGAGTCTATGGATAATATCTTACAGACTCTTGAAACGCATCCTTGTGGACAAGTTCAACGCACTCTTTTAGATTTATGGGAACTATTCAAAGAAGAGAAGCAGCGTTACAGTCAAGGGAATCTGACAATAAAAGACCCTATTTGCCAGTTAATAAGAAAACTGGATGGGAAGCCTATCCTCGACTCATAGAAGGCGTGTAAGCCGTTACTGGACGTAAAACCAGAGGAAGATATGAGCCAAAATCACAACTAATGTTTATCATTAGGTGTATCACTAACTCTTTTATTTTTTTCAATGCATTATTTTTTTTTACATCCTGCAGTACTTTTTGACTTTTTAGCATCTAGATTTTATTTTCCTGCAGATTTTTCTACTGTCGACAACTTTTTAGTCTTTCAATGTCTCCTTTTAGCTTTTCAATATTTTCTTTTTGACTTTTGTACTCACGCTGCAGATTTTTCTACTTTCGTTAATTTTTTAGTCTTTTAATGTTTGCTTTTAGTTTTTCAATGTTTTCTTTTTGATATTTGTACACACAGTATTAATTATTTTTGTTTTTATTATCATTTTTATTTTTTATACTTTTTCTATCAACAATTATTTTATCCCATTGAACTGTTCTTTTACTCTTCTAGTTTCTTTATATGCATATTCATTATTGTCAATATGCACACAACCCTTTCGAGAAATCTGTGAGAGAAAATAGCAGAATCCTCAACACGCAAATTCAAAACTATTTGTGTCTTTTGTAGTCCAAACTCTGGCAAGAAAATAGAGTACTTGATAGCAGCTAATGAACTTGGTAGGATTTTAGCTGAACGAAAAATTGATTTGGTGTTTGAGGGAGGTAGTTTAGGGTTAAGGGGTTGTGTTGCAAGTTCTGCATATATTAGAGGTAGTAAAGTCTTAGGAGTAGTTCTAAAGACTTTGGCTCGAAATAAACAAATCACTGGTGGAACTATAGGTAATGAGTTACAGGTCAATAGCATGTATGAACGAATGGCATACATGAATTTCAATGCTGATGCTTTTATCGCATTACCTGGTGGTTTAGAAACATTTGAAGATATTTTCACAATTGCATCTTGGACTCAATTAACTGTTCTTCAAAAGCCATTGGGATTACTTAATGTTGATGGTTTTTATAATGGTTTGTTATCTTTTCTTGATCATGCTGTGGAACAGGGTTTTATGACACCGGCGAGTCGACGCATCTTAGTCTCTGCTTCAACTATTGATCAATTGATTGATTAACTGCAAAACTTTAAATCCGAACCTGATCCATTGATGGCGCAGGTAGTTTGGCACCCCAGGGCTAGTAGCAGTAAAAAGCGAGGACTAGATCTGAATCTCCGATTATAACTTCCCTAACTTTTGTAGTTTTTTTTTATCGCTTTTTTTTTGTGTGTGTTTTTTTTGTTGCACTTGATCAAGCGAAGTTTTAGGTTCGAATCACTAAATGTAAGATGGTTGAGTAAAGAGTTACTTTTGTACTCTTGATACGCATCTTAAATTTATGTGATTTTCCTTTTCAAAAAAAAAAAAAAAACTAACTAGCTAGCTAGCTAACTAACTAACTAACTCAAGAGTTATTCATACAAGATGGCTGAGTAAAGAGTACTTTTTGTGCTCTTGATACGCATATATATTTTTTTTTTCTTTTTCTTCTTTCTTTTTCTTTAGTTTCCAAAATAAAAAATTAAAAAAAATAAAAATAGACAAAAATAAAAAAATTGATATTTTCTTTTTGTGTGATTAATTTCTCATACTTGCTTTTAGTGTTGTTTCAAGATGTTTTATAGGAAGCAAGGAAGTGAAATGCATATCTTGCTTATAATTTGGAATCCACTTTTCTACAAGAAGGAGTATTTTCTTTCTTTTGGTTTGTTTCTTTGACATTGAGGACAATGTCCATTGCAAGTTTGGGGGAGGTTTAGTTTGTTTTTTCTTTTCAGTCATTTCTTTTGTGTTTTGATGAATAAATTAATTTTTTTTTTAAATATGCTTATATTAAATAATTTGATGAAAGGCTAATGATTGATTATAATTGATATTTATGGACAATTTATTAAAGTATTTCAGGTTGAGCAACTATTTTGGGTAAGAAATTAACTTTTATTAAGATTATGTTTTGCTTTGCTTTGCATTATATTGATTGCATTGAATTTGTGTATGCTTACTTAGAGAGGGCTTCTACACATTTTTATCTTCATTTGCCTCACCTATCTTAGAACATGTTTTTGCAAACTTTTGAGGCGAAATTTTGAATTCATTTTGAAAGAGAGATATGATTTAGGCATTGTTTGTTTAGTCTGTTACTTGTATATACCCTTATTTTAATTTTTTTCCTAGTTTACCCCTTTGTGCCTTGATAATTTTAGCTTTCTTTTCTTTGTTAATTAACCTTAATTGTTATCTTTCACCCTGTTTGTGAGATAATTTTGTCAAGTTTACATTTTAATGAAGAAAAGGGAATTATTGAAGTTTTAAAAGAAAATAAGGATTTCTAATAACTGAGAGTATTATTCATTATAAAAGACCACCTTCTACTTAAAATAAGTTTGGGGGAAAGCAAGAAAATTTAACCAATAAAAGTTAGTAATTCTTGCTTGTCTTTAGAATAATGTTGTTGGCGAAAAAAAAAAAAAAGAACAAGAAGAAGAAGAGGTGGGCTTAAAAGAAGAAAACATTGAAAAAGAATAGTGCTTAAGATGAAAAGGATCCTTCATTAATATAATTCCTTTATTTGAGCTATTGATTTTGTAAACTTGGCATAATTATTTTACTTTTGTTCATTTAGCCTGTTCTTTGTTTAGCCAAAAATACCTTGTGTTAGCCCCATTACAAACCTAGTCAAGACCTATTGATCTCTCTTGATTTGTGAATTCCATTAGTGGAGATTGTTTGCTTTAATACGCTTATGAGATTTGTACATCTATTTTATATCATTTGATAGAGGCATTTAAAGATATTAGTGTGTATATGCCTATCTGAAGTGCAACAATTTCTTTGCAGTTGATTTAATGCATAGTTATTCAAGGCATGATTAAGATGAGAATTGTTTTGAACCTGAGATAGAAGCTTGACTTGCAATACTATTGATATGTTGTTTGTAAATATTAATTTCTTAAGACCTTAAAAAAAAAAAAATTCAACATAAGCATGAGGGATTAAGTCTCTTTTTTGTGATATTTTATTTTTCTTTGAAATAAATTTTTAAAGGTGTTTGTGGGTATCATCACTGGAAGCCCTCACGAGACTATAACTCGTCCTCTATGGGACACCTAGGGGTTTAAAGGCTTGTTGCATACGCTAAATGCAATCGTAATTTCCTACGAAAGTGGACTAGTTTAGGTTTTGAATTTTCTTTTGCTTGAGGACAAGCAAAAACTTAAGTTTGGGGGTATGATAACTCTATATTTTTAGAGTTATTTTAATTGTTTAAACTTAAATTTTAGCTCAATTCTCAAGAATGCAATAATATTATTACTTATTTTTAGAAATAAATAGTTCTACAATTTATAAATAAATTATAACATATTTTAAGTATTTTTATTTTATTTTTGCAGATCAAAATGATGCAATAAAAATAATGATGCAAGCAATGATTCAAGTTTTCAATCCATGAGAAATAAATTCAATGGTTGGTAGCCAAAATTCAATGGTTGGTAACCAACCTAACCATTTTTGAATATTGATGAAGGAATTCAATGGTTGGTGGCCAAAATTCAATGGTTGGTAGCCAACCTAAGCATTTTTGAATATTGATGAAGGAATTCAATGGTTGGTGGCCAACCTAACCATCAATGTTGAATTTTTGATGTAAGAATTTTAATGAAACTTGAATTCTTCTACCAAACATGTCGATAAATACCATACTTGGCAAAGGGAAATAGCATCAAAGAAAATCCATAAAAAAAATATGTAGAGAGATTTTCATATTTTTTCTTAGAGTAGATTAGTTTTATTTCTTATTTTGATCAAGAGGAGGAGTTTTTGGAAGCTTGAGTTCATCAAAGATTGTATCCCAAAACAAGTTCTCTCTAAACTCTATCTTGAATTTAATTATAAGTTATTATTATGTTTATTATTTTTATTGTTAATTTAATTATTTCTTCTCTTTTAATTATGAAAAGCTAATTTTATTTTCTAGGATTTAGATGTAATCTTTTGATTTGCATATAATTATTTATATTCAATTGATTGGATTTGATTGTTGGAATTAATCTTTTATCTTAGAACTTAATGCTTGTAATTAACTGGCCATTAATTGCATTATTTAAGATATTGTGTGAAGTAGCGAGAGTGGAAACACAATATTAGTTCATTAAGATATTAGACCTAGGGTATGTGTTGCTTAGAGATAAGAACACTCCTTTGTGATTTTTAAAAGGGATTTCCATAAAACTTAATGGGTTTGTATTAATTGCTTATGATCATGAGAGTAGACGTAAGGTTAATATGAACACACATGTTGTATCTTGAGAGAGAACATCATATAATTTAGGGAAATCTAATAATTAATTCCAGCAAAAATAATCCATCTAAAGATTATAAAGAAATCATATGTGATCAATTGATGAATTCTAAATCCTAGACTTTTAATCTTATTTTCATATTTATCATCATTTATTTACTTGAATTTCACTTTAACTTAAAATATAAAATCTCATAATTGATTTTCTAAATAATAGAGTAATCTCAAAATTGGTACTTGACAAATCCTTCCTCGTGGGAACGATACTCACTCATCACTTTATTACTTGTAAACGATCTGTGCACTTGCAGAAATCGCGCAACATTGGCCTTCCTCGAAGTGCCTCTTACAGATGTGTTTGGCATGCCAACGTTTGGTGTGCTCTTTATAAATCTTGGCATTTTCATAGGCTTCCAATCGTATCTCTTCAAGCTCACTCAATTGAAGTAACCTCTTGTGACCAGCAGCTTCCACATTCATATTCAACTTTCTTATTGCCCAGTAAGCTTTATGTTCGAGCTCCATAGGTAAGTGACATGCTTTACCAAAGACAAGTCGGTATGGAGACATACTAATTGGGGTCTTGAAAGCAGTCCTATACGCCCACAGAGCATCATCCAATTTGAGTGCCCAATCCTTCCTAGAGTTATTCACTATCTTTTCTAAAATATTTTTCAATTCTCTATTTGAAATTTCCACCTGACCACTCGTCTGAGGATGATACGGAGTGGCTACTTTATGGTTGACTCCACTTTTCTTTAACAAAGCGTCAAAAGCCCGGTTACAAAAATGGGAGCCTCCATCACTGATAATGGCTCTCGGAACACCAAATCAAGAAAAAATATTCTTCTTAATAAACCTCAGCACAACTCTAGAATCATTGGTAGCACTTGCAATTGCTTCAACCCACTTCGACATATAGTCGACCGCTACCAAAATATATCGATTGTTTAGGGATGAAGGGAATGGCCCCATAAAATCAATCCCCCAAATATCGAATATTTCAACCTCTAAAATCCCATTAAGCGGCATATCTTGCTTTCTAGTTGTGTTCCCTGTTCTTTGGCAATGATCACAAGACATCACAAAGTTTCTAGCATCCTTATACATAAAAGGCCAATAAAAACCACATTGCCATATTTTTGCAACTGTCTTATCTGTGCTTGTATGCCCTCCACTTTCCTTAAAGTGATAATGCTCCAAAATGCTTGGAATTTCCTCCTTTAGCACGCATCTTCTGATCATCCCATCTCCACAATACTTGAAAAGTAATGGTTCATCCCAGAAATAATACTTGACATCTGTAAGAAATTTCTTTTTCTGATGATAAGAAAAATCACTAGGAATGATTCCACTCACCAAGTAATTGATATAATCAGCAAACCATGGAGTTGATCCCTTCACTACCCATAACTGCTCCTCTGGAAAATAATCATTGACTGGCTCATCATTTTCAGCTGTTCACTCTCGTTCCAATCTAGACAAATGGTCTGCAACCACATTCTCTACTCCTTTCTTGTCCTTGATTTCTAAGTCAAAGTCTTAAAGCAAAAGTACCCATCTGATCAATCTAGGTCTGGCATCTTTCCTGGACATTAGGTACCTAATTGCTGCATGGTCTGTGAAGACTATAACTTTTGACCCAACCAAGTAGGAGCGAAATTTTTCTATCGCTATTATCATTGCCAACATCTCCTTTTCAGTAGTTGCATAATTTTTTTGTGCATCATTTAAGATCTTGCTGGTGTAGTATATCACATGTACCTTTTTGTTCTTTCTTTAGCCTAAGACAGCTCCAATTGCAAAGTCATTTGCATCGCACATGATTTCAAATGGCAAAATCCAATCAAGCAATGCAATAATGGGAGATGAAATCAAAGCTTTCTTTAACCTGTCAAAAGCACTCAAGCACTCCTGGTTAAAATCAAAAGTAGCATCTTTATTAAGCAAATCACAGAGAGGCTTAGCAATTTTAGAAAAATCTTTGATAAACCGACGATAAAAACTGGCATGGCTAATAAAACTTCTTATCCCTTTTACATTGGTAGGTGGAGGCAATTTTTCAATAGTCTCTACCTTTGCCCTATCTACCTCAATTCCTACTTGAGAAATTTTATGCCCCAAAACAATTCCCTCTTGTACCATAAAATGGCACTTCTCCCAATTTAGCACTAAATTGCACTCAACACAACGTTGCAAAACTTTTCTCAAGTTTTCTAAGCATGCTTCAAATGAAGAACTATACATAGTAAAATCATCCATGAAGACCTCCATGGACTTCTCAACAAAATCAGAGAAAATAGACAACATGCAACGTTGAAAAGTAGCAGGGGCATTACACAAATCAAAGGGCATTCTTCTGTATGCAAAAGTACTATAGGGATATGTAAAAGTGGTCTTTTCCTGATCTTCAAGGGTAATAAGAATTTGAAAATACCCTGAATAACCATCTAGAAAGCAAAAATATGCATTACCTACAAGCCTTTCTAACATTTGATCAATAAAAGGTAAAGGAAAGTGATCCTTTATAGTAGCTTTATTCAGTTTCCTATAGTCAATGCATATTCTCCAACCTATTATAGTCCTAGTGGGAATCAATTCATTATTATCATTTTTCAAAACAGTCATCCCACCTCTTTTAGGCACTACATGCATAGGACTAACCCAAGAGCTATCAGAAATAGGATAAATTATTCCTACATCTAATAATTTAGTAATCTCAGCCCTAACTACTTCTTTCATGTTTGGATTCAACCTACGTTGATGTTCAATTATAGGTTTGTGGTTATCCTCCATCAAAATTCTATACATGCAAATAGTTGGACTAATCCCTTTAATGTCAGAAATATTCCAACCTACTGCTGATTTAATTTCCCTCAAAATTCTCAATGTTTTCTCAAGTTGAACATCATTCAAGTTTGCATTCACAATTACAGGTAAAGTATCATTGGGACTAAGAAATGCATACCTGAGATGTGCAGGAAGTGGTTTCAACTCAAGAACTGGTGCTTGCTCAATTGATGGTGGAGGAAGTGACTTACCTTTTTCCAATTCTTCAAATTGTTATCTCTTACAAAAAGGCATAAGTGAACTCCCCTCAAAAAGACTAGCAATTATGGCAACCTCATGATTTTCATTCTTGCTAGTTGCTCCATTAACCAAGCATGTTTCTAGGGGGTCCGCAAAATGCTTTTCTATCACGACCCATCTTTGAACCGCAACTGTCCTAGGGCATAGGGAGACGTAAGGTCACCTAAACCTGTAGAACAACCTAACACTCACAAGCTGTTACTATTATGTTACCCTTAACCCAAGATCGTAGCCATAATTCCCATGTAATAGTCATTCAATGTCTAAATTCATTTTCATACTTATTTCTTTTGAACTCCATTTTCCAGTATACTAATTACAACTCAAGTGAATATTAATCATGTATCTGAACTATAGTAAGATAATATCCAATCACACATACTAATAATACTTTAAGTTATACCGTTATTACAGTCTTTAGTAAAACATGGAGCTCTAGATTGAAACCTCCAAAATTATAACAAAATATGTACATGATGATACCAAAACCAGCAACGCAATTTCCAAGTGAAGATGTAGAACTTGGAATTTACCTTGCCGAACCATCAACTGATCCTGAAAATAAATAACAACTATGAGGTGAGACAATCTCAGTGAGTACAAAATAATACTATATAAAATAAACAAGTGGTAGGTGGTTTAGTGATAATTTCTTATAGCAATGAAGTGAAATGGATCAAGAATCATTTTTATGGAATATTTTTCCATATACAGTAATTATTGCATTTTTAGTAGAATATTTCCTTTATTGGAAATGGTGTGTTTCCCACATTATCATTCGAGTGGCGGCTTATGCCTTGCGCACTCCCATTTCAGTCACATGTACAACTGATCGGGTCGTACGTACTGGGGGCCATAAACCCTTCCCAGCTAGGGTTCGGATACTCTTTACCCTATCCGTGGGTTCATTACCATTGTGCACAAGGCTAATGTATTGCCCCACATCAGAGGGGTATTCTGCTTATCACAGTATCGTTAAAACATTTTTTCTTTCCATCCATGAAATAATTCAATGGATAATATATCAATAAATAATCAAAATTCCCATCATTGATCATATTAGGAAATGAAGCAATAAGGCTCATTTGGCCAAGTGCCATAAGGGATATTTAATTCAATAATTGGTAAAGCATATCATGCATGCCAAAGAATTGCAATGCATTTTAATTAGGAAAGTGATCCAACATTTAAGCTTATATTTAAAGCACAAGAAATATAATATTATTAGGTACTCACCTTTTGCTCCTTAGCTCCTATATGGATAGTTCTAGTGCAGATTATAACGAGACTCCTCGGTATCCCGAGCAATGCCTTTGCCTTTCGATTCTACAAATACATCCCAAACAATCGTATATTAATTCCTACTCCTCTAACTTGCTAATCTCATTCTAACTCAACTTAACATTAACTTCCTACTACTAATCACCAAAACACATTCCAATACATTAAACAATAACATACATAAACACATTAATTATTTACTCACTTTATTCCAAAATCCCATGTTGTCCAAATCCTTTCATTAAAACAATTAGGTCCCTTTTTCCTTCCTAATTCCTTAATTAAATTTTATGTTTAGCAAACTAATGCTCAAACAATTAACATTCATTCACCAATTGAAATTAATCTCTTTTAATTCCCATAAACCCTAATTTTACCAAATTGGGATGATTTGGGGAAAACCCAAAATTTCTCAATCAAATCTCAAATTGATCTTGCCAAGATAAAATTAATGTTATGCAAAGCCTACCATAACAATCAAACATCAAACTACACTTCACATTACACACTTTCCTTATATCATGCATTATGCCTTCAAGAATTTCAATTTTTGAATAAAATCTCTAAATTCAAATTTTACATTTTTAAACCACTTTTCAACATCCCAAATAACCTTAGATATTGTTAAAAAAAATTTTGGACACTTCCCCTAAAAACCCTAGTTTGGCCGAACCTTATGTAACTTCCTCTTCATTGATTTTTCATGCTTCCTTTGTTATTATTCACCTATTAAACCCCAAATCCTTAATCCCAATTCTCATATTTCATCACTTAACATGCCAAACTAACTCTTCTTCAAATCATTCCACCAAAATCCAATTATAGAAACCAAAAGAAAAGGAATAATTGCTAACAATTTATCACACTTAGGCTAAGGAAAGAAAGGAATTACTTAAGCAATAAATCTCACCTTGAAATGCTCCAAATTTAGCTCTAAGTTGAAGAATGAGTTGGGAGGTATTTAGTCTTTGGTGAGAGTGAAATTTTTGGTGTAGGTTACAAATGAAATGGTTTAACACAATTTCATTTTATATACAAATAAAATCAATGGTGGTGATTTAATCACACAAGATCAATGGTCACATTTTTACTTGAAATGGAGGGCTAAGATTGATCAAGATGGATGGTTGAGATGGCCCTTAGGTGTATGGTGACTAAGCATCAAAATAATGAATACCATCATCACCAAAGTGAACATAATCATGGTGATGGAAAAGTAAGAGGCTTAGGTGTAAAGTTGACATAAGTCAACAAATATGGCTAACCTAATTCCTTTCTCATCCTAACCCCTAATTAACTTGTTCTAACCATTCTTTAGTCAAGCTCCACCAAAATTTGAGGCCTTAGGGCCGGCCACTCCATGGGCTTGGGCTTTGAGTCCAAAAGCCCATCAACAAGCCCACCCGAAAACGTTTCCCGAACTTAAAAATTTTTCGTAACTTTTTCCTTTCCCTTTCACTTGGCATTTTAAATCTTACCTTCCCATATCATAATAAGCTTAAACTAAGCCATATTGCCTAAAATTAATTCAATAAAACATACAATAAATATTTCTATCTCATAAAAGTACACACTCAAGCACTTAGCACCAACAAGAGTTTCTATCATCCTATCACTATGTCATTGATACTATACCCATAAAATTTATATTTTATAGTATTATTATAACTCTGATGAGCTATGGAGACCTTGGGTATTACATTTTCCTCTAAGATTTTTTGAACTTCCTCATCAATGACATCAATTTGAAAGCAACAATCCATAATGGCAGGTTGTTTTTCTGCTTTAGCAATGTCAAACTCAATCTCCTCATCACCTACCCTCAAAGTCAATTTGCAATGTTTTACATCAATTAAGGTTCCTGCTGTTGCTAAAAATGGTCTTCCAAGAATCAGCAGGATCTCGACATCCTTATCCATGTCCAATACCACAAAGTCCACAGGTATACAAAACTTACCAATTTTTAACAAGACATTTTCAAAGATACTTATTGGATACTTAACAGAACGTTCAGCTGATTGCAAGGTCATTATGGTTGGGGTTAGCTCACCCAACCCTAATGTCTTACAAATAGATAAAGGCATAAGACTAACACTAGCTCCTAAATTACACAAAGCCTTTTTAAATTCAGTGGTACCAATTAGACAAGGGATAGAAAAGTTACTTGGATCTTTGAGCTTTTGTGGAAGTTTGTTCTGAATAATTGCACTGCACTCCTCAGTAAGTGCTACCATAGCATGCTCCTCAATCTTCCTCTTGTTAGACAGTAAATCTTTATGGAACTTCACATAGGATGGCATTTGTGCCAAGGCTTCAGCAAATGGTATGTTTATGTGAAGTTGCTTAAAAATTTCTAGAAACTTCTCATATTGTTTGTCTAACTTCTGTTGCTTCAATCTTTGAGGATAAGGAATAGGTGGTGCATAAGGCTTGACTTGTGAAGGTTTAGATACCTCCTCTCCTTTTTCTTCTTCAGCTTGATTTATTAGGGTATCTTTTTTTGAAACTTCACCACTATATTCACTTGTTTTCTTCGGTACCATTTCTTCAAGTTGCTTGTCACTTCTCAAAGTAATTGCCTTGCATTGTTCACTAGGATTAATTTTAGTTTTGCTAGGCAATGTACCTTGAGGTCTTGCATTAAAAGAGTTAGCCATTTGCCCCATTTGAAACTCCAAATTTCTATTTTGGCTAGTAATTTGATCGATTTTCTCCTCCAACTTGTCATAGTGTTTCTCCAATTTGTCAAACCTTTCAGAAGTGGCTCCAATGAATTTCTCCAAAGCGGTTTTGTAGGAAGGCTTGATTTCTTATAGTGTTTGGGGTGGAAATTGATTTCTCCCTTGAAAGTTGGATTGGTATGGTGGCCTTAGATTACTTCCTTGGTTTCCTTGATTTCCCCATGCTAAGTTGGGGTGATTTCTCCATCCGCCTTAGATTACTTCCTTGGTTTCCTTGATTTCCCCATGCTAAGTTGGGGTGATTTCTCCATCCTGGATTGTAGGTGTTCGAGTAGGGATTATTTTGTTGCCTATTGGGGTTAGAGACAAATTGGACTTGCTCTACTCCATGGCATTCAAAATTATGATGATTACCCCCACATGAGTTACAAACAATTGGATGACTACTTGATGGAGCATTAATGTTTACCCTCTCCAATGACTTGGTAATTACATCAACTTTTGCTACAAGAAGAAAATACCCATCATCTTGTTGAACACTTGAAACCCTCTTTGTTGTAGTCCTTTCATTGGACCAATGGTAGTTGTTAGTCGCCATTTGCTCAAGAAGATTATGAGCCTCGATGGTACTTTTTTTCATAAGAGCTCCTCCAGCTGCTGCATCAATTATGCTCCTTATTTGATTTGAAAGACCATTGTAAAAAGTTTGCACTATCATCCAGTCTGGGATACCATGATGAGGACACTTTCTGTGCAAATCTTTGAACCTTTCCCATGCTTCATATAGTGTCTCTCCATTAAATTGAATGAAACTAGTAATATCATTCCTTAGCTTTGTAGTCTTTCCAGGAGGGAAATATTTTGCAAGAAAAGCACTTGTGATTTGATCCCATGTAGTGATTGATCCTGGGGCTTGAGATATCAGCTAAGTTTTTGCTTTATCCCTAAGAGAAAATGAAAAAAGCCTCAGTCTAATGGCATCATCAGTAACGCCATTCATCTTGATTGTATCACAGATTTCTAAGAAATTTGCCAAATGAGCATTGGCATCTTCCATGACTCCTCCTCCAAACTGGGACTATTGAACCATCTAAATGAGTGAAGGTTTGATTTCAAAATTGTTGGCCGCAACAATGAGTCTTTCTATGTTGGACCGCATAACTGAGTTTGGCATGGCAAATTCGCGTAGTGCCCTATTAGCTCCATTGTCTGCCATTTCTTCCTTTGCTCCTTCAAGTCCTTCCTCAAAAGTTTCTTGCTCAAATTCTGCTCCTTCTTCCAAAGCCTCTTGCTCATTGGCCTTGTCTGCTTTCTCTTTTCTAAGTCTCTCCTTTTTGGCTTTGGTTAAAGCCTTACACCTTAGCTCGATTTTAGGATCCAATTCCTCTAAAATTGCTTTAGGATCGTTTTTCATAAACACCTATACAAGCTATACAATAAAAAAAAAATAAATAAAAATTTAGTTTTAAAAATAAATCAAGGTGTCTAAAGTAATAGAATATATCAATTATATTAATATCGTCAAAAATTGTCTTCCCCAGCAACGGCACTAAAAACTTGTTGCACGATTTCTGCAAGTATACAGGTCGTGCTAAGTAATAGTGTGTGAATAGAGTGTCGAATCCACAGGAAAGTGTTGACAAGTACTAATTTTAAGATTACTCTATTATTTAGAAATTCAATTATGAGAATTCGTATTTTAAGCAAGTAAAATTCAAGTAAATAAATGATGATAATATGAAATAAGATTAAAGACCTAGGATTTAGAATTCATCAATTGATTACCTATGATTACTTTATATTTTTTAGATTGGATTACTTTTGCTAGAATTAATGATTAGATTTTCCTAAATTATATGATATTCTCTCTCAAGATACAACATGTATGCTCATATTAACCTTATGTTTACTCTCATGATCATAAGTAATTAACACAAACCCATTAAATTTTATGGAAATCCTTTAACAATCACAACGAAGTATTCTTATCTGTAAGCAATACATTCCCTAAGTCAATTATCCTAATGAAATAATATTGTGTTTCCACTCTTGCTACTTTACACAATATCTTAAATCATGCAATTAATGGCCAGATAATTACAAGCATTAAGTTCTAAGATAAAAGATTAATTTCAACAATCAACCCAATCAATTAAATATAAATAATCATATGCAAATCAAAAGATTACATCTAAATTCTAGAAAAATAAATTTAGCTATTCATAATTGAGAAGGAAGAAATAATTAAATTAACAATCAAAATAACAAACATAATAACAACAAGAAATAATTAAATTAACAATCAAAATAACAAACATAATAACAACTTATAATTAAATTCAAGAATAAAGTTCAAGAAGAACTTGTTTTGAGATACAATCTTTGATGAACTCGAGCTCCAAAAACTCCTCTTCTTGATCAAAATAACAATAAAAGAAATCTACTCTAAGAAAATATTTGTAACTCTCTCTACATCTATTTTTTGCTACTTTTAGTTGTGATTTTGGAGAAGGGAGGTAATGCCTATTTATAGGCAAATTCCATCTTCATTTTCAATATTGTTGCATCATCGATTACATCATTATTTTCATGACATCATCTCTTGCATTATTAATTTCATGACATCATTGCTTACATTATTTATAAAATGACATCATTGTCTGCATCATTTATAAAATGATATCATCGTCTGAGTCATGATATTACTGCATCATTATGACATCATTTTAATCTACAAAAATAAAATAAAATATTAAAAATATATTATAATTTATTTATAAATTGTATAACTATTTATTTCTAAAAATAAATAATAATATTATTGCATTTTCGAGAACTGAGTTAAAATTTAAATTTAAACAAATAAAATAACTCTAAAAATATAGAGTTATCATATATGTGGGTATAATTGAAGAAGTATTATATATTTAATTATGAAATATTATAATGGTTATTTGGAGAATTTATATTTTGATATCTGAAATTAATAATAATGATAATAATAATAATAATAAACCTTAATTTACATAATGATAATTCAATTAATAAAAACCATATTTTAATATCCTGAATTTTCATTTATTTTATAAATCCTAATTTTGTATGGAAATGTATTATTTTATGTTTTTCTTTATTAAAGCAAATATTGAAGTTATATTTTATTAAATGTATATATATTCATATGATTAGAAAAATGTATTATTAATCGTAATTTTATTTTAATTTTATATATATATAGGTATAATTGAAGAAGTATTATATATTTAATTATGAAATATTATAATGGTCATTTGGATAACTTATATTTTGATATTTGAAATTAATATTATGTTCAATTAATCTAAATTATATTGTTAATTATAGTATTTTATCGGAAGTTTGGAATTTCGTTATAATTACTATTATTATGAATGGTTTTTATTAATTGAATTATTATTATGTAAATTAAGGTTTATCATTATTATTATTATCATTATTATTATCATCCGAATTGTTTTATACACATACATAGTGTTTCAAAGAAATAAAAGAAGAAGAAGGGAGGCCATCTGATTGGGTAAAGGGAGCCAATCAGATGGCTACCAGCAAAGATAAGAAAAGACGAAGAGAAGGAGAAAGAGAGAGATAGAGAGAGGCAGCGTGAGAGTGACGGCGGCCAACTGACTTTCGGCCGGCGGTGCTCAACTACCACCCTGTTGAAGACCGGCGTCTGGTGAGTCTAAGGGAGATGACTGCCATTAAAGCATATGAACCGTGAAGGCATACTCATGGGAGGAAGATTTCCAGCGACGAAATCTTCAAGTTGACTTTCTGGCCGATCCTGACAGCAAAATCTGGTGATTCTGGTCCCGTTTGACTCCTGGTGGCGTAAGCTTTATGATGGTACCTGGCATGCCTCCGATCGACCACCAAAGAAGGAGATTGGAATCCAACCATCTAATCTTTGATGTTGTTTTCCGACGAGATGCCGATGACTGGCGGCGAGTGGTGAGGATCTTTGAGATCCTGGCGTCGAGACGATCAGTTTGGTATGAAGATCGCCCCTGTTAGCCACTGGTAATGTGTCGTGTGGCCAGCCGGCGAAGTTTCAGCGGTAGCGCATGGGACGACGCACTGACCTAGGCCTAATAGCTCTATCTCTTTATTCTGGTATGACTCTCAACGTTCATTCAACTGGATTTTGTGTGAGTAAGCCCGAAACTCATGTATCTTAGTTGTTATTTGATTTAGATTATGTTTAGTATATTCTAATTAGTAAAGGTTCATTGATTGTTGATGACTATGAGTTGGGAGGACTTAGGAGGGGTCGCTAGTATTATATTGGGTTGTATCGATTGTTAAGATTATTTTAGAAGTGTTGTTTCTGTTGATTTTGGGAGATTCTAATAGATTCTAGAAAGAATCTCAGGGGTCGTATAGTTATGTCTTGTTGGACGAGTCGTTCTTTTCTGATAATATCCTCTATTGTTCAGTGTCAATGTTTTTGGTGTCTTCTTGGTTCCATGGATTGCACTTCTGAGGGAAATCAGTCGGATGCATCGTCAATTAGATAAGTGATACTCCCTAATATGTAATTTTATTTTCACATGCATCTGCATTTACTGTATGTATATATATATGTATGTTATGTAATATTATTACATAGATGCATGTTAATATTTGATTGTGGTTGATGAATTGATATTCATTATGACATAATGGTTGTGGTTGACGATGGAGATTAGGAGAATACAGTACCACTTAGAATTATGGATATGGATATGATTATGACTATGATTATAATGAGATTGAAAAGATAAGCTATGACTGGTGGATGCTAGCTGGGCCTGCTTATCGCCAAGGTCGCTATCAGTCAGGTTAAATACAGACCAGTGACAGCTGGGCCTATTGGATATAAGAGATAGATTATTGAATTCAGAGAGTCAGGATAGGAGGATTGGCTCCCACATTGAGTATTAGTATGATACTGTGGACTGTATCTCATTCTTACTTGATTGTGTGATTTATCTGTCTCTGTGACATGATACATAGCATGAGCATTAGAAATTTATGTGTAGGACACCTGATTATCATTTATTGAGTCAAACGCTCATTTCTGTTCAAATTATATTTTTAGGTTCTGGAATGAGCTTGTGAAGGGTTTGTAATTGAGTTAAACTGCCAATTGCCTTTTGGTAGTATTCTGTATTATAAGTACTGAGTTATGTAAAGGATATTTATATAATTTTATAATAATTCTAAAACTCCGCAATGTTATCTCTACTGCTTGTATTTTATTTAATTATCAATTATTGTATATATTATGAGTTGAGACATTGTTTGTTATGCAAAATCCAGTAATATGATATCTGATATTTTGAGATGATTGAGTTGATAGCTCAGTGTAACTTTGATTTAAATTGATGTTGGTTTGGATCTGCTTAACCCATAGGCCAATAACCCTTTACTGTTTTGGTTTATGTTGTTGATTTTTTTCTGTTAGGCTTACTACGGGCACTAGTAGCCACGTGCATCACCCATGTCCTAGTGTTGATCACGTGCCCTCAGGTTCAGGGCGTGACAATTAGGGTGAGAAAATTAATTAATTAAAAAAATTAATTAATTAATTAGAGAGTGGTTGGAGAGAGAAGAAGAGAGGAATTAGTAGATAACTATTAATACTAATTCAAGAGGTGTCTAGAAATGAGAAGTGGAGGGAGGTATTTATAGGAAAAGTCGGTAAGGGTAATTTGGGAAGTGGAAAAGTGAAAAGACCAAAAGAGTAGGGCTGAAAAAATGTTGAAAAATCATATTGGAAGCATTTTTGAAAAACCCTGAATTTTCATTTATTTTATAAAATTCTATTTTTGTACAAAAACATATTATTTTATTATTTTCCTTATTAAAGTAAGAATTGGAGTTATATTTTACTAAATTATAAATATTTATACTATTTGCATATGTATTATTAATAGTAATTTTATTACAATATTATATATGTATATTATTATGATATTACTATAGTTATTGAAGAAATTATATTTTGATAATTGAATATAAATATTACGTTTGATTAATCTAAAGTATATTGCTAATTATATATTTAGTACCGGAAGTTTAGGATTTTATTATCATGATAATTATTGTGAATAAGTTTATTAATATTGTTATTAGTATGTAAATTATAAATTATTCTTATTATCATTATATATATAATTGTGAGTTATTATTATTATTATTATTATTATTATCATCATTTGTTATTATTATTACAATTATAAGGTTTTGTGTATATATATATATATATATATATATATATATATATATATATATATATATATATATATATATATATATATATATATATATATATATATATATATATATATATATATATATATATATATATATATATATATATATGTTTTAAGTGTTTTAAGTAAAAAAATTTAAAAGAAGAAGAAAAGGGAAGGAGGTGATTGGCCAGTGAAGGAAACGGGGCCGTTTGGGGAAGAATGCAGAAATAGGGAAGAAAGAGAGGAAGGAGGAGAGAGAGAGGGAGAGACCGAGAGAGAGAGAGAGTTACTGGGTGGAGTTATGGTAGGCTGTGACGAGCACCGCCACCACTGCTAGGTAGAGGATGGTCCAGTGACCTCGAGGGAGGTGGCAGCACCCTGATCGGATGGCGCACAGCGGCGTATGCGAGGAGAGAAGGACCGCCAGCCACCGAGACTTCAACTTGATTTTTTTGGTCGATTTCAGCAGTGATTCTAGTGTCATTCAACTCTTGAGGATGAGAGCTTCAATTTGGTACCTACCTTGCCCCCTGAGAATCACTGGAGGAAGAGATCAAAAAATGCAAAACCAAACCTTTGGAGGCATTTTTCGGCAGCTGGAAGGCGAGTGACGGTGAGTGATGACCATTTTCATGATCATGGCATCGAGGCGAACTTGCTGGTGTTGAGCTCCTCCAGATCCGCCACCAGCAGCAACAGTGGCCGGCTGGCAGTAGCACGTGGCGGTGGGCCGGCCGGCAGCAGCACGTGGCGGTGGCACGTGGGGCAGTGCAGCACTTCTATTTTGACATTTTTACACGATTCTCAACATCTGTGTGATCAAAATTTGTGAAGGTTAACCTGAAACCCTTGTATTTCAGTTATTAAATAAGTTATTTTATGTTTAGCAGTTTTTAGAGTACTTGTTAGGTTGTCGAGTATGTTGTTGGGTTCAATACGGTTCTGACGAGATCTCGATCAAAATCTCAGTAATCTTTAAATTGTGTCTAATTAAGTGTGGTTCTTATCCTAATGATGTCCGTTGTTGTAAGGTGTCGGCGTTTGGTGTCTTCCTAGTTCCAAGGCTGCACTTCCGAGGGAAGCCAGTCAGAAGCGTTGTCAGTTAGGTGAGTTCTACTCACTAATGTATTATCCTGTTTTCATTTACATCTACATTTCTGTGTGTATATATATGTATATTATGCACTACTACTGCATATATAAGCATGTAACATTTGACTGTGAATGATAACTCAATATTCTATATTATGTGTTGTATTGTGATTGTGGTTGACGGATGAAGGTTGGGAGGATGCAGTACCACTTAGAAACTTTTGATATGACATTATGGATTTGTTATGATTATGGTTATGATTGGGATTATGATGAATTGAGAAGATGAGCTATGACTGGTGTACGTTAGCCGGGCCTGCTCATCGTCAGGGCTGCCTAGTACAGACCAGTGTTGGCCGATCCCTTTGGACATAAGAGATGGATTATTGGATTCAGAGAGCCAGTATGAGGGGATCGGCTCCCTTTATTGAGTATTAGTGTGGTACTGTGGACCATATCCCATCCTTGCTTGATTGTATGACTTGTTTGTTTTTGTGACATAGTACATAACATGTGCATTAGAGCCCACTTGTAGGATACCAGTTTAATATATTAGCTAGTATCATTCACTGAGTCGAACGCTCATTCCTGTTCATTTGTTGTTTTTAGGTCAAGGAATGAGCTTGTGAAGGAGTTGTAATCGAGTAAACTGCCAATTTTTTTTCGGTAGTAGTTTGTATTATTAGATATTAAGAAATGTATGTAACATATGTATATTTGTAATTATAGCTTTAGAACTCTGTAATGTTACATCTTGTACTTGTATTTTGGTTAATATTCAGTTATGCACTTAAAGAGTTGAAATCTATTGTTAAGCAAAACCCTTTTGTAATTTACTACACTTATGAAGTAAATGAGTTGTTGGCCCAAGAAAATTTATCTTATGTTGTGATTCTTTTGGATCTGCTTAACCTATTTGGGCCCATAGCCCTTTTCAGTTTTGGGCTTTCTATGGTGTGGTGTGATTAAGCTTACTACAGGCACTGGTAGCCACGTGCATTACCCATGTCCTAGTGCCTGTCACGTGCTCTCGAGTTTGGGGCATGACAAAGGTGGTATCGGAGCAGAGATCTTGTGACCTTTAATATATTCAGTGTTGTGGGTCCTTGTTTCTGTAACATGCGGAGTATAGGATTCCTAATTGTCTTTTGAGTTTCTCTTGCTTCTAATTCAGCATTAACGTGGTGTTATGTTGAGATGTTAGTTAACAGCGAGCTTAATGCTTATCTATTAAGATTTAATACAGTTGTTAATTATCAGTTAGGAAGTATAAGAGATATGGTCATGTCAGTGATATCTTTGTTTTTCTTGATTATTAGAGTATCAAGTCTGGAGAGTTGCTTTGTTAATATTTTGTAGTACTGGGAATACTCTATTACCTAAAAGATAAGATACTAGCTTGCTTTATTTCTGTTGATCCTGTGAAGTGATTGATTAATTCCAGTCACATGCAGCTGAACATTTGTCACCTTAGATAGAGTTGAGGACTGCAGTTATTTGGCTGGTCTCATCAGTTATATCCAGACAAGACTTTGTTATTAGCTAAACTAATTTTCAAGGAAAGTTTACTGTAGTTTTGTCAGCAAGGAAACTGAGTTTATTATTTATTGGAGACACAGGTATTAGGTAATTCACCATCTAGTCCTAACTTTCTTCCTCTTTTGAAAATTTTCTCTTGACCTAATAGTTATCCCTCCTATTTATCACCTTAATTTTATGGCATCTTCTTCATCTTCCTTTCCCCCTAGACCTGATCCTTTTCTTTACCAAGGCCTTCCTCCAGAGATCCAAAGCAATATTTCTGAAAGAGCCCTTAAGAATTTAGCCTCTGAGTAGATCTTTAAGTATCAAACATGTCTCATTCGAAAGTATGGCTCTTGGTTTGTGAAGGAACTAACTATCCACCCTGATTATCCTTTTCTGAGGCCATATGCTTTCATGGATATGACAGTGGATTCATTTTGGATATGGCCTAAAGAATTTCTTTACTTTCTGTGGTATTTCCTTCATCTCCATCATATTGCTATAGAAATTCAACCTTTTCATTTTCTGCGGTATTTCCAGTGTTTAGATGGCAATAATGCAGCTAACCTGCATTTGGTTACCTTTCTGCGTTGGTTTAATCCTTTGGACTAGTGGATGAGGTTTCATATCACGAGTTTGGGTAAGTCTTTTTTGACAAATGGTCCCACTGTTCGAACTATGCTGGTTTTTCATCGTCCTTATACTACTATAAGCGATCTTTCAGGCACTCGTCTAATCATGAATCCTCAAGTTTTTATTTATAAATCCTATTATTTTTCATTTTATAAGGATGTCTTTGATTATTTCGATAAGATTACTACCTTTCAGCACTTTATGTGCGAGAAAAATAATGCTCCTTTGTGTGAAATGTGGCCCCCTAGTGAACCCGATGCTCCATGGTGGGATTTTTCTCCTGAGTACTGTTGCGAGATTAATAATGCTCTGGATGATTAGGATCAGAATTGTCTTAAGGAGTTGTACCGGAGAGATGGCCCTCAGCCCATAGTGCCTAATGATGATAAGTTTAACCCCACCAATCATATTTGGACTCACCTTATGGAACCTTCTTCAGACTCTACTGAATTTGATGAGACAGTCTTCTTCAGCCAGTATGATGATGATGATGATGATGTTATGAATTTGTCTCCCTCGCATAAGCCTATCAAGAAGTGATAGGTTAAGAAATTTGTTGTAGAAGTCAGTGGTAGTCACGGTATGAGACCTGCTAGGTTGCAGGGTCATGGATCTGTATAAGTATATTTTCTTCTTTTCCTTGTTGTGATGAAATAATTTTCTTTTTCTTTTTGGTTTTGATGTGTGGAGGCTTGTTGAGGCAGGTAACGGGACTAGAGACACTGCTTCAGTAAGTTGTGTGACTCTAGCTGATGTACTCCTTTTTCTGTATAAAGTTATGTTTAATATAGTATATAAGAATAGTTAAGTATTGGTATAGTTTGCATAATTCTTAATGACTGTGATGATTTTAGGAGTTCATAGATTTAAGTGAAATTAGTTTGATGATTATAAGGTTTATTAAGTTGGACTATTCTAATGAAATAGAACAAAGATTGTGATATGGTTTTAGTTTATAATTTAAGAAATATAAGAAATTGATTCTAAGAATTCCTAAGAACTTAATCCAGAAAAGGGTATAAATGATTTTGTTCAAAATTTTAAATGATTTGGAATGGAATGTTTTAAATGAATTTAAAGATGATAATTGATTTTAAAGTATGATTTTAACACCAATTTTGAGAATTTATTATTTTAGGACTCTGTACTCGTGTCCAGTATGTCTGTCTATCTACATCCGTTGAGTCATATATTATAAAGTTATTAGTCATTATTCATACATCATGTCATTCATGGATCATTGGATTAAGATTGCATATTGTGTAGCATCCCTGGACACAGTACCTTGAGTTTTAAAATAAAAGTGAAAATATTTTAATTACTACGAATGATTTTAAATAGTTTTGCAAATTTAAACAATTTTGGATATATCTGAAGTGGATTTAAGTTCTTGGAATAAGATAATATTTTGAGATATTAGATTTTATGTTGTGTTGGAGGAATAATTAAAGATTAAGTATTGATTTTTATTAAGGAAAAGAATTTTAGTATGCCATAAGTAGAGTTATTATTTGAACATATTCATAAAGTATATATGTTTAAGTTGAGATCAAAGCAGAATGGCATAGATTAAGAAAGACATAAAACCTGCGTGGAGATTTTATTTGAGTATTAGTAATAGTAGTGAATTCATTATTTGATGTGGGTAAATGAAAGGATTAGAAACAAGAAATATAATGAGATGTTAGCGGAAATTTCGAAATAAGATAATGTTATGGGTTAAGTGTCTAGGGTTGTAAGGCAATAGCTGTTTAAGCTATGATGTCAAAGTATTTTATAGAAAGAGAGTAAGTTAGAAGTAATTGTCAGCAAGTAAGATGTGTTTAGAGTTAACAGAATTTCTTAATGACTCTATTAATATAAAGGATGTTGAAATGAATGGTAAAATTTTTGGTTTTGTATATTAATTGGTGTGTATGCATATGTGTTGATTTCAAATTGATGAAATAAAAGTTTATATATATTGAGAAAATTAGTTAAAGCGAGTAAGAGTGAGAAGCGAATTATTCAATTTTGATATGTTTTAATTGATGAGTTAGGCATTAATATTAGCTTTAGTGTTGGTAACGACTTAAAGATAAGATATGTTTAAGGTTATGATTGATTGAATGTGAAATCAAGAGTTGTATTAGTTTTAGCTGTGATTAAACCAGGATATAGGAATAAAGAATGATTAGCTATTTGCTATAAGATTTAATAGATTAGGTATTAGTATTAGAATAATTTTGTTGAAGGTTTAGTTATATAATTCTATGCCTGGTTGAAGTTGATATATTATGTTACCTTACCTATGGGTTTGATTGTGTATCAGAGTGTGCAGTGGAAGCGTGATGGATAAGTAATTGTAAGAGTTGTGTTTGAAAATTCGAGGACGAATTTTCTTAAGGGGGAAAGAATTGAAATATCCTGAATTTTCATTTATTTTATAAAATTCTATTTTTGTACGAAAACATATTATTTTATTATTTTTCTTATTAAAGTAAGAATTGGAGTTATATTTTACTAAATTATAAATATTCATACTATTTGAATATGTATTATTAACAGTAATTTTATTACAATATTATATATGTATATTATTATGATATTATTATAGTTATTGAAGAAATTATATTTTGATAATTGAATATAAATATTACGTTCAATTAATTTAAAGTATATTGCTAATTATATATTTAGTATCGGAAGTTCGCGATTTTATTATCATGATAATTATTGTGAATAAGTTTATTAATATTGTTATTAGTATGTAAATTATAAATTATTCTTATTATCATTATATATATAATTGTGAGTTGTTGTTATTATTATTATTATTATTATTATTATTATTATTTGTTATTATTATTACAATTATAAGGTTTAGTGTATATTATATATATATATATATATATATATATATATATATATATATATATATATATATATATATATATATATATATATATATATGTTTTAAGTGTTTTAAGTAAAAAAATTTAAAAGAAGAAGAAAAGGGAAGGAGGTGATTGGCCAGTGAAGGAAACGGGGCTGTTTGGGGAAGAATGCAGATATAATATATATATATATATATATATATATATATATATATATATATATATATATATATATATATATATATATATATATATATATATATATATATATATATATATATATATATATATATATATATATATATATATATATATATATATATGTTTTAAGTGTTTTAAGTAAAAAAATTTAAAAGAAGAAGAAAAGGGAAGGAGGTGATTGGCCAGTGAAGGAAACGGGGCTGTTTGGGGAAGAATGCAGAAATGGGGAAGGAAGAGAGGAAGGAGGAGAGAGAGAGGGAGAGACCGAGAGAGAGAGAGTTACTGGGTGGAGTTATGGCAGGCTGTGACGAGCACCGCCACCACCGCTAGGTAGAGGATGGTTCGGTGACCTCGAGGGCGGTGGCAACACCCTGATCAGATGGCGCACAGCAGTGTACGCAAGGAGAGAAGGACCGCCGACCACCGAGACTTCAACTTGATTTTTTCGGTCTATTCCGACAACGAAATCCAGCAATTATGTTGTCGTTCAACTCTTGAGGATAAGAGCTTCAATTTGGTACCTACCTTGCCCCCTGAGGATCACTGGAGGAGGAGATCGAAAAATACAAAGCTGAACCTTTGGAGGAGTTTTCCGGCGGCTCGAAGGCGAGTGACGGCGAGTGATGACCGTTTTCATGATCCTGACATTGAGGTGAACTTGCTGGTATGGAGCTTCCCCAGATCCACCACCAGTAACAGCAGCACGTGGCCGGCCGGCGGCAGTGTATGGCGGGGGCAGTGTATGGCGGCGGCGCGTGTGGCAGTGCAACACTTCTATTTCGACATTTCGATGCAATTCTCAACGTTCTTATGATCAAAATTTGTGTAGGTTAACCCGAAACCCTTCTATTTCGATTATTAAATAAGTTATTTTATGTTTAGCAGTTTTTAGAGTACTTGTTAGGTTGTCGAGTTTGTTATTGGGTTTAGTACGGTTCTGACAAGATCTCGATCAGAATCTCAGTAATCATTAAATTGTGTCTAATTAAATGTGGTTCTTATCCTAACGATGTCCTTTATTGCAAGGTGTCGGCGTCTGGCGTCTTCCTGGTTCCAATGCTGCACTTCTGAGGAAAACCAGTCAGAAGCGTTGCCAGTTAAGTGAGTGATACTCACTAATGTATTATCTTGTTTTCATTTACATCTGCATTTTTGTGTGTATATATATGTATATTATGCACTATAAGCATGTAACATTTGACTGTGAATGATAACTCAATAATATTCTGTATTCTGTGTTGTATTGTGATTGTAGTTGACGGATGGAAGTTGGGAGGATGCAGTACCACTTAGGAACTTTTAATATGACATTATGGATTTGTTATGATTATGGTTATGATTGGGATTATGATGGATTGAGAAGATGAACTATGACTGGTGTATGCTGGTCGAGCCTGCTCATCGCCATGGCCGCTATCAGTCAGGCCAGGGCTGCCTGGTAAAGACCAGTGCTAGCTGGGCCCATTGGACATAAGAGATGGATTAGTGGATTCAAAGAGCCAGTATGAGGGGGTCGGCTCCCTTTATTGAGTATTAGTGTGATACTGTAGACCATATCCCATCCTTACTTGATTGTATGACTTGTCTGTTTCTGTGACATAGTACATAACATGTGCATTAGAGCCCATTTATAGGATACCAGTTTAATATATTAGCCGGTATCATTCACTGAGTCGAATGCTAATTCCTGTTCATTTGTTGTTTTCAGGTCAGAGAATGAGCATGTGAAGGAGTTGTAATCAAGTAAACTGTCAATTTCCCTTCGGCAGTAGTTTGTATTATTAGATATTAACAAAAATATGTAACATATGTATATTTGTAATTATAGCTCTAGAACTCCGCAATGTTACATGTTGTACTTGTATTTTGGTTAATATTCAACTATGCACTTAAAGAGTTGAAATCTATTGTTAAGCAGAACCCTTTTGTAATTTACTGCACTTATGAAATAAACGAGTTGTTGGCCCAAGGAAATTTATCTTATGTTGTGATTCTTTTGGATATGCTTAACCTATTTGGGCCCATAGCCCTTTTCAGTTTTGGGCTTTCTGTGGTGTGTTGTGATTAGGCTTACTACGGGCACTGGTAGCCACGTGCATTTCTGGTGTCTTAGTGCCGGTCACGTGCCCTTGAGTTTGGGGCGTGACAATTTTGGGGATAAAAAAAAAGGATAGTGGTGCCCTCGACTCAGACGGCTTGCCATCGGCACCTTGGTGAGGGTGTTGATTGGATTTTTACTTTTTCGTCGGTCAGGTTTTAGAACTTCCGGATCAATTTTTGGGAGTTACAAAGCTCATAAAAATTATCGGTCAGTGTCGATATACTCAAAATTAATTTTAGAATAATTTAACAGTCAGTTAGGGAGAAAATCCGGTTAGTTTTAGAAAAATACTGTCTGATATAGGATGTTTGATCAGGGCAAGAAAAGTATCAGTGCTTGAAAATTGAGTATCCTCGCCCTAATATAACTGAAGGTCCATTTTTAGCTTCATGGGCGCTGCCCCCTGCACCCTCGCAAGGGGTGCTGCCCTCTTGATCCATGCTCGTTAACTGGCTAGTTGGATCACCGTGCTGACTTTACATAGCACACTAATCTTAATATGCTTCAAACTACTGTTGAATGATGAGATATAAAATTAAGGATTCGCAATGACATTAACTGACAAAAAAAAAATCTTTCAACATCTAAAAAGCAATCTGGCTTGGTTTTGCTTTTATTATTATTGCAACATTGTAAAACATTTCTCCCTATCGGATTAGCTTTGCCACCTCCATAATCTCTCCATAGCCTAAGAAAAAGCTGTAAAGACCTCTCTCTCTCTCTCTCTCTCTCTCTTTCTCAAAATCCCATATATCACCATCATTATTTGTTCATCCATCACAATTCACAGATTAAAAAGAAACTCATCTTCTTTTAATTATAATACCACTTGTAGGCCTAAATCCAATTTGTTTACTTTACCCACATGAAAAGTCCAAATTTTGTTAAAAACCCAATATTATCATTCTCTTGTTGCCTTCTAAGAGCAGTTTGATTTTGGCTTTAATGCAATATATTTTCTTTCTTTTTTTTTTCTTCCCCTTTATAGTCTAATATGAAGTGCATGTTACCTTTTCTAGGTTTTCTTTGTGTGCGCAATGATTTCTTTTTCCTTCCTTGTATCATCTAGTTGATATTTGTTTATTCTAAAGTTCTTTTTTTTTATTTATTTATTTTCCCATGTGGTTATTTTGACACGAAACTTGGATTCAATTCTCATTAAACATCAGAGAGAATAACACAGGTTTTATACAACTAGCTGGTTAACAAACTCGGTTGACATGGCAAAACAAAAATAACAAAAATGAAACAAAAATAACAGAAATGAAACAATAAAACTAATTTCCTAACTATCTACTAATCTGAGCCATTGATTGTGAGTTAAGAGATAAAGGGCTAGGATCATTTGGTGACATGCTTGTTACTACCCCCCCCCCCCCCCCCCCGGGAAGTTGGAGCATACAGGTCTTGTAAGCCCAGCTTGGAGATGGATGAGTGAAAGGATGCCAGAGGCAATGGTTTAGTATGACAATCAGCCAATTTATTTGATGAAGAAACAGGCAAGAGATGAATGACACCAGCTAAGATTTTCTCCCTGACAATGTGACAATCAATCTCTATATGCTTGGTTCGCTCATGATATATAGGATTATGAGCAAGCTGAATGGCGGATTGATTATCATAGTACACTAGATCAGGGCTAGGATGATGAAGTTGCAAGTCTTGAAGAAGAAACAACAGCTATTGGAGCTCACAAGTGAGAGAAGCAAGGATGTGATATTCAGCTTCGGATGAGGACTTAGACACTGTGGATTGCTTTTTCGACTTCTAGGAGATAAGAGACTAACCAAGAAAAACACAGAAACTAGATATGGACCTTCTCATTTCAGTGCATGAAGCCCAGTCAGAGTCAGAAAAACTCTTTAGTTGAGAATCATTTTGTGAAGGAAAAAATAAACCCTTTCCAGGAGTTGCTTTGACAAATCGCAATACTCTGTGAGCAGCAATTAAATGAGCTTCAGTGGGAGAATCAAGAAATTACGAGCGTTGTTGAGTGGCAAATGATAAATCTGGACGTGTGGTGCAGAGATAGATCAACCTGCCAATCAATTTCCTATATGCAATAACATCCTCTAGGGGAGGACTATCTCGATATGAAAGTTTAGATGAAACAACCATAGGAGAAGCTACTGGTTTGGCACTAAGAAATCCAGTATCTTTCAGTAAATCTAAAGCATATTTGTGTTGGGAAAGATTGATACCAGCAGATGATCGAGCCACCTCCAAACCCAGAAAGTATTTTAACTGGCCTAAGTCTTTAATTTGGAACTCATCATGAAGAAACTTTTTAATAAGGTTGATCTCCGCAAGTGAGGAACTAGCAAGGATGACATCATCCACGTAAACGAGCAAGGCAATGAAAGAATTAACAATATTTTTAATGAACAAAGAGGGATCAGAGGCTACTTATGAAAAACCTTATTGTAACAATGCATTAGTGAGTTTGGCATTCCATTGTCGGCTTGCTTGCTTTAAGCCATAAAGAGACTTAACTAGCTTGCACACCTTTGAAGGATCAGAATGAATAAAACTAGGAGGAACTGTCATGTAAACATCTTCACTACGGTCCCCATGTAAAAAGGTGTTATTAACATCTAATTGATGAAGGTGCCAGTGTTTAGTTGATGCAATAGCTAGCAAGGTTCTCACTGTAGTCATCTTTGCAACTGGAGAAAAGGTCTCAATATAGTCCAAACCTGGCTGCTGAGTATACCCCTTGGCAACTAGTCTTGCCTTGCAACATTCCACAGTACCATCTGCTTTAAATTTGACCTAATAAACCCATTTGCACCCAATGGTGTGTTTGTTAAGTGGTAAATCAACCATGTCCCAAGTATGATTGGCTTGTAAAGCTGTTAGTTCAGCTTGCATGGCTTCCCTCCAACACTCATGTTTGATGGCTTTAGAATAGTTCTTAGGCTCAATAACAGAAGTAAGAGTCATAGAATAATGTTTGTGTGCTGGAGCTAATTGATTAAAAGACATTACAGAGGCCAAGGTATGAGGAGTAGTCTGTTTAGGAAGTGCGATACAAACATAATCCTTGAGATAAGTAGGAATTTTAGAATTTCGAATTGGTCTTTGTAATGCTGGAAATTCAGGTTCCTGAAAAATGCTAGACAAAGAAGGAAGGGGAATTGGAGAAGAAGTCCAAGGTGAAGAAGAAGTATGAGAATTTGGAATGGATGAAGTAGGCAAAATAGAGCATGAAGTGTCTAAAACGAGAACTGTTGTGTGAGAAGTAGGAATGTCAAAATCAAGAGAAGGAATGGAAGCAGGGAGCACAATGGAGTTAGATGGTGGAGCTGTATTATTCACAATGGCAAAAGGAAATATATTCTCATAAAAGATGACATTACGAGAGACAAAGACATGTTGAGTTTGAATATTATAAAAAAGAAAACCTTTTGTGTGAGGAGGATATCCCAAAAAAATAGTCTTGATAGCTCGAGAGTCAAATTTAGATCTTTGATGTTCAATGGTGGAAGCAAATGCTAGACAACCAAACACTCTAAGATATATGAAAGAAGGAGGCTGATGATAAAGCAAATGAAAAGGTGTTTGATCATTTATGACAGGTGAAGGAACTCTATTGATTAGATATACAGAGTGTAAAATACAATCTTCCCAAAAATGCAAAGGAAGAGAAGCTTGAAATTTAAGAGCTCGAGCAACATTCAATAAATGTTGATGTTTGCGCTCAACAACAGAATTCTGCTGAGGAGTATGAACACAAGAGGTTTGGTGAACTATCCCATTAGAAGCAAAATAAGAAACCATATTGAATTCGGGCCCATTATCAGTTCTTATAGTTTTTACAGTTGTAGAGAATTGTGTTTTAACATAAGAAATGAAATTTTGAATATGAGCCCTTGTATCTAATTTAGTTTTCATCAAGAAAATCCATGTAAATCTGCTGTAGTCATCAACTACCGTTAAAAAATATTTGTATCCATTTCTAGAAGTGGTTTGAGCAGGACCCCATATATCTATGTGGACTAACTCAAAACAAGCAGAAGTAGTTGTAGAACTTAGAGGGAAAGGTTTTTTTTTTTTTTTGTTTAGTAAAATGACATACATCACAAGCATTCAAAGAAGAGCAAGTGATAGTAGGCTCATTTTTATTGAGAATTTGAAGTCTTGACATTGCTACATGACCTAAACGAAAGTGCCAAAGAGCTAAATCAATAGCAGAAGAAGTGACATTATTACAAGAAGACTGGGAATTTTGCAAAAGTAAATGATACAGCCCATTAATCTTTCTAGCTGAACCAATCATCCTCCATGTGCTCATTTCCTGAATAAAACAAGTTTGACCATAAAGAACAAGATAATAATTTGGAGAGTCAGTGAGTTTACTAGCTAAGATCAAATTGAAATTAAAAATGAGAACTAAAAGGACTTCCTCTAAAATTAACAAGGATGTAATTTTAACAGAACCAATATGAGTAACAGGAACTTGAGTGCCATTGGGCAAATTAATAAAGACATCATTGACTGGCCTATAAGATTCAAACAACTCAATAAAACATATTATATGATTAGTGGCACCAGTGTCAATGATCCATTCTTTCTTGTTTGTTTTAGCAGAAAAAAGACAAGAATGAGAAGTGGACAATATACCTAATTCAACAAGAGTGGGAGAAAAAGTAGCAGACAAAGTATTGACAGCAGATGATGAAGTTGAAAGAGGCTGAGAATTAGCAATATTGGATGGTTGAATAAGGGCTAAGATTCAAGAATATTGTTCTGGGGTAAAAGGGAACAAGTTAGTGGAATTAATGCATGATTGGGAAGAATTAGGTGTTGAGCCATCAAAAGAGCTTATCTGTTTGCCATCAAACTGAGTTGTAGAAGAATCTTGCTTATAGTAAGTACTATCAACTTGATTGGCATATGAGGAATTGTTATTTCTAAATCTGGATGAATATCCTAGTGGAAAACCATGTTTTCGATAACAATGATCTATGGTGTGCCCAATCAAGCCACAAAATGAATAAGTAGGCTTCTTGTTTTGAGGATAAGCACCTTGATAAGAAACCTTCCTCTGAGTATTGGAAGACCCTTGATACCCAGAAACATGTTTGTGAGCATTATGATCATTGCTCTTGGCAAGATAAACAACAGAATCAAAAGAGTCACTCTAAGTTAAAAGAGCAGTAGATCCTCCAGATATAGTAGCAACAGACCAAATCCCCAATTGCCTTTCATGTTGAATAACCAAAGAGAAAACCTTGTTGATTGATGGAAGAGGGTCCATCAACAAAATTTGAGACTTAACAGTAGAAAAGTGCTCATTTAATCCTTTAAGAAACTTGATAACCTAGTCATTCAATTGATATTTTTTCATGATAGTGAAAGCCTCACAACTACATTTAGGATCACACTGACAGGTAGGGATTGGTCTCAAATTAATTAATTCATCCCACAAAATCTTCAGATGTGTGTAATAATCCGTATCAAACATGGAATTTTGAGTGAAAGAAGAAATCTCTTACTGTAAATCAGAGATTCTAAATGAATCTCCTTGGGAAAAATGTTCTTTCAAATCATTCCAAATATCTATCACATTATCGAAGTAAGAAATGCTCTGTGCAATAGAAGGAGACATAGCCCTATAGAGCCAAGAGGTAACCATAGTGTTGCATCTCTCCCAAGCAGAATACAGGTGATCCTCTTTGGCTGGTACAGGTATAGTTCCATCAACGAACTTTAACTTGTTTTTGGAGAGCAAAGACATCTTCATGGCATGGCACCAAGTATGATAATTGGATCCAGTGAGAATAGCAGTAACGAGGACTAGTGATGGATTCTCACTAGGATGAAGATAGTATGGGCTACTAGGAACATCTTCTGGCCTTTGATTAGCCATAGAAGCAGTTTGAAAAAAAAATCAAAGAAATCAAGAAAAATCAGAGGGAAAATCGATTGAATCAAAGAATAAAGAGACTGTAATCGATTCTTTGATAAGAAGAACAAAAGTAAGAATGAATCTCATAAAGCATAACAAAACCAAGAATCAAAGCAAGAAACAACAAAGAGAAAATTTATTTGATGAATGAGAATTTCAGAGAAAGAAATGCTCTGATACCATGACACGAAACTTGGATTCAATTCTCATTAAACATCAGAGAGAAGAACACAGGTTTTATACAACTAGCTGGTTAACAAACTCAGCTGACACGGCAAAACAAAAATAACAGAAATGAAACAATAAAACTAATTTCCTAACTGCCTACTAATCTGAGCCATTGATTGTGAGTTAAGAGATGAAGGGCTAGGATCATCTGGTGACATGCTTGTTATATTTTGTCATTCTCATTCATTTTCTCTGTCAGAATTATAATGAGTTTTGCTGCAGGTGGTTCAGTTGCGTGAGTTAACAATATTTAAAGAGTTCTCTTCTCTTGTCTCCTTTGGTATGCTTTTTTAACTACTTAATTTCTTTATTTGTCCGTCTTTCTATTACATTCTTTGTAATTTTCACTCATCTTGTTGATTGATAAAATTGCTTGGTGCTCTAATTTTTCTAGTTTTATTCAAAGGTTCTGTTTTTGGTATATTTTCTTTATTTCATTAGGTTCTTTCTTTATCACTCATCTAATTTTTCTAGTTTCATTAAAAGTTTTTAGCTGTTTTTGATCACTCATCTTGTTGATTGATAAAAATGGTTGTAATATTGCTATTTTGAGTTGTTGTTTAATTGTGTTTTTTAAGGGCTTTAATCAACTTCCCAAAAATTGGTTTCTTTTATAAATCATTTTTCACCATTCTCTTGTTCCTCATTTTGATATTGCCTCCCACTTAGAAGGAAAGTACTGGAGACCAATGGTGGTATGCTTCTCCCATTGATTGGGCAGTTGCTAATGGCCACTATGACTTATTCAGGGAACTTCTTTGAATTGATAACAATCACCTTATCAAGCTCACCACTCTCAGGCGAGTTCAACGCCTTGAGACTGTTTGGGATGATGAGGAATAGTTTGATGATGTCGCCAAGTGTCGTTCTCAAGTTGCTAGAAAACTTTTTCATGAGTGTGAATCCAAAAAAGGGAAAAACTCTCTCATTCAATCTGGTTATGGTGGATGGCTTATGTACACTGTTGCTTCAGCTGGAGACTTGAGTTTTGTTCAAGAACTTCTTGAAAGCAATCCCCTACTTGGTTTTGGTAAAGGAGAATATGGTGTTACTGATTTATTCTATGCTGCTGCTAGAAGTAAGAATTCTGAGGTTTTTAGGATTGTACATGATTTTGCCATCTCTCCGAGATTTTTGACAGCAAAAGGTGGAGAGTCTGAGGAGCACATAGGGGACATTCCTTCTCTATACAAGTGGGAAATGATCAACAGGGCTGTTCATGCTGCTGCTAGAGGTGGGAATTTAATCATCTTACAGGAGCTTCTTTCTGATTGCACTAATGTTTTGGCTTATAGAGATAAGGAGGGTTCAACTATTTTACATGCTGCTGCTACTAGAGGGCAGGTTGAGGTGAGGCTCCAACTAATACGTTAATGTTTCACTTTGTTATTACTATATCATGCCTGACTAATCTTTTGTTGACAACTTGCTTCTTTTGATGTTTTTCAATTTGATTCTTTTTATTGTCTTAATTATATGGTTAATAGCAACCCGATTATGTTGTGTTCTCTGGTTACAAAGTTATGTAAGGGATTCTTGAGAGATCAAAACCAAGAATTGCAGTTATCAATGATTTTATAGTTTATATCAATTTTTTTTCATTTGCTAAAAGTTTTTTGAAATTCCAAAGAATGTGGTTTTTTGTTAATTTTTGTTATCTAAACAGTAAGGTTCTTTTCTCTTCTCTATTATGCTATAAATTATTCAACTGATTAATAATGTATAAAACTAAAATGTATTCAAGTGCAAATGTTGGTTTCTGGAACTAATGGATAATCTATGATTAAGCTCAAGATTAATGGATAGTTTTTGTGTTGCTATCATAAACTGTTTATATTCATACTTCTTTACTAATGAATCTCAAAACTCGATGATTATTGGTTCCATTAAGGATAGTGTTATAAATGTCATATCAAGGAAACTATTGAATCCTTACAATCAGTACATATGCTTCCATGGACTAATGCTTCTGCTATCCCATTGTTCAACTTATGAATAACGGGAAAGCATTCAAACTGATACATCCAAATTCAGATCATGTTCTGAAAATATTGCATCTTATATAAGGTCATGATCCATTACACTAAATGATTACCTTCATTTATCTTAATTAAGAAATAAATTGATCTTTTAAGCTGGGAAGCTTTGTCATTCTCTATGCAGTTAGTTAAAGATCTTATAGCAAACTTCAATATCATCAATTCCACTGACTGTCTAAGCAACACAGCATTCATATTACTGTTTACAGGGGCCAATCATTTGTGGTTGAGGCTTTGATTGTCGCATCTCCCTCATTGATCTCTACGAGAAACTTTTCTTCATATGGCAGTGTCTGGTTTCCAAACTCCTGCGTTTAAAAGATTGGACCGGCAGATTGAGCTTATGAAGTAGTTGATATATGGGAAATTTTTCAGTGTGCAAGACATTATCAATGTCAAAAATAATGATGGAAGGACTGCGCTCCACATAGCCATCGTCGAAAATGTTAACTCTGATCTCGTGCGACTCCTGATGTCCGCTCAATCAATAAATGTGAATGTTTGTGATGCAAATGGGATGACCCCACTTGATCTCCTTAACCAAACGCCGCATTTTGCTTCATCGGACATACTAATTAGGCAATTGATTTCAGCGGGTGGAATATGTCAAGATGATAAAGATAAGAAGAGAGGAAGATTGAAATGTTAGCAAAATGTACTGATTGATGTAATTTATCTTATTGTAATATATAAGCAATAAGGTAGTTAGTTTGTTGAGTTATTTTTATCTCTGTATAAATATATCCAGTTGTATAGATTTTTCTTTGAATGAAAATATTTCATTTTCATCACATGGTATCAGAGCCATTGGGCTGTGTGTACAGTTAGATTTTTTTTCTCTCTCTTCACGTGAATTGGTTGTCTACTCTGTTTTTTGTTCTCAGTTCTTCTCCTTTCTCGAAGCTTTCCTCTCACATTTCTATGGCAGATTCAAGAAAAATCAATCCAAATGAGGATCCCTCATCTCCATATTTTTTACATCACTCAGAAAATCATAGTTCCGTTATTGTCTCTCTAGAACTCACCACTTCGAATTATGCATGTTGGCGCAGATCGTTTCTTTTGGTTGTTTCTATTCACAACAAACAAGGTTTTATAGATGGATCGATCAAAAGGCCTAAAGTTGATGATGAATGTTTGGTCCTTGGAGCCGATGCAATAGTCTAATCGTGGCTTGGTTATTAAGATCAGTGTCATCTTTGATTGCTTCTACAGTGTTTTACATTAAAGAAGCTGCTCAGATCTGAAAAAAGCTTGAAGATCGATTCTCTCAACCTGATGAGTCACGGATCTGCAATTTATAGCATCAAATTTGTTCTATAACACAAGGTTCTAGATCTGTTGATGCTTATTATACAGAGCTTACTGGATTATGGGAAGAGTTAAGGATGTTTAGGCCATTTCCTCATTGTTCCTGTGGAAAGTGTTTAGATCAGTGTTTCAAGACTTATGTTGAGACAGCATAAAAGGATTTAGTTTTTCGCTTCATTAATGGCTTAAATGAGAGTTTTCAGATGATCAAATCACAGATCATTAACACAAATCCTTTTCCCTCTTTAGATCAAGCATATAATATGGTGTTAAAAGAGGAATCTCAGAAGACTTTACTTTTGCAAACTCAAAATTTTTCTGAAGGAGTAGTCATGGCTATTAAAAGAAGTTCTAATTCGGATAAGGTTTGTTATCATTGTGGGAAGCCAGGTCATATTAAGGAGAAGTGTTTTCATTTAATTGGTTTTCCACCAGATTTTAAGTTTACAAGACCTAAATCTTAACTCTCAGTGACCAGATCAGCTAATCAAGCTTCGGTTCTTCAAATTGATGCTAGTTCTGCTAAAAATCCTTCTACTGGAACCTCTGTTATTGGATCTATGTCTGAACTCAACCTCACAAAGGAGCAAGTTCATAAACTCAAGGCACTTCTTAATGATCAGTCCATTTTAACTCCACAACCAAAACCTACTTCTGCTCATTCAGTCAATTTTGCAGGTAAAATAGCTTCCATTTTTTCAGTAGGAAATGAACAACAATTTAATTGTTTGTTAAAATCTTCTTTTTCTGTTGCTCCTTGGATTGTTGATTCTGGAGTAACAGATCATAACATTAGTAGTTTAGACTTGTTTGATTCTTATGTTGCAGTTTCAAACTATCATGTTAATCTTCCTAACAATCTGAGTGTTGAGGTGACACACATAGGCATTATGATTCTTAATTCTCATCTCGTATTGCATAATGTGTTGTTTATTCCTTCTTTCACCTTTAATCTCTTATCTGTGAGTCAGTTGCTCATTAATCCTGATCTTTGTCTCATTCTTGTATCTTCTTATTGTTACATCTAGGTCCTCTCTTCCTGGATGACAGTTGGACAGGCTAGGCTGTAAAACGGTTTATACTATTTGAGCTGTAATTCTTCCAGGTCAAGTCCTATTGTTTCTCCTATTTCTTATAATTCTCTTAATACTGTTTGTGTTGTTTCGTTAGAAACCTGGCATCATAGGTTAGGGCATATACCTTATAATAAAATTTCTTCTATGATCACTGATGTATCTCAGAGTGATCATTCAGAATGTATCACATGTCCTTTGGCAAAACAAAGAAGACATGTGTTTCCTATCCATCATAATAATACAACTTTTCCTTTTGAATTGATTCATATAGATGTTTGGGGACCTTATTCGCAAAAGGATCTTTATGGTAACTATTATTTTTTAACTATTGTTGATGATTATACCAAGTGTGTTTGGGTTTATCTCATGAAGCATAAGTCTAAAGTCTCTCACATTTTGCCTTCATTTTATCACTTAATTCTCACTCAATTTGGAACCAAAATTAGAATCATTAAAAGTGACAATGGTCTTGAATTTTCTTTACCTACTTTCTATAAAGACCATGGTATAGTTCATCAAACTTCTTGTCCATATACTCCACAATAGCATGGACTAGTAGAGAGGAAACATCAATACATTCTTAATATAGCAAGATCTTTGCTCATTCATTTAGGGTTACCTGTCAAATTTTGGGGTGATGTTGTTCTAACCTCAGTCTATCTTATCAACAGGACACCAACTCCTATTTTACATGGTCTTTCTCCTTATGAGTCTTTATTTCATAAACCTCCTTCCTATGATCATTTACGATCATTTGGTTGTCTTAGTTTTGCAGTTAACCTTCTGTCTTCTAGAAAGAAGTTAGATCCCAGAAGTAGAAAATGTATTTTCTTAGGTTATTCTTTTACTATCAAAGGATATAAGTTGTTTGACTTATCTACTCAATTTGTTTTCTTTTCTAGAGATGTCACTTCTTATGAAACACATTTTCCTTATCTTAATTCTTCTGATATGAGTCATGTCTCTCCTGATTTAGTGTTGCATGTTTTCCCTAATTCTATTCTTCCTAAATCTGTTTCTGGTTCTCCTGTTCCTTTTCAGTCACAGTCCAGTTCTTCACCTCACACTCGTCATTCTTCATCTTCTTCTTCTTCTTCAAACACACATACTCTTTCAACAGCACCTTCTACATCTTCTGACAGTGTTTCTTCTACTTCTTCTCCTCTTATTCCCTCTTCTCCACCTGTTAGAAGGAGTAATAAAGCTATTAGGTTTCCTTCTTATCTTCAGGATTATCATGTTCAATTACCTTCTAATCCTTCTCCTTCAAATGTTTTTATCACTACTTCCCATCCTCTTGATCATTATCTTTCTTATAATCATTTACCTTCTGCTGAACAACATTTTCTTTGTTCCATTTCTTCTACTACTGAACCTGTTTCCTATTTAGAAGCCTGTCAATCTGCTCATTGGCTTAAATCCATGAGGGATGAACTTGCTACCTTAGAGGCCAATCAGACCTGGATTGGTGTTCCTTTACCTGCTGGTCATAAAAGTATAGGGTGTAAGTGGGTATATAAAGTGAAATATCATGCCGATGGGTCTATTGAGAGGTTTAAAGCTAGATTGGTAGTACACAAAGGGAGGGTTTTGATTATACTGAAACTTTTAGTCCTGTGGTTAAGCATACCACAGTTAGAACTTTTCTTTCCTTAGCTGCTGTTCAGGGCTAGCAGGTTTGGCATTTTGATGTCAACAATGCTTTTCTTAATGGTGATTTGTATAAAGATGTGTACATGGATATTCCTGAAGGCTATCAATTTCAGGGGGAGTGTTTGGGTGAATCTGATAGCATTGATTTAGGTGGAAAACTAGTCTGTAAATTACAGAAATCATTATATGGATTAAAGCAAGCATCCAGACAATGGAATGCTAAGCTTACACAGGCTTTAGTTAGTCTTGGTTTTACACAGTCTAAAGCAGATTATTCCTTATTCACAAAGAAATCAAATGAGGGTTTTATAGCTATTTTGGTGTATGTTGATGATATGGCTATAGCAAGTGATAATGGAAAGTTGGTTGATCAGTTAAAGGAAGAACTGCATTCCCATTTCAAATTAAAGAATTTGGGAAATTTGAAATATTTTCTAGGTCTAGAGTTGACAAGAACAGAAGAAGGTATCCATTTATGTCAAAGGAAATACACTCTAGAACTTCTACAAGAATTTAAGTTGCTTGGTACTAAGCCTTCTAGTATACCAGTGGAGGTAAATCACAAGCTGAGACACACAGATGAGAATTTGCTACAAGATCCTACTATTTATAGGAAGCTAGTTAGAAAATTGATGTATCTCACTTTATCCAGACCAAACATTAGTTATGCAGTTAATTTGCTGGCTCAGTTCATGGATAAGCTAGCCTTGATGCACTTGCAGGCAGCATTTAAGGTGCTGAAGTATTTAAAAAAGGCACCAGGGCAAGGCATTATGTTTTCAGCAAAGTCAGACTTGGTTCTTAAGGCATTTTCGGATAGTGACTGGGCAGGATGTTTGGATACTAGAAGATCTTTGTTAGGTTATTTGCTATTTTTGGGATAGACTTTGATTAGCTAGAAATCAAAGAAACTGTCTGTTGTGGCTAGAAGTTCAACAAAGTCAGAATATAGAGCTCTTGCAGCCACTGTTTGTGAGATTGTTTGGCTTAAAACTCTACTGAAAGATTTAGGTTTGGAGGTAGAGCAGTCTGTCAAGGTATATTCAGACAGCAAATCAGGAATTCAAATTGCCAAAAATCCTATTTTTCATGAAAGGACAAAACACATAGAGTTGGGTTGCCATTTTATAAGGGAAAAAGTACTGGATGGCACTATTATACTTGAGTATGTCAACACTAAAGATTAGACAGCAGACATACTGACTGACTAAAGCATTGCATCCCAGTCAGTTTTAACATTTGCTAAGCAAGATGAACATACAGAATTTGTATGCTCATCTTGAGGGAGAGTGTCAAGATGATAAAGATAAGAAGAGAGGAAGATTGAAATGTTAGCAAAATGTACTGATTGATGTAATTTATCTTATTGTAATATGTAAGCAATAAGGTGGTTAATTTGTTAGGTTAGTTTTATCTCTGTATAAATATATCCAGCTGTACAGATTTTTCTTTGAATGAAAATAATTCATTTTCATCACAGAATATTTGGTTGCCAGGATTATACTGCAAGAAGAGCCATTGCCTCCCGCTTGAAGATGCAAGGAACTGGGGCCAGTCCTGGAACATGATTCAGAATATCTGATGCAGAAATATTCTTGTATACAGGGATTGAGATTGCATCTGATGCCAGTGCTGATCCAGCTAGTGAAGGAATGAGTTCATCATCAACTGAACATTTTGACTCAACCAATGAGAACCAAAGCTCAACAACAAATAGGAGGCTAAGTTCTGGGAATAATGCAGCACAACAATTAAAAAGAGTTCTCCATTGGCCCTGGATGAAAGGGAAGAAACCTGAAAGATTCAAGAAATCAGTGGATCAAGGTTCTGTGGAATCATCCAAGAAATGCAATAGTTCAGATGAAGCTCCAACCCCGCTTCGCCAAAAATTCATGAAGCCCATATCACTCCCGAACAACAAGAGAACACTTTCTGTTAGGAGTAATCAATCAAGTCTAACAGCTAAGAAAAAATTTGCTTCAGGAATAATGCATGGTGCCATGCAGGCCATGCCATAATTGACTGTTCCAGGTCCATCACAGCCAAGTTCATTTTCAAAATCATCCATATCTTCTCCTAAATTCACTGGATAAACAAAAGGGGATATTTATCGACACTGATGCTGCCGGACCATCATCCTCTAATCAATCATTTGATGATGGAACACCAAATTTGACTGGAAAAGAAGAGTCTGCGACCACAAGCACAGCTGCGACCGCGAATAAGAAGTTGAGGAGTCAGTACTCTTGTTTTGGTACATCTGCGCTGTCAGTGAAAACCCCAGGAAGCAGGCAGAGGCCTAGCCAGAGCTCCAATCCATCTGTCATCTCAGTGGCTTGATTAAGTTGATGAGAAGGGCTATGGTCTTGCTGTGACTGAGGTATCAAAATGAAAGAAGAGAGTCCATAGCTGAGCAGCAAAGCAAAATGTCTAACTTAGAAGAAGATTAGCAAGCTGTGTAGCTGTTTCCTGCATGTTTTTTTTTCTGTGTAGAATGTTTCCATGTTTAATATTTGAGTAGTCATGTAATCGCACTTAAAACTCTCTCTTTTTCAAGTACATCTCGTGCTTTATCTTGTGCTAAGTAGTGAAGAACAAATGTAATATTATGAGGTTGAAAAACCAAAAAGAAAAAAAAATGTAATATTCTGAGCAGCTAGCAATTAGGTTCTACTTCTAAACTTATTCTTCTTTTTAATTAATTAGATCGAATCAAAGAATTGAACTCGCAAATTTGCAATTCTTCTCTAAATATAATAACATTGGATGCAGTTTTATTAACTATTAAATCAACTTTTTAAAAAGTGGTAAATACCTTTTATTTTTTACTTTCTTTTATTCTTTTTCTATTCTCATAATGACACATAAATTAAATTTATAAATAATATATATTTATAAAATTTAATATAATTTATGTATCATTATGATAATGAAAAAGACAATAATTAAAAGTAAAAAAGGAAAAAATATTTAATACTTCTCTATTTTTTATTGTTGAAGTAGATTGTAATAAATATTTCATATTGAACAATAGTAGGGGAATTTCACACCTACATGCACCTCCTCTTTTTTAATAATTTCTTGGAAACTAAGAAATGGCAAAAAAAATTGCCAGGAAGGATCCTGCCCAGAAATACCAAATACTAAAATAAAGAGTTCAAAAGTTTATTATGAAGAAAATTGACCAATAGCAAATGCTCAATTGGTCAATAAAAGAAAGTTGCGGACCACAATACATGTGCTTTTGCCAAACTCTGTTTTGGAGTTTCATCTTCACCATTGAATTCTCAAGATTCTCCACTTACGTATCAAAAATTCGAATATAACCCTCAAATCTCCACTATATAATGCAATAGATTTTTGCCTCTCATTTCAAACAAACTTCGCTCAGACATTTCCACAAACACTTAAGAGCTACTTAAATTTATTCAATTATGGGTGGCAGCAGCAGGCAAACCAAGAAATCTTCTTCTTGTTCTTTCTTTTCTGCCTTTAACATCTTCAAGTCTTGTAGGTGTCGATGTGTAGACGATAGTTACGACGACATTTCAAATCCAAAAAGGGTATATCGTAGTGATGAAGATGGAAGAGGTCCATGGAGGGTTGCTGATCCTAGAATTGATATAATAACCTCTGATTTCATTGCTAATTTTCATGCTACTCGAAAATCTGAATCTGGCTATCAGCCTGCTGCAAAGGCTTAAGTATATATAAAAAAAAAACTTCTTCTTCTTCTTCTTCTCCTGTTTCTTATGTGTTATTTGTTTAATGATGTTGGTTTGTGAATCCTAATTGAATAAAATAGTTATTTCAAGAATTTTTTTTTTCTTTAAATTTTGTTTTGTTCTTACTTCCTCTGTTCAAGATTCATATTCATGAGTGTTTAAATTAGTAGAATCTCAGTTGTAGGTTTAGTAGAGGGAGATGCAGTGCGCATCACTCAGCAATTCATTTCCGACAAGATTCCCAATAGAGTTAAATCCTCTCGACTATTGGTCAGAGTCCGATCCCAAAGTTAATCTAATTTCATCATTATTTAATTAATAAATATCATACTATTAAGATTATGATTTAAAAAAAAAAAAAAAAAAGAAGGTATTATTTTAAGATTACCTTGGCAATACTTGGTTAACCCAAGTTTGCCCACTAACTTTCTCCTCTCCTGCAAAAGCATCTTCCTTAATAAAGTACCAAAAATTTTATTTAACTCTAATACACTTCCATATTTTATTCTTTATTTTACTTTATCCTATAAACTTTAATTTTTTTTAACTTTTAATTTTTTAACTTTTAAATTTGTCTAATAAAAAAAACTAAAAATAAAGTATATAAAAATTTGTGTTATATTAATTAAAATTAGAATAAAAAGTAATATACCAATTAGGAGTTAGCACTGAGCATGAGACAAAGAGATTTCGAATCGACTCGAATTTTTGAATCGATTTGAATTCTTAAATCGAAGAAAAAGAATATAGAAAAACAAATCCTCGAAACTAGGAAAAATATCCAAATTGAATTTATGCTGTTATACATATATCGTAACAATATTAAGATTACATTAATTTCTATACCAAAAACTAAACTAAATCTAACAAACTCGAATTGGAACAAATCTCAGAGATTCGTACCAATTAATTAATTTATAAATAATTATATATATTTAAATAATTATAAATTTATATCAAAATTTTCGAACTGAACTAAATCATATTTGAATTGAAATCGAATACTTAAATCTCTGAACTATATTGTACTGAATTATCAGGATAATTCAATGCGGATATTTTTCTAAATAAGTTGGAATCTTACGAGGGATAAAATATGTTGGATCAGGCCCAGACCAATAAGCGGCACATGATCAATAAGACTAAGTTCGAAGAGAAAGTAATCTATTTCTTACTTGTATAACAAATGCAGGACGAACTAGTAAAAGTATTATAAACTCAATATCTAAATCAAATTAAAACATACCCCTTGACAGAGTAAGATAAGGATATGCAATTTATAAATACTTTAATTATAAAGTCTTAAATAGCGTATTTAACCATATTATAACATAATCAAGCTCAATAAAATTCTTCGAATAGTCGGGTTATTCAATTTAATTTCATTCACATCATTTAATCTAATTCTATTCAATTAATTCACATATGGTCGAGTTCCAGCTCAATCAAAATCATTTTTTAATTATCATATTCTCGAAATTTTAATTCATTTCAATTCAAGAATTTTCAAATTTTCAGTTTTACCCAACCGTATTCACCCCTCTAATATTAACACTTGTAGCCGTTGTAAAAATATATATAAATTCAATTAGACTCCAGACTTAATTAATTATTTAAACTACTTTATTTCGAGTTCAACACAATCAAAATAAATTTTTTTTTTTTTTGGGACGCATAGGACAAAGCCCTTGCTTGAAAAGAAACAAAGAAATATAAAGTTTATTCTATATAGACTAGCCCTACGCATATCCCCCCAATACAAACAAGAGTTGCCTGCAGGAAAGTCTGGTTTGCAACACTAGATTAATATCAACGATTAATCGATTTATCATAAAATATATGTTTTTATTTATTAATATATAATACTAATAGATAATTATCAAACACTTACATAATTGGTTGATTATCGTCCATCAATCAAAACAACTCATTAATCTCTCGAATCACTTAATTAAACAAAATTTTTAAATATTTTAAGAGTAGAGTTTGAATAATTGATTTGTGATTTGGACTCCTTTATGACCACTAATGGCACTTCAATGAAATTCCTTGACCTTACAAATGAGCAATATTGTCCTCTCAATTGCATGGTTGTTCTTGTATCAAGTAAAATATGTACAAATATCATATCATAAATAGTGTCACATAACGCTATCATCTCAATTATATCACAATCTTCATCATCTGATTCTTATTTAACAGAAAAACTCACCAAGCTAATACAGAAAACTAACCAATAAATATAGAGATACTAATAATAGAAAATAACCATAGGAAATTTTAGAGTTTTACATTATATTACAATGTGAAATTAATTACACAACTAAATAATAACTTACAATTCATTGCCGAAGAATGAAAGATAAGAATAACTCAATTAAAATAACTTCACAACTCATCCTACAATCCTGCAAAAATATTGAATAAGAATGAGCGATTAACTCAATGAGCTATATAAGATTAATATAATTTATCATTCAAAAATCAAAAATAATAATGCATTATGCCAACCAGACAAATAAATCACATAATCATATAATGATAGAAATTATCTATAGGAATCACACTAAATCTCAATCTAGGGAGTCAATCCCCCTTACCTAACTCTCTGAATTTAAATACTATCTCTTAGCTAATAAGGTCGCAGCCGTCACTAGCCTATGTCATGCAGTTCTGACCCGTTTGGCAGCAGCTCTTGGCAATGAGCAAGCCGAGCTATTATACACTAGTCATAAATTATCAATCGTCATCATCATTGTCATAATAAAATTCACGTTCCTAAGTAGTCCCTATGTCATCTTAATCCCATCCAGCAACCATCAATAATATGCAACACCAATATATTCAAAATATTGAATAAGAATGAACGATTAACTCAATGAGCTATATAGGATTAATATAATTTATCATTCAAAAATCAAAAATGATAATGCATTATGCAAACCAGACAAATAAATTACATAATCATATAATGATAGAAATTATCTATAGGAATCACACTAAATCTCAATCTAGGGAGTCAATCCCCCTTACCTAACTCTCTGAATTTAAATACTATCTCTTAGCTAATAAGGCCGCAGCCATCACTAGCGTATGTCATGCAATTCTGACCCGTTTGGCAGCAGCTCTTGGCAATGAGCAAGCCGAGCTATTATACACTAGTCATAAATTATCAATCATCATCATCATTGTCATAATAAAATTCACATTCCTAAGTGGTCCCTATATCATTTTAATCTCATCCAGCAACCATCGATAATATGCAACACCAATATAATGAGCAACTACATACACATGATAGAATGCTTAATTTATATTCATAATGCATATTTTATATGAGTATACAAACAATCATTGCATGTATATGTGAGGCCTCACCCGATCACCGATCCTGTCCGCTAGAGAGAACTGAGATGCTCATTCGGGTTTAAACTCACAATGGAATCCTCGGAGTCGGATTGGTTAATTTTGAAAATGATTTTGGGAGTCACCACCTTAATTTTATTTAGTTGGGAAAACATTAAGGAAAAAATCCAAATTGACTCCAATTCATTAATTTTTAATTAATTTGTCCAAGGATAAAAATCACTGGTCTTTGAACCAGGTTGAGTTCGGAAACTAGATTTTTAGTTTTAAATAATCTAAATTTGGCTCTTAAGTTTAACTTGACTTGAAAATTAGATTTCATGAATGATATTTATAAAATGATAATTGCAAATAAAATGCATAACTATGGCATAAAATGGATGTATGAAGATTAATGAAACAATAAACATTCACAAATAAAGGAGAGTGTTTTCTCTAATCTTTAAAAATTTAGAGGAACCACATGATCACTTCTTAATTTCAATTAAGATAATTATATTGATAAAAAATGGGATATCTTCTCTGACCCTTATGGGATTCTAGGAATATCACATATTCTCTTACAAATATCATAAAAAAGATAATTAATTACATTCAAGAGAAATGGAAAATAAGTTTAATTTGAAAAATCGAATTTGAAGTTTGGATTTAAATTCCAAACATGCCCATGTACCCCGTTTGAATAGAAATCAAAACCCACGTAATTTGTTCCACGATTAAATGGAAGGATTTACAAAAAGATTAAAATGATTATTAGTTTGGAGAATGAATTTGATGAAAATACCTTGGATTTTGATGGACGAGATGGAAAAAGTGTTTTGCTGGACTGGGCAAGTGGAATGATTAATGATTAAAGAAAATGATTGATAAGTGAATTAATTAATTAAAATGATTAATTAATTAATTAAAATAGTGGATGAATTAAAAAAAAGGGATTTTTTATTTAATTTAAAAAAAGATAATTAATTAATTAATTAACTTGTGAGTGATTAAAAAAAAATTTTAATTAATTAAAATAATTAATTAACTTAGTTTGGGTGAGAAAATTAATTAATTAAAATAAATAATTAATTAATTAGACAATGGATGAAGGGAGAAGAAGAAAGAAGTTAATAGATAGCTATCAATATCAATTTTAGTGTGTTTTGGAATGAAGAAGGGATGACCTATTTATAAGCAAAGGGAGATGAGAGTAGTTTAAGTAGTGAAAATGTGAAAATACCATAAGGGATAGGGCTAGAAAAAGGAGAGTCGCCGGCGCTGCCCAGGCCTTGGTGGGCGTGCGAGCTGCAATTTGTCCTTTTCCTTAGTCTGATTCTGAGACTTCCATATTGGTTTTTAGGAGTTTCAAAATTTAGAAAATTAATCGGTCAATATAGATAGGTTCGAAATTAATTTTAGAACATTTGAACAGTCAATCTGAGAGAAAATCAGGTCAGTTTTGGAAAAATATTATATAGTACAAAAAGTCCGATCATGGTAAGAAAGGCAAATGATTGCGCAAAAAAAAAAATCTCGGTCAGTATCAATGAATTCAAAATTAATTTTAGAGGTGTTGAAATTAGGATTCACAATATACAAATGTAATATTAAATAAATAACAGAAATGAAATGTGATATTAAACTATATAATTAACAAATTGATGGAATCCAACTAAGTCTCCTTAGAAGTGCAACATCTGCTAGTTGAAAAGATAACTGGGATGCAAAACTGTATAACAGAAAGATCATTAGAATACTGATTACCTAGTTAAGACATATTTATCGATTCTAAAGATGCTACTGAAGTTTTGGCTAAGTCTCTTCTAAAATTATGACAAAACTTTGCTGAAATAGAAGAAATAACACTTCAAATTAACCATTAAGGCTCAAAACAATCAAACACTTCAAATTAACCATTAAGGCTCAAAAATCAAACAATCCAATTACCCCTCTGAGCCTCCAAACTAAACATCACAATGAATCTAGTTCTCCAGTCATAAAACTCAATCACATATATAAATTAAAAAAACAAAAAAAGATGATTAATATATTCATAACATTATTAAATGTAATTTATTTTAAAGATAATTTAAAATCTATTAAAAGAATATATAAAATCTATTAAAAGAATACATATATATATATATATATATATATATATATATATATATATATTTCCTAAAATCCTTTTTATTAAAATTTCTTCAGTAACTGATATAAAGAAAATTGGTTTCATATAACTCATGAACTATTTATTCATTAATATACTTTTAAATTATTAATTTCCTTTAAATCATATATTCTAAAGAAAATTAAATAAATATTTCATTTTGAATTCACATTAAAACAAAATATACAATTTTTTTAATTTAAATCTAACTTATCAATAATTAAGTGTATCAATAAAAGAAAATAATCGATTCATTCTCAAACAACTTTATAGAAATTCATAACAATATAAATTTACCAATTTAACTCAAGAAACATAACATAATCCAATTCAATTCAATTTCATTAACTTAAACATTATAACTAGATATATTAAAGTAAGCACAAATTTAAATTCAAGTCTCGTTCTTATAAAATTAAAACATTTTAGATCTTAATAATACATTAAAAGAAATTCATTCATAAAAAAAAATTAACTCAATAAATTCATAAATTTCATACAATAATATTTTAATTCGCTTAATAAAATTATATTAATTTCTTATTCATCAATTAACACTAAGAACATAAATTTGTAGACTCATTTTCTAATAATATTAAATTCAATTCATAAAACATTTTAATTCACTGCAAATATCACATAAATAAATTCATAAAAAATAATGATAACAAACTCAACGATTAATCTCTAGGAATATAAATATAGCCCAAAATATATGTTCTAACTTAAAATGATCCGAAATCAAACAACACTTACCAAAACAAAATCCAATGAAACAAGGGTCAGAAAACATGTCGAAATGTTGAAAGGAAGCTGCTGGATCTTGGGTCCCACACACCATCGCTAGAGCCACCGCCGACCAGCCACACACTACAACTGATGGTGGCTCTAGAGGCCGGTGATGATACAGATGGATTCAACCTGATGTCAGGAGCAAAAATACACACTTCACTCTCCCCCACTCGCCGCCAGCTGTCGGGAAACGGAGCTTGAAGACCCAAATTTTGATCTCCTTCTATGGAGACAGATCGGTGGCAAAATAGGCACCAAATTGAAACTTTCGGTGCAAGGGAAAGAATGAATGTGGTTTCACTAGAATCGAAGGTCCAAATAGCCAAAAATGGTTGTCGAAGATCCACATCGTCAAAAAGGCTTTGCCTCACACTGTGTTGCCATTTCATGTCACTGCCACTCTCTTGAGGTCGCTGGAAGCCAGGCTGTCCATTGGTGGTTGCAATGTCGCACACCATCGACTGGAAGCGGTGGTTCTGACACCACAACTCTCTCTCTCTCTCCCTCGGCTGATGCTTACAGCCCAATTTTCCTTGCTTCTAATTGGGTCTTTCTAGACCAATCAAAGGTAAGGCACATATACACCCATGACAACATCAACTTTGATTAGGAAAAATTAAAATTAATATTTACTTAAATCCTGCAAATTCAAAACAAAATAAAATTTTGATTTAACAAATAAATTACCTCGAAATAATAGATAATAAATAATGATATATTCAAAATTATAATTAATCCAAGATTTTAAATAAAAATCGAAAATTTCGAATACAATGTAAAATATATAATTAAATAATGATATTTCATACAAAATAAAATTTTTAAAATAATTAAAAATTTAAGTTATTACATATATCATGCTAATGAAAGATAAGATTTTAATTTCTTTTCCTTTCGTTTATTTTAAATTATAATTTTTCGATATTATTATTCTATAAAATTATATTATATTATATTATTAAAAAATTTATACTTGTCCAAGAACTAGAATTATAATATTCATACTTTATTTTATTTTTATTTTTAATTGATCAGCATTTAAAGATAACATTGTGATCTGTATATAATTATACTTTGTACTATCTTTTATTATTTATTTCATATTATTTTTTTAATTTAATGGAATAAATTATCGATATATTGCAAAAACGACTTATTAATTTATTACCTATTGATATATTAGATCCTACTTAACTTTTTATTGGAATATATTCGTCAAATCATTATGACAGGTTTTAATACTTGTGGGGTCTCACGCGAACACCAGCCGATCTGCTAAAAAGAATCGAGATGTTCATTTGAGTTTTGATTCACGATAGAACTCTTGAGTTCATATTTGTTAATTTTGAAAATGATTTTAGGAGTCGCCACCTTAATTTAATTTAGTTGAGAAAACATTAAGGAAAAAACATAAATTGACTCAAATTTATTAATTTTGTAATTAATCTATTTAATGATAAAAATCACTAGTTTTCAAACTGAGTTGAACTTGGGAACTAGGTTTTTAGTTAAATAATTTAAATTTGACTCTTAAATTTAATTTGACATAAAAATTAATTTTATTGATGACAAATATTATATGACAATTATGATATCATGATTAATGAATAAGTATGGTATGAGTGCAATGAGAAAATTAAAATAAAATATCCACAATTTACATTAATTAAAAAGGAAAAAGGAGATTGATTAAGATTTAAATTTGATATTTAGATTTAAATTCTAAATGTGTCTCGTACCTCATTGAATGAGGATAAAAAAATCATATAGTTCGTTTCACGATTAAGTGAAAAGTTTTATGGGTTGATTTGATTTAAGTTTGAGAGAAAAATGCTAATACCTTTACTTTAGAGAGTGGAGAGTTTTATCAGACTGAAATTTCGTTTTATCGGGACCGGCTAATTTGATTAATTAAAGATTAACTAATTAATTAAAATGATTAATTAACTAATTAATGTGATAAAAAAGATAGATTAATTAATTAATTTGGATGAAGGATGGATTTAAAAAAAGGATTAACTTAATTTTGAAAAAAAAGAAATATTAATTAATTGATTAAAAAAATTAATTAAATAATTAAATAAGTGATTAATTTAAAAAGAAAAAGAGTTTTAGTCAATTAAAAAGATTAATTAACTTAGTTGGAGTAAGATAATTAATGAATTAAAAAAATTAATTAATTAATTAGAGAGTGATTGGAAGGATAAGAAGAAAGCAGTTAGATGGTAGCTATCATCTATAACTCAAAGGGTGAAGAGAAATGAAAATTGGAGGGGGTTATTTATAGAAAAGTGAGTGAAAATAGTTTAGGAATTGAAAAAGTGAAAAGACTAATAGGATATGACTGAAAAATAGTTAAAAATTGCATTGAAATGGGCAATTTGGTCACTTTTTATGCAGAAATTGATACAAAAATGCCACTTCGTGTAAAAAGGGGCATGGATCTGCGTCAAGGGCGTGGATTCGCGCAGACCTAGTGTGAATCCGCACCAGGCTTGCGCGGCTCGACCCTTTAATTTCATAATTAATGAGACTACCGTAATGATTTTGTATAGCGCATTAAAGTTAGAAGGTGCTAAAGTGCAATTCGATAATAAGGATGTAAAATTAAGGGTTCACGATACTTTTTTTGGATATCAATTACTTTATATATTTTTAATTTAGTATTTTTTTACATATTCAATTTTTTAATTGTGAAATTAAAGGTTTAATTAATTGCTATTGATATTGAAAAGAATTGTAGGATTAAAAGTTAATTAATTGCAATTGAGATTTTATATTTTTGTTGTTGTTATGATTATATGAATATTAATTAATTAAATAAAAATAATGATTGAGTGAAAGTTGAGTGAAAGAAAGAAAAATGAGAGTAACTTTCTTTGTGTAGTTTCACAATGCGAATAAAAAATGTACAAATTTGAAAAGTTTCATAGATATAGACATGATATGTAAGGTAATTTTTATATTTTCACTAATTAATGTGTTAATATTAAAAATGTAATATTATATTTTATATTATTTCATATATATTTTGCTTATTGTACAAGTATTAATAGTAAAGTTTGATACTTAAAATATTTAGTTTAATTCTAAAATTTTCTTAACCATGCGCATTAAGTGACTTTGCATAATAATGAGGAAAAGAAGTAAATATAAAAAATTAAATCGATTAGTTTGTGTTGTTTTTATTACTGACTATAGTTTTGGATTTTTTTATTTATTATTATTATATTGTAAATCAAATATTATTTATAAATATCTATATTTTTTTTTGTGATGATTTATATAATCTAATTTAGCAAATCAACATATATTACATTTTAATTTTTTCTTGGGTTAATTACAAAAAAAATCACCAACAATTGCAAAAATTACAAATTTAGCAAAAACTTTTAATTTTGACAATTGAGATAATGAACAATAAATTTTTTGCAAATTAAGTCATGTAAACAAAATCCGGCATTTTTCTGATGGCCGGAGTTGACATGGCTTTAATTTAATAATATCTTATCCACATCAGCAAGTCCATCTCATTAATAAAAAAAGGAAAAACATTTATTTATTAAAAGCAAAACGACCTGTCTCCAAGAGGTGTAAAACCCAGTTGGAAATCAAAGCTATATTTGAACAAAAATAAATAAATTGAAAATTATAAACCACAAATTACTTACCAGGAATCTCCTTTCAAGGAGAAGAAAGGCTAACGCGTAGCGAAAAAGGAAATGACCCAGCATAAAGACCATAGAAACAATCCCAGCCACAAAAAACACCATAACCAAACAAAGAACCCAAGGCAGCAACATAAACCCAATAAAGAAAGTCATCGATCCACACAGCATCAAAACCAACGAAATTCCTAGCATCAAAGACGTGAATCTCGCCTGCGAGATCTGCCGCAGTGGCACCGATGACCTTCTCTTTTTCGATGTATCTGACGATATCTCCGAGGATTGGTAGAGAAGAGAATCAGCGACGATGGCGAACGAAGCAGGTTGAGAACCAAAGTTGATAGTTCAAGAAATTGCATCCCTTTGAGGCATTTCAAGAAATAGCTGAATTGCATTTCCTATCTCTCCATTCCTCATGTACTTATAAAAGAGGTCCATGCGACAGTGAAATCTATGAGTTTATGATTCGTGGCGATCGGCGTTGAGCTCAGAAGCCATAGATAGCCATTTTCGAGCTCAATTTCCTACCCCTTCCTCTCTTTCTTTCTTTCTTTCACATTAATATGTTGTAAACTATCAATATTGACTCAATCAAAGGGAGCCTCAGTGATCGACTATGCTTTTTAATTTCTGATTTTGCTGGGTTTTGGGAATTAGATGATAATGATTTGAGGTAGCAATGAGAATTGAATGATAAACCGAGGCAGATGGAAATTTCTTATTTGATGGATTTTGATTTGGAATATGAGATCGGTGAAATTAATTCAGCAAGAATTGGAAGACATTCTGGATTTGATAATGAGATGGGTCACCTTGGAGGTTGCAGAGAAAAATGAAAAGGTCATGGAGGAGGAGAAGAAGAAAATGGACAAGAAGGGAAAAAGTGACAAAAGGACGTCGTTTTGATCTTTTAGTTTATTATTTTTTTTTCATAATATTTCTGACGAGTCAAGAAAACCTTAAAATAAATCCACGTCAGCTCTTGCCCCCAATTCCATGATCGGAATCCATTCAGGTGAATTAATTTGCAAAAAATTTAATCTTCTTGACTTCAATTGCCAAAATTAAAAGATTATGCTAAAATTGCAATTTTAGTGAAAGTTTGTGATTATTTTATAATTAACCCTTTTTTCTTTTATAAGAAAGGAAAATAACATAACTTATTTTACAAGAATTTAGATACTATTCTACAATCAATTCAATAATCTAAAAAACTACTTGAAATTCTATTTAGATCTACAAAAGTTATATGATAACAATGAAGAATTATCTTATTTTTACATGAAACATGTATGTGATCTCTCTCTCTCTCTCTCTCTCTCTATATATATATATATATATATTAATTAGGTGGTTTTAGTTTTGAAATTATGATGGTTAATTAAATATAATGGAATATATTTTTGAATTTTTAAATTTTTTTTATAGTTTTATCTAATTAAAAAATGTAGTGACAAACATAATTTTAGTGTATCTTTTTCGTTTATTTTTTAATTTACTTTTCATATATATATATATATATATATATATATATATATATATATATATATATATATATATATATATATATATATATATATATATATATATATATATATCATTGAACTATATGAAAGTGTAATTGAATAGTCTTTCTATCTAGTTTCTATCAAAATTACTAACGGTAAACCTACGTGGCTGCCAACTCACTATTTTCAAAGTCCATGCGATGCCACATAAGATACCCAACCTCCCATTCTCTCTCCTCCAACCCCTTTCTTGTTTTCTTTCTTCAATCCTAGTGTATAGATCATATCACTCTCATGAATCTCTATCCATAGAGATACTCTAATATGGCATTCAATATAAATTAAATCCAAAGTTAATAATCAAAGGCTTTTCAAGCTTGCAACCTAATGTGGCACAGCTCAGATCATCGATAAAATATGTGGTTCTCGAAGCTTGAGTCTTAGTTGATGATAATCTACAACCACAATGAACTCCTACTCAGATGCCAATAAGGATCAACTGGCTCTAGAAGAACCCATAGTTTTAGCCATTTCTCAAACCTCAAATTTCTTAATCTTGCTAGTTGAAGTTTTGGGCAATTCCTCTTTAAACACTATAGTTTTGGGAGCCATATAGTGTGACATTTTTTCTCCCCAATACTCATCTGGCTGAGCCTCCACAGCTGCCTCATTCACCACTATATTGGTGTATAAATAGATTCCACTTCCACACTGCTTATATTCTCTCTAGCACTAATGATTATATCTTTAGATCGATCTTTGATTTCTAAATATCCATTAAGGTGAATCACACCTACATCTCCTATATAGAACCAATCATGTTTCATACACTTTGATGCTCTAATCAGATCTTTGAGATAACTCAACATAATACACCCACCTCTCAGTATAATCTCACCGATCGCTAACCCATCTCGCTTCACACTTTTTTTAGTCAAGTTCACAATGTCTATTTCTGTAAATCTAGCTATGTTCACCCCTTGTCTTGCTTTTAACCTCGCTATATAGCTCGCTGAAAACTTGTTCTCTTATTTATTTTATTTAATTGCTTTACTAATCATTTTAGAAGCATCAAAACATTTTTGAGATCGAAGATGGAATTGAGGTTTTGGTATTTGGTTTATTTTTATTTTGAAGCTTGGAAATGAATTTGGAAAAAGAAATTGGGTATTCGTGAAATTTGATATTTTGTGGTTGTTGGTTAATTGATTACAATTTGGATTTTGGGCAACAATTGGTTTAATGGTGTCGTGACTCAACTTTAAGAGTTATGATAGTCTTACGACATGGGTAGATATAAGACCACCGAAAATCTATATAACACATTATTGCAATTAATCCAATATAGTATCATGCAATTTGAACCATTCTTATTACAATATGCCTGAGATCGGAATATGAATCGTACATTTTTAATATTAACATTCATGAATATATAGCATATATCAATTCGTGACTTCTAATGACTACAGAGCAACAAATGATACAGATATTTATATTATACTTTTTGATGAAAAAGCTCACTTTATACTTTCATCTCTATTTTCTATATTCTTCAATCCATAACATGTATCCACAGACGATATGGTGAGCTGTCAACTCAACAAGTTTATGAAATGCATGCAGTACAAAGGTGTCAAAAAAAATATCAATTCAATGGGTACCAAAAGTTATAGTCCCAATGAACAATGGTAATAATAACATATATGTGCTCAGAAGGATTGGCATCAATTAATCAATATGCACGTGATAGAAAAAATTCAGTACCATAACTATATCGAAGAACTAATGGGTGGGACAAAACTAAAAATTCAGAAAAGTCTAAATATTAATATCAATCTCAATTAACTTCTCTCTATATCAATTTACGTATATTTGGCCGAGTGTTTGCCTAAGGTATTATAGTCCTTAGATGGGATACTGATAATATATCAATATATAGATTTTATCAGTTGAGTCACTGGTGCACACAGTCTAATAGAATTTTCCCCATTAGTATAGGGATTTTATCACTTGCATGGTTTATGGTTTCTAGTTCGGTAGGGAACAATAAAAATATTTTAGCCCAAATGACATTTCATTAGCAATTAATCAATTATCATTATCAATAGGTTTAATGGTAATGTTTAACAACAACAGCGCAACGCCAATAGTAATAACAATAATGGCAATAATAATGGAATCAATAGAATCATGGCAATAACAATTGAATAAAATGATAGATAAACAATTTAGGCACATTCCACAACTTACCTCAATTGTTATATCCATCCAGTAAGCTTAAATATATCAATTTGCATATTTTCTCCAAATACCCTAATTGAATGAAGCTCAACAATTCCTTTGTTACTTATTTCTAAAATTTGCTGAAAATTTGGTAGCATTTCCTCTTAAAATTAGTTAATCCTTAAAATAATAAATTTAAATAATATTTACTTAATAAAAATAATAGTAGTAGTGCCATTTCTGATGTATAAGATCCAACAAAATGACAAGTATAGAGCATACTTTGTATCACTAACCTTCATTAAAGAAATATTATAACTCTCAGCAAATACTATAACAATTATAGCTCTCACTCTCTCTTAAGACTTTTATTTTTCATTTGGTGCATAAATCAAATACAAAGACGAAGTATTTTTACTAAAGGAAGATAAATATCCACTATTTACTCTCATCTATAAGAATGAATCTCCACCATTCATTTATTTTCATTTAACACATGTCACTTACCATTCTTACCTACTATCTTACCTAACTTTCACATGTAAAATATATCATAATAAATATTCACCCTCCATTTAATCTTACTTACTACTTGTAAATTCTTATGGGTTGGATTATATTTGGTGGATTTGGGCTTTCTCAAATTTTTTGGGCTAACTTATAGTATATAAAAAAATTATAGTAAATTCATTTTATATCTAATAAAATTATCAATAAATAGTCAATAAATTTCTTATAAAATATACTTTAATTTGACAAAAAAAAAATTAAGATTATTACGTTCTTCCCTCTTTAAAAGAAATTTGTTATCGAATATAAAATAACAGTAACTTAAATTAGTAGACATCAATTAATCAAAATATAATAGTCTTAAAGCATTATATTATGAATAAATCAACTAGTCTGAAACAAATAAGCATATTTCTCTATCATCTCTCACACTTTCTCTCATTTTGTTTCTTTTTCCTTTTATATATATAGTAACAATAATGATAAAAAAAAATAGTAAGAATAGCTTGTCATAATCGCAATAATTCATTTTAAGTTTGATAATTATAAAAATGCATTTTTAATTTGACACATTAAAACTTGTGAGGTAAATATATTTAAAATATGATTTAAAAAATAATAAAAATTCAAGGTATTATAAATAGTTAAGAATTGATAATAACATAATTTTTGCCATTTTTAAGTATAAACAAAAGCTATTTTTGTTGCAGGAACAACAAGAGTGGTGGTGGTTCATGTGAAAAGAAATGAAAAAAGAAGGAAAAAGAAGTATGGGACGCCTGACATGGCATTAAGAGTTAAAAAAAAAAAGGCTTAATTGACTTGCCATGTAAGTTTGCTATTAGTGATTACGATATAAATTAGACGGCATGACTACTTAGTTACACTTTTATATAATTCAATGATATTTGTGAAATGATTTTTTTTATAGAGAGCAATAATATATATTAGTCATATATTAGAGAATGGTGGGTAAAATTATCTCCACCTCATTTCTAAAACTCTAAGAATTTATTGGCTAAGCAAATGTTTAAAAAAAAAAAATTGTGACAATCATGGCAGATAGCGTTGACTAGGAAAATCAAAGTATTTGCGCCCCTTGTGCAGATTTTTCCACAAAAATGTTATCCGATGGTTGCTTATTTATTGTTCCTTTTCTCACAAATTAAGAGGATGGCCCAAAAGCCCACTTGAAGGCAAAAAGGTACTGAAAACGTTGCTAATATTGAAGGGCTGTTTACCCAAATATGCTCAAAAAGATAAAATTTAACATGTTTATGACCGAAATTTTTTGCTTGCAAAAACAATTTTCAGGCGGAGATTTTTTTATAAAAATAGGACAACTCTACTTTTAGCTTTTTAACTATTATTATATAGTCAAAGATTAATGAATTGACTTGTCGATCTCTTTTAGTACATTTCCTTTTAGCTATTTGATAATAGCATTATCTGTGGGGCAATTTTTTATACTTTTTTGTCCTTTTTTTTTAATTTTTAATTTCACAATATGAAACCGTCGAATTTTTAATTTCACAAAGTGTGGAAAATTCATGGCAGAGAGTGTTGACTAGGAAAATGAAGGTCTTTGTGCTACTTTTGCAGCATTTTCCACAGAAATGTAAAATGGCAGATGGTGTTGACATCCAACGGTTTGCGTATTCCTTTTATTACAAATTATGATTAGTTATTTTCTTGAGAAAGGAAAACAATGGGTGGATGGCCCAAAAGCCCACTTGAAGGCAAAAGGACTTTTCACATGTTTTTTGTTTGCAAAAACAATTTCAGCGCAAATTTTTTTACAAAAATAGGGCAACTCTTTTTTTAGCTTTTTAGCTATAATTATATGTTCAAAAATTAATGAATTGATTACTAAATCCCTTTTAGTACATTGCTAGTGATACCTAAAACTTTTTTTTACCATTTCCTTTTAGCTATTTGGTTATAGTATATATATGGGGCAATTTTTAATACTTTTTTTGTCCTTTTTTATAATTTTTAATTTCACAATGTCAAACAGTCAAATTTTCTACAATTTTCTCTATCTCGCTAACTTATTATTATCTCTATTGATATTGAAATTTCAATTAATAAAAATTCAAAACTTTATAAAAGTTGAAAATCTTATTTAAAAAAATTAAGTTATCCACATATAAATATATAAAAAATTATTTTTATACAAATTGTTTATACAAGTTATGAATTTCAAATAAAATAAAAAGTCACAACAAACAGTATAATTCAACAAAAAAATATATATATATATATATATATTTCTAGCAAAAAATTAGTATCAAATATTTTTTAATATTTAATTTATGGAATATATTAAATAAAACACAGTATATTTTCATAATATAATTAGTATCTACTATTCTTTATATAAGCTATGCATTTCGAACAAGATAAAAAAGTCACAACAAACAATATATACTAAACAAAAAAAAATACTTATAGCAAATAATTATTATTTAATGTATATTTAGTGTATTTTCATAATATAATTAGTATATACAACTATTTATATAAGCTAATAGTAAATAATATACATTAAATAAAAAACTGTATATTTATATTAAATAATTGATATCTAATATAAATTCAGGATACTTTCATAATATAATTAATATCTATTACTTCTTATACAAATCATGAATTTTAAATAAAATAAAAAATCACAGCAAACAGTATACATTAAACCAAAAACAATATAGTTCTAGTAAATAATCAATATCTAATACTATTTAAAATTTAATTTTTATTTTTTAAGAAAATTAAAAAAAATAAATGTTAAAATGAGGAAATTACTTTGTGGATAGATAAAAAAAAATCCTTTAAAATTAAATTTCATTAAGAGGAAAAATATAAAATAAATAAATAAAAAATAAACATTATACTAGCACAAAAACTGATAATAATAATTAATTTAATAAAAAATAAACAATAAATTTAATTCTTGCTATACATTTGCTATATGAGACCCACATTAGTCATTAGATGGACAGTATATATAATCCTACATTTTACCAATTTTTTCCATATAATCAAGCCATGTTGCATTAATTAAGTCATCAAGCCAACGTGTGCAGTGACAAAGAGGACAATATCGTGAGTGAGGACCAATAACCCCTAGATACAAGTGAAAGAAAAAAAATATATAAAAGATAACAATACCAACTAAAAACATATAAAAAAAAGTGAGAAAAAAAGATATTTAAAAAAAAAAAAAGGCCATAGTATGTAATTTCCTCAGTATTCAATTTCTGTTGTCCATTACATTAAATCAGTCCCACACCTATCACCCATTTTCCCTCTTTCACATGCCTTATTAAGTGTGATTTTTCTTTTTTTATCCGGTATCTCTATTAATTTCAAAGGAAAGGAACATTTTTTATGAGATATCATACTTATTTTTTATGGTCTGAGCTTTGCTTCTTACCATCAAACTAGACTCTTGGTGATTTCTATATATAATGTTTAAATATTAATTATTTTACTTATAACAAATTTCATGTATTTGTAACTGCAACAGTCATTAGTGAATTTCTAGGAGGATAAAATAGCAGTTGTCATTGTCTCTCTCTAAAACTTTTCCTCTCCCTTCTATCTAGAATTAGCTTCTCCCTTCTTCTAGGGCTTATTCTTTGGCTATCTTCAGGTGGCTAGAGCCACCGAAAAGGGACTTTCATTTTCTATTTCTTTTTTCCTCTTTTATTTTTAGTATTTCTAATAATCTGGCTAAGGTCTCAGATCCTTTTTGTCTTCCCTATCCTTGAGGTTCAATCCTCTTATTTTATTTTTTTTGTCCCTGTCATATTTTGAGTGCAAATATGCTATAAAGGAACAAACGTTAGTTGATTCTCCCTCCATTTCTACATTTGGTGGTTGGAGATCCCTATACCAACGGTATTTTCTTTCTTTTGAGCTCCTCTCCCATGAACAAAGTTTTTATTTCTATCTAGAGAGGACAGATCTAGTTGTGGATGATGGTCTTTCGTAGATCTTGGCCAGTTTCCAAATATATAGATAAGAGGTGTGCTTGGGTTTGGTTCCAATAGCGCAAGTTATTTTGGTTTGGTTTAGGAGTGTAAATGAGCCAAGTCGAGTCAAGTTTTAAAGTACTAGAATTCGAGCTCGATCCTAAAAACTATAACTTGAGCTTGAGCCAAGTTTTGATCAGCTCAAACTTGAGCTTGAGCTTGAGCCAAGTTTTGACCAACTCAAACTCAAGCTCAAGCTCGAGTAAAATTAATAAGTTCGAATTTAATTGAGTCAAGCTCAAACCTAAATGAGTAATATATAAAGGGTATAATGTTAAATACATAAAAATTTGATTAAGCTCGATTGAGCTCAAATAGGCTCGTTTAAACTCGAATTATAGGTTCAACTCGACTTGTTTAGACTCAATTAATAATATATAAAGGGTATAATGAAAAATATATAAAAGTTTGATTAGGCTCGCGAGCCTATCGAGTTTAGTAATATAGAGCTCGAGTTCGACTTGTCTAGCTACTCAAGTAGCTCAAGCTCGAGCTTGAGCTTGAGCTTGACTCAACTTATATCGAGCCAATTTCAAATAATTTTTTAGTTGATTCCGAGTAGCTCGCGAGTAAGCTTGAGTTATTTATACTCCTAGTTTGGTTCAATTGTGTTCCTTTACTTCCAGGCGAAAAATGAAGTTGCTAATAGGAAGAAGGCAAAGGTAGGAATGTATGGGAATTTCTCAAATTATGTAGGCCTTTAGGCTGTACTACCTTTGGGCTTGAAGCCCACTTTGAAAATCCCATTGATGGACAATTTTAATTTGGACTCTAACCCTGTGTTTGGACAGAGGGAAAACAAGAGAGGAAAGAAAATGAAAAATGAAAATCACTTTCCCATATTTGGGAAGAGAAGAAAATAAAAAAATAAAAAAAAAGGAAAATAAATTTTATTTTTCATTCTAGAGAGAGGAAAATCAATTTTATTTTTCATTCTATGTTTTTTCTCCAATTTGGAAGAAAAATAAAAATAACGTATAAAAAGAATAGGGTGGAAAATAAAATGGGAAAAACAATTTTTAGGTGGAGATTTTTGTATAAAAATAGGACAACTCTTCTTTTAGTTTTTATATGTTCAAAGATTAATGAATTGACTAGTAGATCTCTTTTAGTACATTTTCTTTTAGCTATTTGGTTATATCATTATATGTGGGCAACTTTTTATACTTTCTTTGCCTTTTTTATAATTTCTAATTTCATAATGTCAAACCGTTGAATTTTTAGCTACTTTCTCTATCTCGCCAACTTATTACTGTCTCTATTAATTTTGAAATTTCAAATAATAAAAATTAAAAAAATTTGTAAAAGTTGAAAATCTTACTAAAAATATATTAGGCTATCCACACATAAATATATAAAAAATTACTTTTATACAAACTATTTATATAAGTTATGAATTTCAAATAAAATAAAAAGTCACAGTAAATAATATAATTCAACAAAAAATAATATACTCCTAACAAAAAATTAATATCTAATATTATTTAATATTTAATTTATGGAATATATTAATTTATTTGAAAGGTGATTTTTATAATACCAAAAAAAGAAATACATTATTCTAAAAGAAATAATTATTATTTTTTTATCACAATAAATAATTATTCTTCCTTTGTAGTTTACAATACTATTTTGGTTCATTTGACTTTCCATAAAAATAAATAAAGTATTATAGTTAAAAAAATTAATTTATTTGGAAGGTGATTTTTTCCTTATTTTGTTAATTAAAATTCAAATATTAAAATTAAATAATAAAAGAATCTCTTATTTCGTTTTTAAAGTTAAATAACAAGAAACTCAAACCGAAACAAATATCATGACATAAATAATATATTAAAATCCTAGCTGTCTTTTCTCTTAATTTCTTCTTTGATGTTTTCTAAATTTTATTATTTGAGCCTCTATCGATTTTTATTCAATCTGAAATGGTTCTTTTTTCTTTATTTTATTTAGTTTTTATATTAAGTGAATACTCTATTATTTAAATTTTTGTTAGTACATAAACCAATTATTGAAAATTAATTTTAATAATAATCTTATTTATTTGCTTAGCTTTTATTTAACTCAGTATCTCATGTGTACTTAAATTTTTAGCCTTTATACGAAAGTCAAATAATTTTGATATTGTTATTGATAATTAAAAAAGTACTTGATAGTGTCAAAGTCACTTATCTTAATAGATATGCCAATTATATTGCTAATAAAAATTATTAGAGCAGGTTCAATATAATATATTAGAAGCCTCTGTCCTACTCCTTTATTATTGCAGTTTTAGTTGTTGATGATTAATGAATAATTTTTTTAAAAAAATAAAAATAACAAGAGATTCTCTAATCCCAACTAAATTAAATAATTTATCTTTAATAAAACAAAAAAAAATTACATGTAATACACCTCATTTCTAAAAATTACAAGAATTTATTGGCTAAGCAAATGTTAAAAAAAAAAAAAAAAGTGTGGAAAATTCATGGCGGATAGTGTTGACTAGGAAAATAAAAATCTTTGTGGATAGATAAAAAAAATCCCTTAAAATTAAATTTCATTAAGAGGAAAAATATAAAATAAATAAATAAAAACATTATACTAGCATAAAAACTGATCATAATAATTAATTTAATAAAAAATAAACAATATATTTAATTCTTGCTATACGTTTGCTACATGAGACCCACATTAGTCATTAGATGGACAATATATAGTCCATGTTTTACCAATCTTTTCCATGTAATCAAGCCATGTTGTATTAATTAAGTCATCAAGCCAACGTGTGCAGTGACAAAGAGGACAATACGGTGAGTGAGGACCAGTAACCCCTAGGTACAAGTGAAAGAAAAAAAAAAAGATAAAAGATAACAATACTAGCTAAAAACATATTAATGTTATAAATAAAATGGAGAAAAATACGAACAAAGAATATAGAGAATAGAATAGTTTTTCTAGTTATTTCATTCAATAGTATTAAGCCATTTATATAGAGTACAGAAGAAAAAAAAATAAGAAACTTTTCCAATAAGGAAAATACAAGAAATATGAAGTTTTTCCAATAAGGAAAATACAATCAATACTAATATGAAAACTAGAATATTCATGTATATGGAAAGATATCAATCAAATCTTATAATATATCATAACACTCCCCCTTGATATCTTTTACAAATAATATGCCTCGTTAAAACCTTACTAAGGAAAAACCCTGTAGGAAAAAAAAAATCTTAGTGAAGTAAAAAGAGTACATTATTCTTGTAGGGATTTGCACCATAACACTACCTCGTTAAAAACCTTGCCAGGAAAATCCAATGGGACAAAACCTAGGCTAAGGAAAAAAAGAGTACAGTGCATTAAAATCTCCCCCTCATGAAAATATGATTTTTATCAAATATCTCTTAGCTGACGCATGCTAATTTTGTTGACTAGCTTTTCAAATGTGATTGTAAGGAATGCCTTTGTAAACAAATCTGCCAAATTGTCAAATCGTATACTTAATGATGTTTAAGTAATATCCACATATAATAATTTATTTGTAGTACTCCCTTAGGATATTACTTGCGCTATGAATATAACTCGTTAAAAACCTTATTAGAAAACTCAGTGGGAAAAAACATATCTAAGAAAAAGAGTATATTTCATGCGCTATTTTTTCATTGCACAGATTGCCTCATTAAAACCTTTGTCCAAGAAAACCTTGTGGGATAAAAACTTGACTAAGGAAAAAGAGTACAATCATATACTAATTCGCTCCCCCTGATGATGACAGATTTTAACACGGCGTATACTAATTGATGAAATGATGCCGTTTAAATACCACATTAGGTAAAAACTTAGTATATAAGTCTATTAAATTGTCACTCAAGCGAATTTGGTGGATATCTCTTCTGGAGTTTATGTATATACAAAAATTTAGGTGAAGTTTATGTCTACTTCGTTACCCTTAATATAACCACCTTTAATTTGTGCAATACAAATTGCATTATTCTCAAAATACAATGGGAGTATCTTTTAGTGAGGTACTTCAGGACCATAAAATTTTTTATAAAATTGCAGTACCACTATAAGTGAATACATAGCCAGTCTAAAATCGACCATCATATAGACTAAGCAAATAACCAATATTCGCATGTAGACCAATTTTAAATATGAATTATAATATTAATAGTATATTGAAGATAACCTTTTACACCATTTTAATATCTTTTTGTAGATGCAAAGCTATACCTAGCTAGAAATTTTTCTTGCAAATGTAATATCAGGCCTGATGCAATTTGTAACACACAAGAGTGCCCTATAGCACTTATATATGGTACTTCAACACCAAACAGCTCTTATTATCTTTTTTTAGGTCTAAAAGGGTCTCTCTTCACTTCTAGTGAGCGGACCACCTATTGGTGTGCTTGAGGGAGAAAATTTATCCATGCAAAAATTGCTTAAATATCTTTTCCACATAAGTATACTGGTGTATTAGAACTCCTTAATAATCGGTCTGCAGGCCAATACAAAATTTCATTTCCTTTAAATTTTTTATTTCAAACTCACTTTTCAAACAGGTACATACTTATTTGAGTTCATTAGAAGTCACATTGATATTTAAATCAACTTATACTGCAATAATAACATATACCATTCTATGGTCTTTTATGAATACAAATGGACATAGTGTATTATTCACATATCTTTCTTTCAATAAGAATTTACTCAAAACAATCATACCACATGTCCATATTGCTTTAATCCATACATAGATTTTTGCAATTTAATGAAATATATGTCACATGTTTAATGTGTATTCATTTATGATATACTTAGTCCTTCTGGAACTCTTATTACTTTCATAAGGCATACAATAAGCCTTTCATTAACTGCCATATTAATTAAGTATCGAACATGATCATTTCCATAATAAGAGAATTATTTTTCTCATAATCAATGATAGAACGAGTCTAGCTCTACGTTAATTGCCTCATTCCATGATGATCAATAATGTTTATGCTAATATTTAGTTATATTTATAGATTATGGATCCATATTTTCTCTTGTAACAACAAAAGCTACTGTTGAGGCAAATTCATCGTCGATGATAATTAAATTTCTATCAACTCTTTCTTATATTACAAAATAATTGAGATCTCATAGTTTTCATTTATATGATCATCAACTCCAGAAGCTATATCTGGAGGATCTAATTGTTCCGTTGTCTCAGTCTGTGTCTCATAATTAGCTATAGCTCTTTGACTGAGATCTTCCTCTTCAGGAGATTTTATGAGTGGCGTTGCTTTTCTTTTCCGTGGATTTTTGTCTTTAGTTCCAATTTACTATCCACGCTTCTGGCGTGTAGTGAGATTGATTGATTTTCTATTTGCAATTGGAATCACAATCCTTGCTAGGGTATTAGAAGCTGTAATATGAGATTTTGTCACTCTTTTAGCATATATAAATGCATTTGGCAGTTAAGTTGCAATTTGTTACAACTATATTATTTTGTGAACTTCTGGTTCACTCTAACTTGTACATGGACCAAAATTATTTAAAGGATTTTTCTTCTAATAAATTTCTCGACATTCTTTAACACTGCAGGTACTTTTTCTCCCCCTAATGTGGAAAAATATGCCTCATCAACATAAATTCATAGTCTCTTTTGTGGACCCATTATTGCACATTGAGATAGATTTAATATATTCATGGCACAGAAAAAATTTATGACTCATGTCCTTATACAAGTTTCAAGGGAGAGTATATATGATGTACACAATGGCATTCATGCCAAACTTTCAAGGTTTAATTATTGAACTATAAGTTCAATGCTTGAACTGTAGGTTCAACTGAATATTTTGTGCATGTATACTAATAATAAAACAGTAATTAAATAACTCATTATAATACACAATTTATAAAATCTTTGCAAATTACTCCTTCAAGGAGTTTATATAAAATCATCAATATTGAATTGAGTTGTGTCCTCTATATGGGCGGTTCCTCTTTCAGAATCTCATGATTTACCAAATGATTTATAGTATTCACTTCAGGGAATACAGTTGTACTAGTGGGCATTATTTGATGATTTCTCGTCAGCTATTATTCTTTCAGAATTCTCATTATCTACCAAATGATTTATAGTATTCACTTCAGGGAATACAGTTGTACTAGTGGGCATTGTTTGATGATTTCTTATTAACAATTATTCTTTGCAACCACTAGAAAAATAATATTTGTAAATTTTCACTTTTTATACTGCTACTACAGGAGCATGTAACTTTATTACTGCACAATTTCAGCTGTGAAGTAATTTTAAACATGGTTGAATTATATTCTCAAATAAACTTCAAGTCTTGTAGGCGTAAATTTAACCAATCATATTGAGTTTATGGTAGTACCACATATTTCAAGTGATTATATCTATCTTTAAAACTCTTTTAAAAAATAGTAAGATATTTAACCTCTAAATCCTCACTTAAATGAGATTTTAGTAGATAATAACTTTTGCTTTTACTAGCATCTAAATGCATTTCATTATTAATAACTCACGTCAAAAATTATTTCCATTGAATTCAAGAGCATATAAAAATTATCAACCAAACTTTAATTCACTATACTTCACTTTATTTAAATAACTTAATTTGCATATATTTAAAATATATCTAAATAGACCAATCAAAAAATAAATTAATATTAATTTAACAAACATTAAATTCATAATTTATCCTATCAAAGAAAGGTAAGCACTAATTATGTTTCTCTATATCAACATAAATCCAACAATGTATGCAATCCGGAAATAAATTCATCAATTCAAAAATTAACAAAATCATGTTACTTATATAATTTATATTAATCTCATCTCACATTTAAATCTAATCATGTTACTTATATAATTTATATTAATCTCATCTCACATTTAAATTTCTAATTGTTTTCATATCTACTACACATTGACATAAGTAAATTCAAAACATATATAACACACACAACTTTCTTGTGGGCTATTCAACTAACAAATATATATATATATATATATATGTATGAGACATGTATTGTCCATAAAATAAATTTTGAGTTGATATGCTAAGACCGAAGGATATGTAATAATATATACACTAGTAGAATCAATCTCAATTTAATGAATCAAATAAACCTATTAATATAAACGCAAGATCACCATTTTCCCATAAAGCAAGTCAATCAATCAATAAATGAATAATTTAGGGTCAGATTTTATGCAAAAAAAAATATAAGTCATGACTTTAAAATTAAAATGTGTTGTTATAATTGATAACCAATTAAAAGTTGCAATTTGGTTGGTAAATCAAATAGGTCATACCCATCATTCCAATACATATAAATAACAATGAAACACCCAAAACAGAAAAATCAAAGTAAAAGGGTTTACCTTAATATTATGGCCATACGCAGATACTTTATTGATATCCAATTTATTCAATTTGTGTAGCTTAAATCAAATTTATTAGTTATTTAAGAACATAAAATATCAATTTTTCAAGGATGTCTATTTTATTTATTTGATTACTCAAAAGAGTGACACTAGTATAAATAATTCTTACTCATGATGTCGAGACTCATCAATTAACATTGTCTAATATAAAATCATAATAAAATCAGTTTTTTAAAGACTTGTAGACAATGTATTTAGTTCTTCAGGAACATTTAATGATTCTTTAATGAATTTGTTTACTTTAATTAGTTTTTCAGGAACTATATAGAATATCAATTCTTCAGGAACTGTAGAGAATATCAGTTTTTCAAAAACTATAGAGAATACCAATTCTTCAAGAACTATAGGGAATACCAGTTTTTCAGGAACTATAATTATTATTAGTTCTTCAGGAACTCATAGCATAGTTATTTATTTAATTAGTTTTTCAGGAATTATAAATAATACTAGTTCTTCAGGAACTAGAATTTAAAATATAATACTAATTCTCTGAGAACTCATAGCTTAATTATTTATTTAATTAGTTCTTTAGGAACTATAAATAATACTAGTTCTTCAAGAACTGGTATTTAAAATATAATGTTGGTTCTTCAGGAACTAGAATTTAATTGATTAATCATTAAATAGTATATCAAATCTTTATAAATCTAAAAAAAAAATGATTTGAGATAAATGATTGTAAGAGAGAAGAAAAAAATAATTTTTTTTCAAATTAATTAGCCTAATATGTTCAAACGATTTCTTAAAAAAAAAAATGATTTAATTTTTTTTTTAAAAAATGTATTTGATACATAAATATTAATAATAATAGTAATTAATTAGATAAAAATTGTTTACCATAAATCTTGAATTTTATTTTTTCAAATTTTTCGCTTTAGCTGGGTTGTAGCAAACCACAAGCTATCCAAAATTATGAACAATATTGTAAAACGATTCGTGCTGATAACGTGTTATAAATAAAATGGAGAAAAACATAAACAAAGAATATAGAGAGGAGAATAGTTTTTCTAGTTATTTCATTCAATAGTATTAAGCTCTTTATATAGAGTACAGAAGAAAAAGAAATAGGAAACTTTTTCAATAAAGAAAATACAAGAAATATGAAGTTTTTCCAATAAGGAAAATACAATCAATACTAATATGGAAACTAGAATATTCATGTATATGGAAAGACATCAATCAAATCTTATAATATATTATAACAATTAAAAAAAAGTGAAGAAAAAAAGATAATTAAAAACAAAAAAAGAAAAGAAAAAGGCTATAGCATGTGATTTCCTCCGTATTCAACTCTCTTTTGTCCATTACATTAAATTAATCCCACACCTATCACCCATTCTCCCTCTTTCACGTACCTTATGACGTGTGATTTTTCTTTTTTTATCCGGTATCTCGATTAATTTCCAAGGGAAGCAAATTTTTTTAGCGAGATATCATAATTATTTTTTATGGATCTTAGATCTAATAAAGAGGAGATGCCTAAGGAGCTTTGCTTCTTACCATCAATCTAGACTCTTGGTGATTTCTATGTATGATGTTTAAATATTAATTATTTCACTTATAATAAATTCCATGTATTTGTAAATGCAACAGTTAGTAGTGAATTTATAGGAGCATAAGGTAGCAATTGTCATTTTCTTTCTCTAAAACTTTTTCCTCTCCCTTCTATCTATAATTAGTATATATATACTTTCTCCGTTTTAAATTAATAGTCATTTTAAGAGAGTACACATATATTAAAAAAGTCATTTAATTGTCATAATTATAAGTTAAAAAAACTAAATTATCCATTTTTTATTTTAATGCAAAAAAATAAAAGTAATTAATGTAAATGTTTAATATAGGGATAAAGAGAGGATAAAGTTGAAAAAAAAAATAAATATTTTCTTAAAATCCTAAAATGACAACTATTTTGAAACTAAATAAAATTTATAAAAAGACAATTATTTTGAAACGAATGGAGTACTAATTATTGATTTTTAAAATTTTTATTTAATAAGTCATTCATTTACAAAAACAAATAAGCATAATTAATATTTGAACAAAACTGAAATGATGATACTACCTTATTACAACAAAAAATAATTAAATAATAATATTCAATTCTGATAATTAACAACATGGAATATTGATATATTTAAAAAGAAAAAAGAAAAAGTTTTGACCTAGTGACATATAAGAGACAGAGATTCTAAAAATGTTGTATATAGTTTCACCAAGGCGGTTATCATCTCAAATTTCAGTTTAGTAATATGTTCAATACCAATGCCAATTTACGCACATAGCATAACTTAATAACAGCTTTGGAAAAAAAAATAATAACTTAATAACAAGCATCTCTCGAGTTAACAACATACTCATTCTGTTTTAAAATATTTATTATTCTAGAGTTTTTTTTCCTAAAATAGTTTTTATTTTTGAATTTTAAGAAGATATTTATTATTTTTTTCAACTTTATTATCTTTTATTTTTATACTAAATATTTACACTAATTATTTTTATTTATTTATAACAAAAATTAAAAAAATAATATTTTAATATTTTTACCATAAAATTATTATAATTTAATAAATTTTCTTAATTAGTATGTCAAAATATTAAATGATAGATATTTTAAAACACAATAAGTATTGAAATGGGAATGCGATTTTCTTATAATAAATATAAAAAAAAAAGTCCAACTTGCTATAATTTATAACCTTAATTAATTATGTCCAAGTTTGTCATTAATGATTCTTGAATTCTTATTAGTCACTATTGCTATATATTTGTGTGAATAGGAAAATGCCATGTAACTCAACATTTTTATTCCAATTTACTTTCTCAACTAATATAATGTCATTATCTTATTTGCTATATTTTTTTCTCAAAAATGCATTATATAAAATATTTTCTAATATAATAATATCACATTAATTAGAATAAAAGTATTGGCTTGTGTAATATTATTCGTGTGAATATGGTTTTAGATACAAATGGAATCATTGTCATTAATGTTGCATTAATTGGATTAATTGTTCTTCAATTCAATAGACTATAACAATCTTTTTGATTTATGGATTCATAATTTTTAAAATTAATTTAAATCTTTGACTTAGTTAAACTATAATATTGCTTATTTTAATATTTTATTTGGAACAAAAATTTTAAGCAATTTATATCATGGATCCGGGACTATCTACCAATATCATGGATCCGAGATATATGATAACTTTTATTTACGTAACAAAATATTGAAATGACAAAACTGTATAAAATTCTATTTTTTTTCTTTTTTCATTTTCATTCTTAGCTTTTTTTTCTCTGTTTTTTATTTATTTTTTTTACTTTTTCAGTTTTTTTCTTTTTGCTTTTAATATCAAAAATATTGAAAAAAAATTACATTAATGGTTGATTTTTTTTATAATTTTTATAATTTTTCAACATAATTATCTTTACTCTCATTTTATAATTTTTCAACATAATTTTTATTTATAAATTTTAACATTTTTATGGATAATTTTTTTAAATGGTTTTTAAAGATAATTTAACAAAAAGATAAATATCATATTTATCTTTTTTATGATAATGAATTTTTAAAAATCAAATCTTTTTTTTAAATAAAAACAAATTAACTGAAAATTTATCGTCAAATATAATTTATATAATAATCATGTTCACCACTTATAAGCAATATATTCATTAAGCATTATTTATAAATTTATCAAATATATAGTATATATTTATGATTTGTAATTTGTAGATTCATATTAAACTTTAAATTATCATATTTATTAGATTTAAAGTTTAGAGGTTCATCACATGTAACTATCAAATTCATTAGTGTGAACCCTCAAAATTGCATCCTTAGGATCCATCCACAGCTTGACACCTGCTAAAATTAGTAAGCTACACAGAGTCAGTATGACAGTCCTACTAGCCAGTTAGCGAGTAGGGATCAAGGGGGCAATGCCCCGTCGAAAAATAAATTTTCTAAATCTTTCACCTTCAGACGACCAGCATTTGATTACGAATCCATAGAATCAAACTGAGCTCAACTCGGATCAGAAACGGATCAAAACTGGCAAAAAAAGTACGAAATCAGGTCAAACTAGCTTCAACGGTGCACTAAGCGTGCCACTAGGTTGGGCGGCACGCCCAGCCTACCAGGCGGCATGTAATCAGTACTGCCCTACCGGCCAAAGTGCCGCCACTGGAATCCAACGACGCCCTTCCACCTGCTATATAAATAGAGCTTTCATTTCAAACTTTCATTTCAACTCTCTGGGACAGATTTTGAGAGGGATTTGATACGGTTTTTGAGGTGAAAACTCACCTATATGCACTTCTTTCTATGCCAAAATTCTGTTTAAAAATTGATACTAAAGTCTATTATTCCAAATTCTTTTAATTTACAATTATTATCCTATTTTCCTAACATTTTCTGTGTAAGGTTTAACTTCATAGTTCCCAAATTCAAGGTAGAGTTTAGATCCGGAGTGAAGTTCGCCGCGTTCATCCGAAGGTCAAGGAAAATAAAGGTATAATTCTTTTTCTTCTTTCTATTTCTAAAATTCTAAATTCAGATCTATAATTCTCTCTATTCTATCTTTTTTAGGTCTAAAACAGAAAAGATTTAAAATTTATTTAATTTAAAAATCAGAATTAAATTAATAAACTAAACCAATATTTTTTTAAAATCCCTCATTTGCAAGAAGGAAGAATTGTGTAGGGTTTGATTCATATTCAATAGAATACGCAAGCTGCCATTCTGTAAGATATCAACTCCAAAATCTTTTTAATAACATTTTTCCCTTAACTTTATTATTTATTTGTACTCGCACTTTATTCTAATTTTATATGTTCATTTCTTTACTTTAGTTGAGAAACGTATACTTTTTCTAGTACCCATAAGAGTTAGAGGAAAAATCTTCTCTATTTCATTTATTTCGGCTTTGTAATAATTAAGTAGGATTTATTTTGGCTTATTTATTTACAAATGTGATTTCATTTAATCATTTATAACTATTTCATTCATCATTTTTACTCTTGTTCATGCATACATTAAAATTACCTTTTTTAATAGTTATTTCGCAAATTTTAGCCAAACATTTGATTAAATATCAAAATCTGATCCTCGAGCTCTCTTTGGTCACTCGTGAATTAGTGCTTTTCCATTGGAATAAATCAAAATATTTTGGAGTCAATCAATTTGGGTTTTTTTCTTTAATTTTCCTAATTAAAATAAGTAAATTAAAGTGGCGACTCCCTTTTACAAATAACAAATTGCAAAATCCAATTTTCTAAACGCATAGCGATTTTCAATCATGGAGTTTACCCAAAGAGCATTTTGATCCTCCTCAGCGGATCAAATCAGTGCTCGGGTGAGGCCTCACAATTAGATATAACGTTCATGTTCATCATATATTATATGCAGATTCATTATCTTTTACTGTCAAATTTATGATTTAATTAATCTATAATTTAATTTTATTTATTTCTCATATTTATAATTTTCGTTCTTTAATATTTTACATATAATTATGATATTTATTAAATTTAAAGTTTAGATTCATTACATATGCCTATCAGGTTCATTAGATATAACGTTTAAGTTCATCATATATCACATACAAATTCATTATCTTTTATCGCCAGATTCATTATTATAAATCTACTAAATTATCCTTGTTACCTAGTTTGAATAGAAGTCAAAACAATATAAGCAACATGTTCATTAAGTAATACTTATATATTGATCAAATATGTAGTGTAAATTTATTATTTATAAACTATAGATTCATATTAAATTTTAAATTATCAAGTTTATTAGATTTAAAGTTTAGATTCATCACATATAACTATCAAATTCATTAGATATAATATTCAGGTTCATCATATATCACATGCAGATTCATTATCTTTTACTGTCAGATTCATGATTTAATTATTCTATAATTTAATTTTATTTATTTCTCATATTTATAATTTTCATTCTTTAATATTTCACATATAATAATAAAGTTTATTAGATTTAAAGTTTAGATTCATCACATATAATTATCAGATTCATTGGATATAACGTTTAAATTCAGCATATATTACATGAAGATTCATTATTTTTTATTGTCAGATTCATGACTATAAATTAATCCTAATTTTTTTTTATTAATCAACAATTAGCTTTGTTATTTCAATCAAGTAGAATTCAAAGCAATATAAGCAATATGTTCATTAAGTATTACTTATAAATTCATCAAATATATAGTATAAATTCATCATTTGTAAACTGTAAATTCATTAGTTATACTAGTGATATAATAAAATATTTTATTTAAAAGTGATAAATTTATGTTTTATATCTTATGAACCTACATTTTATAACTGATAAATTTATTCTCTATGATTTATGAACTTTGATAGATTAGTTTATAGCATAAAAAATTTTAGATATTATTTTAATAATATAAATATTACAACAAAATTTTGATATCATAAAAAATAAAAAAATTATTTTATAGTTAATTTAAATAAATAATATATATATTATTAATTTTATATAAATTTATAAAAAGTGAATTTTATTTTATGCATTAAATAATTTACTTAAATAAATATAAAATAATATTTAATAACTCTATTAGTTTTTCAAATTCAACATAAATAAAAAAATCAACTTGATAATTTCATAGAAATAAACAAATAAATATTTATAAAAAATTCAGCCATTAATATAATTTTTTATAGAAATAAATATAAATTTAATTAGAATAATTAAAAATAAAAAAAATTAACTATTAATATAATTTTAATTGCAAATATTACAAATAAAGCATGAAAAAAATAACTGAAAAAGGAAAAAAATAAAAAATAACTGAAAAAACAAAAAACAAAAAGCAAGACTCTAACCTGCAACCACATTGATTTTCTAAATACATTAACTAACTATACTAACTGAAGTTTATGATTAACTTATTACACAAATATATTTAACATTTGAAACCCGGGTCCACAATATAACATGGACTTGGGTCTATAATATAACAACCCAAAATTTTAATATATAGTATTAAGTAATCCTACTTATATTTGGTAGGATAGACTAATAAATAAAATAAAAAGTAAAGTTATTTTAATAAATAAAATGTTATAAATAATGGGATTAGATTAGTAATCCAATTGGATAGAGATTACTAAAGATATGAGAGGACTAGGTTTTTAGATAACATATATTTCATATAAGTTAGTTAAACTTTTGAAATTATTAAGCTCAATCTAAATCATAGTACCAAACGTAGTGTTAATTACTAAAACTATAGCTTAATTAAGAAATATTGTGTACCAAATGGCCTGTAACACTTTTAACTCCCACGTTTATTCCTTAGTGTGTTTCATTATCATAAGCATGACCATAAAAAGTATCTATAATTAATTTTAATATTCCATCAATTTTAAAATATCTATCATTTAAAATTTCAACATACAAATAAAAAAAATTATTAAATTATCATAATTTTAAAATAAAAAAACTAAAATGTCTTTTTTCATTTTGTTATGAAGAGAAAAAAAATAATTAATACAAATGTTTAGCAGATAAATAAAAAGAGGGTACAGCTAAAAAAAATAATAAATATTTTCTTAAAATTTTAAAATGACAAATATTTTAAACAAAAAATTCTAAAACGAGACATATATTTTCTAATGGAGGGAGTATATTAAAATAATAATGAATTTGTAAAATTAGGATTGGTTATTCCTATTTAATGCTTGGGGATATTGATTTATAGTAACAAATGATTAATATTGAGGCTTATGAGAAATGAGAATTAAGAAATCTCAACTAGTTGTTGAAGAGATAAATAATCAATTATCTGTTTGATCAGGCTTGATCAATATGAAAAAGGGATGGGCTGGATCTTCTCTTTGTGGGCCTGAGCCTATTACCTGCGAAGGAGAAGAAAAAGGATCAAGGAGGAGCCAGGCTAAGAACCCTCCGACGATCAAGTCAGTCATCTCTTTAGAATATTTTGGTGATCGAGAAGGGGTGAGAGAGTGTAGAGTTCCAACTGCCAGTGCTTAGACTTTCCTTTCCCTTTTGTATGATTTCTGGGTTAGGTACGTCTGACACCTTTCTTTTGAGAAAGGACGTCCTCTGTCATTCGACCATGTTGGTTGGTGAGAATTGGTAGCAGGCGCATGTCCCCTGTCCCATCCCTAGGGATGTCTGGTAAAGGGGGTGTCAGGGCATGGTGCAGATTGTCTAAAAACTGATCCTCCTGCTGGATGACTGGATATGTCATCAGAGGGCTTCGGCTCTTACTTGCTCAGCAAGTCATCTGGCGGACGAAGGAGGGGAGTAGCACCTAGTCCGAAGGCCTTTGGACTTAGGTCGTTCGAGAGTCCGGCCAATGGGCCTTTTTTCCTTTTATCATAGCCTCTAGAGGCCTCGTAATGGGCCTGGGCTACAGGAGAGTCCAAACCTTTATTGAGAGTCACTTTCATCCCTCATCACTGTTGTAATTAATTAAGATCAGCTTTATCTTAATTTTGTATTTTGTAATTTAATTTATCTCTTGAATTATATACTTTATCTTTGTACAAGTATTTATATGCTAATGACACACAATATACTTAGCTCAATACTAAGTTTCATTTCCTACTATAACATGAATATAATTCGTAGTTCGTACTTTAATTAGTTATTTTGCATAGTCAACATGTTTAATTAATTGTAAATTGTGATTGATTTTTTTTTTAAATAAAAAGGGTTTTATTAAATATCATCAATCAACAAAGACTCATTGAATAAAGGAGCCCTTTGCTAAACAATAGAGCTAGTATGATTAATTAATGCTTGAACTAACGAATGAGCAACAATGTTTGCTTGCCTATATTAAAAATAAACAAAATAAAACTGTTCAGATATATTGATTCTTTTATATATATATATATATATATATATATATATATATTGTATGATGTGATGATTCAGCATTTATATTATTTTTGACTAGCAAACTATATATGATAAAATTAATATAATTAACTCTTTGAAAACGAATCATACCACGTCAATTATAAGAAAAATGAAATGATACAATAATAATTTTAAAAAAGTACCATCTTTCTAATTTTATCCACCAACAAAAAAAAAAAAAAAAAAAGCATCATTTGATGATTTTTTTTAGTTTTTTTCCAACTCACATGGAAGTCTAATATCAATGAAATCAACTTTATTGTCACGCCCTGAACCCGAGAGCACGTGACCGACACTAAGACATGGGAAATACACGTGACTACCAATGCCATTAGTAAGCCTAACAGAAACACACAATAGAAACTCAAAACTGTAAAGGGCTATGCGCCTAAATAAGTTAAGCAAATCCAATCAAATTTCAATATAAAACAAAGCCACGTTGGGTCAAAAATACGCTTATCTCAATTATCTTATAAATATAATATCATACAAAAGGATTCTAGTTAACAACAATATTTCAACTTATCAATATATAACTGAATATTAAACAATATACAAATACAAGATGTAACATTGTGGAGTTTTATAGTTATATTTACAATTATACATATATTATATACACTTCTCAATACTCAATAATACAAACTACTACCAAAAGAAAATTGACAGTTTACACAGTTTACAATTCCTTCATAAGCTCATTCCCCAACCTGAAAATAACAAAATGAACAGGAATGAGCATCCGACTCAGTGAATGATACCAGAAAATATATTAAACTGGTGTACTACAAACAGATTCTAATGCTCATGCTATGCACTATGTCATAAAGACAGACAAATCATACAATCAAGTGAGGAGGGGATATGGTCCACAATACCATACTAATACTCAATAAGGGGAGTCGATCCCCCTGTCCTGGCTCTCTAAATCCAATAATCTGTCTCTTATGTCCAATAGGCCCGACCAGCACTGGTCTATACCATGCAACCCTGATCCGACTGATAGCGGCCCTAGTGATGAGCAGGCCTAGCCAACATACACCAGTCATAGCTCATCTTCTCAATCCATCATAATCCCAATCATAACCATAATTATAACCAAACACATGATTCTAGGTGATACTGCATCCTCCCAACCTCCATCCGTTAATCACAATCACAATACAACATAGAATAAGGAATATCGATTTATCATTCACAATCAAATGTTACATGCACATATGCAATAATAGTGCATAATATACATATATATATATACACACAGAAATGTAGATATATATGTAAACAAAATAACATATTAGGGAGTATCACTCACCTAATTGATGGCTCGTCTGACTGACTTTCTTTAGAAGTGTAGCCTTTGGAACCAGGAAGACGCCAGAACACCGACACCTTACAACAAAGGATACTATTAGAAAAGAATGATTCACATAACCAGACACAACTTAAAGACTATTGAGATTCTTATCGAGATTTCGACAAAATCATTCTAAACTCAACAACAGACTCAACGAACTTCTAACAACTACAAACTAGAATTCATTAAACATAATATAACTTATTTAATAACTGAGATATAAGAGTTTCGGGTTAACCTTCACGAATTTTGATCATACAGATGTCAAGAGTCGTGCCAGAACAACGAAACGGAGCTGCTAGACCGCCTGCCACACGCCGCCACTGCCGGTGGCAGATCTGGGTGATCTCCACACCAGCAAATTCACCTCGACACCAAGATCACGAAAACCACAGCCACTCACCCCCAATCGCCGCCGTCTCGCCGGAAAATGCCTTCAAAGTCTCGATTTTGCATTTTCTAATCTTTTCCTCTGGTAGCCAATCGGAGACAGGGTTGGTACCAAAACAAAACTCTCATCCTCAGGAGTTGAACGGAACCAGAATCACCGGATTCCGCAGTGGAATCGGCCGAAAAGTCGACTTGAAGCTTCGGCGGCTGGAATTCTTCTTCGCGCGAGTACTCCACCGTCTATTGGCCGATCAATGGTCTTCTGCCTCCTTTGAGGTCGCCGGGCGATGGGCTAGCCACTGGTGGTGGCGGTGCAGCCCACTGCCAGCCGGACAGTGTCCCCCAACACTGCAGCCCTCTCTCTCTCTTTCCTTCTCTCATTTCTTCTTTCCTTCTCTGTTCTTTCTCGTTTCCTTTCAGCCAATCACCACCCTCCATTTCTTTTTTTCTTTTTCTTTTCTTTTCTTTTCTTTTCTTTTTTAACACTAACACCTATATATATAAATCATCAACAACAACAACAACAACAACAACAACAACAACAACAATAATAATAATAATAATAATAATAATAATAATAATAATATTAACCCATAGTTTATATAATAATTATAATAAAATCCCGAACTTTCGGTAACTTATATAATTTAGATTGATCGAACATCATATTAATATTTAAATATCAAAATATAATTTCTCCAATAACCATTATAATATTTCATAATAATATACATATATATAATATTATAAATAAATTACTATTAATAAAACATATTCAAATAGTATAAATATATATATAATTTAATAAAATATAACTTTAATATTTGCTTATATAAATAAACTAATAGAATAATACATTTCCGTATAAAAATAGGATTTTAGAAAAATAATTGAAAATTCAGGGTATTTTATTTATATTGTTGAAATATGAAATTTAATATGTATTTATTAGTTTTTAATTTAATAGTATTAAGAAGTCAAAAAAAATTTAATAGTATTAAAATTATTTTGAAAATTAAAAAAATTGTGTTCAAATTCTAGTAGTAATTAACTAAATTCAAAAAAAAAACTTAATATTAGACAAATAAGCATCAATCAACATATAAAAAAAATCTTATTTATAGTTGGTGTATATATTAATACAATAAAATAAGAACACATTAAATAAAAAAGAATATCGATATTTTTATAATAGGCAAAAAATAGATAAATGAATTATATTTACTAAAATATTTTATTAATCATTAGTTTGATATATGAGATAAATTTATGCAAGTGATATAGATAATAATTATATATGTAGGAAATTTCAATTGATTTTAAAGAAAAAAAAATGTCATCATCATTATAATTTATAATAGTGGACTTAGGTTAATAATGAGTTTAAAATCATCTTAAACTATAGATAAAGGGCCCTATAATAAATAAGACTTGTATATAAAGAAAAATGAGTGTTAAGGGCTCCTGAAGGTTAACAACAGAGGAGTATTCAACGCTCAAGTCAGTGTATCATTTAAGAGGATTCAGTTAGAGAAATAATTTAAAGAGAGATTGTAACCCACGATTTTACCTTTATTTTTCATATATATAGAGAAAAATAAAGACCTTATAAAAGACAATTTTGTCCCTCATAAGTTATTGTCCACCATTTTAAAAAGGCTAGACGTAATTTAAAAAAAAAAAAAATCGTGTGCAATATAAATTGTCGAAGTATATACCAATTGAATTAGAACACTGCAATTTTGATGACTTATTTGCAGAATTAGAACAACCACCGTTGTTGTTGCACATCTTATTCCAAGGCCATTAATTATTTTCCTAAAATGCTTTTCACAAAAAGAAATTGTGTTTATATATATATATATATATATATATATATATATATATATATATACACTAATAAGGGAAATTAATTTTGAATTTATTGTTTAAGAATATACACTTATCATTACTCATTTCATTATGAAAAAAAGTGGCCATTAAGAAAAAATCATTATTTTTAAAGTAATAATAATTTTATCATAAATTGTCAAAAATAACTATATTAATTAAGAGTATAAATTAGAAAAATATCTCTCATATTTGGAAAATGAAACGATAAATTAGTCATTTTACTATATTTTTTTTATTGGGTTGGTAAATGATTACTTATTTATGAACAAAACTAAATTTTTAATAGTCTTTTTTTTCAGAATGAAAATAGTATATCATATATCGGTATGCGTAACCAAATATATATATATATATATATATATATATATATATATATATATATATTTGAGTTATGAAAAATTGGAGCAGAATTTCTTTGGATAAATATTAATTTATCCACTAAACTAAAAAAAAATTAGCCACACGATCAATTTTAAAGTCAATTAATTCGTAATTATTTATTAATTATATTAAAGCATAATTTCATATTTTTCTAAAAAATGATTTTTGACTTTTTGAAGAGTGTCGTGGGTGTACTGTGGCCCACGTTGATTGTTGGCTAGTGTGGATGTTACGGCTTACGGGGTTCTTTTGAATTTTCTTTAGACCTACAAGGAAAATTCAAAACACACCGAAAGATATTTTTACTGTCCTAAGTCAAACAAAACACCAAATCTCTCTCTCTCTCTCTCTCGTGTAAATTCTAAACACTGAAAACTCTGTTTATAAATAGGCTACCTGTATTGTTCACTGACTTCAAATTACTCTATTTTTCTTTTCCACTGAATTTCATAAAATTAAATCTCTCTCTCTTTCTCTGCTTTCTCTGTGACTTGTTAATTCAATTCTTGGCTGTGTAACAAGAAATGGGTACTGAATCTCCTGCCCATCAAGATTATACCAATAAACAACTAGTGAGTAAATCTCTCTCTCTCTCTCTCTCTCTCTTGATATACATCTCTCTCTGTCTCTGTCTTTTGCAAGTAGTGCAATTTTTTCTATTGTTATTTTTCTTTTTTCTGTGAGAAACAAATAGAAAAAAAAAAGTAATGGAACTTTTCCAAAATTCTTGGATATTTGTCTTCTGAGTTTTTAGCTTTTTGAACAGTTGATTACTGATTGATTGATTCTTTTTCTTTTGGGGATTAGCTTCCAAAATTATCTGAAATTAAGTAAAAATTATCACTTCGTAAACAATGTCATGTACTAAGAATAGGACAATATTATGCATTCATTATTTTTGCAAATGACTAAACTACCCTTTAAGAAAATTGACTCATCTTCTTCATTATTTCTTCCACAAATCATTAAACAAACTCGTAAATATTTTATATTTTTCAATGCAAAAATAGGCTGTGGAAGGATGGACAGGTGTTCGTTGTGTAACAGTGAACATTTACCATTAGATTAAATAATATGAATTACTAACCGTTGATTTTGTAAAATAATAAAATAAAAATGTTAAACGATCAAACTCTCTCTCTCTCTCTCTCTATATATATATATATATATAACTTGCTAACTGATTTTTTTTTTTTTATAAAGTTAAAAAATTTAATTAATATTCATTATATATTTGAATAAATTACAGATAAATATTGTATCCCATGACCTCTATCTCACATTAAAATTATTAGTATGAAAAATAAATTGTGATTCAAACATGAATTATAAATATTTTCTCCGTTCTATTTTAATAATTTTAAATTTCTATTTTGAAAGTATGAATTATAGTCTATTTTTTTATTAAGAAATGAATTAAATAAATAATTTACTAATATACCCTTGTATATTTTTTATCAATAAATATTTCAACAGGGAATAGGTAAGGAATTGAACGATGAAATAAAAAATGAATTGATTAAATTAATTATTTCTATTATATTGATTATACTTTCTTAATCTGTGTGAAAAAATCAAATTAACTATTAAAATGAGACGAATTAAGTAAATTATTATGTCTGCTATAAATATATTAGGTTGACAACAATTAATGGGTTGGCGACAATTAATGACTTGCTTAATTTTTTTAATTGCCATTAAGGAAAATATTATATTCAAAATATTGATTAAATGTCTTTAACTTTATTTTTAAAATGAAGTTTACATATTTTAATTATAAAATTTTTTAAATTTTGATTCTAAAATCGTGTTTGGTAATATTAAAAAATTATCCAAATAAAATAAGATGTTATCTACTCAATTTGTTGACTAGATCGAGTGATCCAAATTTAAAAATAAAAAGTATAATCAATGTTCAATAAAAAAATATTTTTAATTACTACTTTGAAAAATAAATAAAGTTCATTAGATATACTATACATCTAATTGTGCACTTAATTACATAAAATTTATTATTTTTTAAGATCAAACCAAATTATTTAAAGGGTTAAATCAATCTTGCTAAACCATTAAAATCAATTTAGTTTAGTTTGGACTAATTGTAAATCCAGGAGACAATTGTTTATACCAAGCCAAAATAACATGTCATTTTCATTTAATTAAAATATAATTTTTTTAATTACTAGATAAACGTTTAATTTGCTCCTTAAATTTTTAGCCATATCTAGTTAAAGAGAAAAAATAAATTTCAATTTATTAAGGTTATGTTTAGTTTATGGAATAGTCAATGAATAAAATAGCTATTCTATATGGAATAATTATTTTAAACTTTGATTCAAATTTTAAATAAAAATATTAATTCTATAGAATAACAATTTCGCAATTTTTATAAAATATATATTTCATAAAAAATTAAAAAATTGGTATTTTTTAAGTTATAGAATAGAGTATTTTTATTTTTATTTTTAAAAAATATTGGCAAGTTCAAATTTACTACTATTGCTTTATTTTTTTTTTTTTCAGATTTTCATTTTTATTTTTTAAATTTTAAATCAAATAAAAATTTTATTTATTATGCATTTAAATTATTTCTTAAATAAAATTTGGTAACATTATATTTAATTTATTATTAATAATAAAATTAATTTATAAAGATATTGTGGTGATTTATGTAAATAGAATAATTATTATATACTATGAACCAAATTATGAAATTGAAATAATTATTCTATTCCTGCTATATTCTATTTCTCAAGAATAATTATTTTATTTTTCTATTCTGCAAATCAAATATAGAATAAGTTTAATTTATTTAGCTTGGCCTTGGTTTGGTTTGTTTTATTATTTCTTTCTTGCTTTACTCTCCTTTTTATCAAAAATAAATAAATCATATTTTTATAATAGAATTCTATCATTAATCTGTGTATCAAACATATTCTTATATTACATCTGGTATATCTTTACATTAAATTAGATAAATAATTAAGTTGTAATATAATATAATATAATTAAATATATTTTTAATATAAATTTTTTGCGTAATCTTAATTTAACCTTACACGCCACTTGCATATTTTCAGTGTTGAGATATTAGAGTCTAGCCTTATACGGCACTTGTCTACTTTCAAGGTTGAGAGTGAGAGAATAGACTGTAGAATTTTAAACCATACTGGTAAAACTTAAACGTCATCGCCTTTAAATATGCTTGCCCAATACATATATACATAAACGGCCACTAGCTATGAATATTATACAATTATCTTTTTTTTTTTTTTTTGTTGGGTGTGCATAAATCCTTTTGAGATGACCAGAGAAGAAATTATTAATTTAAATCTTATTTACTTATTTTTAGTGTGAAATGGTTTGTTAGGTTATATATGTATTAAGGTAAAATATGGAAATACAGTGAGTTTTGAAAAGTGAGTTACAGATACAGATTTGGCTGTGAGTATAAAATATTTTGTGGCAATTAAAATTTGTTAAAGGTGCCAACTTTGTCGCCACTAATTTAGGTTGGGTGCCACTTGCCATTAGGCCCTTGTCCTCGCGATGATGTGCTTATTGCACATGTTGAATGCACTCGATTTGAGTTCCTTCTTGGCAGATCTTAGTAATTAAGAAGTATATCTCATTTGCCAGCTGACCTCATTCTCTATTAATTTACTAATCACTATCTGTTCTAAAAAAAAGAAAAAAGTTGGGTAACAATATCCTGCTTTTGAATGCAAATATTCAAGTTTGCATCTGACTTGGTCAGAATTTTTTTTTTCTTGTACCTGTAAAGCAGCTTGTTGATTGCAGCTTTGAGGGTCAAACTTTTTTATTTTTAAATTTGAAAGCAGGTGTGCCGTGAGCCAAATGGTCACAACTCACAAGATATATGCTAATTTATCAAATTCTTTTTTTCTTTTCTTTTTTTTCCCAAACTGTATTAAATTCTTTCACGCCTACCTAATTACAATTTCATACATATCAATTTTTTTTGAATAAATTACTATTTAATTTCTAAAATTTAACTTAATTAATTAATTTATTTATATTTTTTTTGAAAATTAATTAATTAAATTTTTTAGTTTTGATTTTGTCATACTTTAGTCTTTTCGTCCAATTTCACCATTAATTATATTTGAAAAACTTAAAAAAAACTCTCATTTTAATTTTGATTTATCATCTCTGTCAAATTTATAGTTGATCAAATCAAAAACGAAAATCCATCCTATTTTTTCTATTATTTTTAATTTTGATTAAACAAAAAAAGAAAAAAAAATTCATCCTCTCTCTTTCTCTAAATCCATCCTCATTTTTTCTAGTCTTATATTATTTGGCCAGTCATGCCTTTATATTATCATCACCATTTACGTATACAGAGCACAACTTGTAGGTTAGAATCACTTTGATTGCCACTGCTAGATGGGGAATAAGGAGTCTTGCCAAATTCATTTGCGATTGCCATAGATCTGGAATATGGAACTTTGCTGGTCTCAAATTTGGAGCCACAAAAGTATTGGAGTTTGAATAATGGTAATCTGATTTTCACAGATGTGGCTGGGTAAGTGTTTGAATTTGCCATGGTAAGATTAAAGAGGAAAAAGAAAAGGAGAGAAAAAAAATATACTAGGGTAGGTTGGTCATGCTAGGGTCCAAAAACACTCTGTACAAGTCTTAAAAATACCCTTGAATTATGTCATTAGCAACCTAGCAAGAAAATAGCTATGCCTTTTTTTTCTGTAATAATGTTTGAAATGATCAGGTATATAGTTTTGCTATTAAATTTGATGAAACAATGTGTTATGAACACAGACTGATGAACAACTAGCTAGGCAAAAGGCAATTGATGATTGGCTTCCAATCACTTCTTCAAGGACTGCAAAATGGTGGTACTCAGCTTTTCACAATGTTACTGCTATGGTTGGGGCTGGTGTTCTCAGTCTTCCTTATGCCATGTCAGAGCTTGGATGGTATGTTAAATGCTCAATCCTTAATCTTTACAGGGGAAATAAATTTCAATTCTAATGAGTTTTGTATCCTAAAATTGTTATCAGAAATAAAATGTTTTATTTTTCTGTTCATGGACCTTTGTCAATTAAAATTCTCTGTTTTTAATTTCAGGGGTCCTGGAATTGTTGTGCTGGTCCTATCATGGATCATTACTGTATACACTCTATGGCAAATGGTTGAGATGCATGAAATTGTACCAGGAAAAAGATTTGACAGATATCATGAACTTGGTCAATATGCCTTTGGTGAAAAGCTTGGTCTGTACATTGTGGTTCCTCAACAACTTATTGTTGAAGTTGGTACGTGCATTGTGTACATGGTTATTGGGGGCAAATCACTTAAGAAATTCCATGATCTCGTATGCAATATCGATAGCAGCAGCAGCAGCAGTAGCAGCAGCAGTAGTAGTGGCAGTACCTGCAAGCCCATGAAGCAAACCTACTTCATAATGATGTTTGCTTCTGTTCAATTCGTGCTCTCCCACCTTCCCAACTTCAACTCTCTCTCTGGTGTCTCTCTTGCAGCTGCAGTCATGTCCTTGAGGTACTCTCCAATGCCCTTACATCACCCAAATTGGAAAGATGGTATTAATTTGATTTGTATGTTGGAGTCTTTAGGTTGTTATTACTAATAGTTATGTGGTCACGGCAGAGGCAACTCAAGGTTTTGGAAGGCCTAAGGCAAAATCATAAAATAAAGCCTTCAAAATGAAAAAAATACAATATAAGTAAAAAAGTTCAAGTTAAATCATTTTCTTTACAAGCAATCTTTACTTTTATTAATGTTAGAGTGAAAGCTAAATTATAGACAAAAATTCCACAATTCTAGACTATAAAAGTACCAAAAAAAAAAAAAAAAAGTAGAAAAACATAGTGCAAATTGATGTAAACTGAGTAACAACCATAAATAAGATAAAAAAATATAATAGCAAAAATGTAGTTAATTAGGAAAAGATAATAAAATTAATTAGAACGTAGTTATTGTTAATGCCAGTTCTAAGTTACTACAGTTTTTTATTTTAGATTTCAATTTTGTAAATTAATTTTTAGGATGTTGCTATTTTATAAGCTTTTTATTAAGTTATATTTTCAAAATTTTAGACTTTTCTCTACTTTATTTGTAAAAAATACTTCCTATATATATAATTGAGGGCCTTTATAATTAATTGCATTAGTCAACTTACTTAGTGAGCCACCCCTAGGCTAGGGTTAGTGTTGCCACAATTGTTAGACCAGTAGTCCATATCGACTCCATTGTCATAATTACTACAGCAAATTTAAGGGAAAGAAAGTGATTTATTTGTCTCTGTCTCAATGCAGTTACTGTACTATTGCTTGGGCAGCTTCTATCCATAAGGGTGTTCAGCCTGATGTGCAATATGGCTATAAAGCTAAGAGCACTGCAGGTACAGTCTTGAACTTCTTCAGTGCCTTAGGTGATGTGGCTTTTACTTATGCTGGGCACAATGTCGTATTGGAGATTCAAGCAACAATTCCATCTACACCCGAGAAACCATCCAAAGGTCCGATGTGGAAAGGAGTCGTTGTTGCCTATATAATTATTGCCTTGTGCTACTTCCCTGTTGCTCTTATTGGCTACTGGATGTTTGGCAATTCAATCGATGACAACATCCTCATCTCATTGAACAAGCCTGTGTGGCTCATTGCAATGGCTAACATGTTTGTTGTGATTCATATTATTGGAGGCTACCAGGTATAAATCAAACTTTATTCAATTTTTGCTCTTATCTCATGTTAATCTCAATTGCAAGTTATTTGATTTTTTTTTTATTTTTCCAAATTCAGGTTTATGCAATGCCAGTATTCGACATGATGGAAACTGTATTGGTAAAAAAATTGAATTTCAAGCCCAGTACGATGCTTCGTTTTGTTGCGCGCAATCTTTTTGTTGGTAAGCAAACTCTTGACAAGCTATTCTTTTCAGTTTGTTTTTATCACTTTAAGTGGAGTTTTTGAAATTGGATTTAATTTTTTTTTTTTTTAATTGCAGTAATCACCATGTTTGTTGGCATTACCTTCCCTTTCTTTGGTGGTCTACTTGGATTTTTTGGTGGCTTTGCTTTTGCTCCAACATCATACTATGTAAGTCATATTCAAAAAAAAAAAATTGCATTTATTACAATTAAAAGAAACTACTTGATTAACTTACAACAATATTTCATTTTTCAGCTCCCCTGCATAATTTGGCTGATCATCTGCAAACCAAGAAAATTCAGTTTATCTTGGTGGACTAATTGGGTAAGTTGATATAATTTTCATTGTTCTTGATGTGCTCTTTTAGTCCTTTTTCTTTTCTCAATGAATATTTTTCTCCCAATCTAATTTACCTAAAACTTATTTCATTCATCCAACTGCAGATCTGCATTGTTCTTGGAGTTCTCTTAATGGTTATATCCCCCATTGGGGGATTGAGGCAAATAATGATTGAAGCAAAGAACTATAAATTCTACAATTAAATCATCCACCTCTTTCGACGTGAAGTGGATTGCCATAGAAGGTGAATTCTCGATGATAACATATGAAGTTGAAATAGGCACTATGTAGCAATTATCAAAGCTCCTGACCATATATTTTCAGAGAAAACAGGAGCTATGGCCATGGAACCATCAAAACAGGGTTTCCAATTATAGGCCTTTACAGTGTTTTTCTTTTCTTTTCTTTTTAAACTTGTTGAGAGGCATATATATTGTTTGCCCTTCATTTCGCTGTTGCTTTGGCCAGTGAGATGGATCTGTCAATTTCTGTTCCTTTCATATCAAAATTAATACAAATGTATCACGTTTTCTTATGAATGCTCATATATTCAAGATATACTTTTGAATATGATTTATCTAAGAGAAATTTCATTGCTAAATTATGTATTTGTTCATGGCTGGTAATCCCATTGTCTGAAACTTACCTATATTCAATTTCAGGAGTAATTTTCATTGTAGCTAATATCACATGCAACTATCTAGATAAAATCACAGCATGAAAAAGCTATTACAGCAATTGAATGTTGAATATCTAGTTGGCGGTGTGTGCTACTATTACTTTAAAATTTCTCTGCTAAGATTTACTTTGAGTTTTACAAAAAATGACTTAATTTGCAAAATGTTCAAATGCTTGCAAAATGATAATTTTTTCAAAAAAAAAAAAAAATACTTGGTTTTACAAAATTTTCCAAAATCTTAAAAAAAGTAACCATCTTACACATTATTTTGTAAAATTATTATTTTCATAAAAAATGGTTGGGTTTTACAAAATATTTTTAAACTTATTGATAAGGAAAAAATATACCTTAAGAGAATTTAGGTTTTGTATTTTTAAGAATGCAAATCTTTCAAAAAATTTGATGAATTTCACCTAAAGCTTAACAATGAATAAGATTTAGTCTAAGAGGTCAACAAGATAGTCAACAAGCACAAAGAGTACACTACTATCCAAAGGACATTGCTCTTTTACTAGGATATCCCCTCTTTTCACCTGCTAACAGATCTCTGAAAGACTTCTTTGTCAGGATATCTTCTCATTAAGGAGTCACAAGATAACTTCACCTCCTCAGTCTTTCACCAAGCTCAGCAATCAAAGCATGATCCATCGTCTTTCACCATGACAGAGCAGTCTTCTTCATCTGCCTTATGATAATGAATACTTTTCTAATTGACACCTATAAAGATAAATTAACCTCCTTGTCACTGTGAATGCATAATATGTACTCCACTCTCATTCATCATAAGGAACCTCCTGGTATAAATAAAGCCATGCAATCCATGCAAATTCTTCATCTTTCTTCTCATTGAAAATGCTCTCAATTTCCATGGCTGATTTGAGCATCAAAGTTTCCTTTCCAAGGTAAGGCCTAGGCTCCTTCACTATTTCTTTCTTGTTTTGCAGGTTAAGCTAAATTTAGACAGCTCATTTCTATCATAAATCCAGCCCATTTTTACCATTAGCAAATTCTGAGCTTATCACTTAAAAAAAAAAGATAAAAATAAAATAAAGAAAAAAGAACCACAAAAAAAAAATGGAGATTCAAACAATAAAATTTAGAAAAAATTTAAATAGAAATTAAGAGAAAAGACAGCTAGGATTTTAATATATTATTTATATCTTGTTACTTGCGTTGGTTAGAGTTTCTTGTTATTTAACTTTTAAAACAAAATAAGAGATTCTCTTATTATTTAATTTTAATTTTTCAACTTTAATTAACAAAATAAGGAAAAAATACCTTCCAAATAAATTACTCCCTCCATTCTAAAAAAATGACCGTTAAGAAAAAAACACTATTTTTAAAGTAATAATAATTTTATCATAAGTTATCAAAAAGAATCATATTAATTACAATATAAATTAGAGAAACATTTCTCATATTTAAGAAATAAAAAGGTAAATTAATCATTTTACCATTTTTTTTATTGGGTTACTAAATGGTCACTTATTTATGAATAAAACTAATTTTTTTAATGGCCATTTTTATAAATACTTCATTAATTTTTATGAAAAGTCAAATGAACCAAAATAGTATTATAAACTAAATAATAAGAATAATTATTTCTTGTGATGAAAAAGAATAATTACTTCTTTTAGAATGATGTATTTGATGTTTTGGTTCAATGAATTTTCCATTTTCCCTAAAAAAAGGAATAATTATTTCTTTTAATAATATTAATCAAATTAATAGAAACTCTTACAATATTGATAAACAAAAATTTGAAAATGAAATCTTTTATTCTTATACCTTTGAAGAATATAAAAAAATCAATCTGATTATACGTAATTGATAAAATTTTAATTAATGAAAAGATTTAGGAATATTTCTAATAATAAAATTTTAAATGTTATTTATTATAACTAAAACATACTTGGCCTCTTAAAATCCATCCATATAAATATCTTAAATTTAAATTTTGATGACGTGGATAAAATGACTACGTCTCATTCCGGGGAAAAAGAAAAGGAACTGTTTGGCAGGCATAGTTTTGTTTTGGGATAGCCCTGCTGTTTTCTTTGACTCCAGTACGTGTGTGAACATGATATTAACATATTAATCAAGCCATTTCACACGTTTTTAAGCCGACATACCCTGCAAATTTTACCATTAAGGATTTAGTTTGATCACATAAATTAACAGGTATATTATATAATTCTCATATTGTTAATCAAAAATTAAAAATTCTAATAAATATTTTTTATAATTAAAACTTTCTTTAATTTTTCATACTCTGAACAGATAAATAAATAAATATTCTAAAATTAATTAATCCTATGATGATCCACACCATTAATTTGAATTCTGGTCACATTTTTACATCTAAGTGATGTATGCATATTTCATTTATATAAAATATTCAAATTAGGATGGTAATTTTATCTGTCTTGCTAGGTATTTAATTTGACTTGACTCTAATGAAAAGTGTAATATCTGCTCATTTAATAAATTGGGCAGAATAATTTTTTTAAATTTATACTTTAATTATATTCAAATAATATTTTAACTTGACTTGATTATATATATATATATATGTATATAAGAAAATAGTACTAAAAAGTTTTTTAAGAGAAAAAAAAAAAAAAAACATGAGCATATATATTCAATTCGATTTATCACATTTTAGTGTCTGATCCGATCTGATTCAAAGTGAGGTGAGTAACGAGATAAATATTTTATTTTTTAAATGAGTCAAATTTAAATTTTGTAAAACCCCCTTTGACCTCAACATGTTGCCATCCCTAATACATTCAGATTCGATCTAGCCTTTTTTTCTAATGTAGATAATGTTTTCAACCAATTAAACTAAGTATAGCAAATAATTAACCTTATTAAGTGTAAGAAAAGTCGTAATAAACTGTCACCTGTTTTCAATTATTAAGTGTAAGAAAATAGTCATCTTGCATGTTATTCTAATCTCATTTTTTACATACAAAGACTTCACATGAAGTGGATTCCTATAGAAGGCGAATTCTCGATGATAATACATATAGGCACGATGCAGCAATTATCAAAGCTCCTGACAGGATATTTTCAGAGAAAATAAGAATATTAGTCTTTGTGCAGGACCTTGTCTGTCATATGAACTGTAAAAATTTGGAATTAGTTATTGTTGAATATGGTAATTGATAATTTTCTATTAGTGTATGGGGAAGTCTAAGCTAGGCATTGGCGGTGTACAATTATTATTATTTTAGAATTTGCAAAAAGGGGAATTCTTTTTGCATTAAGCAACGGCAACCATGGACAGAGAGCTTCATGGATGATTATTGCTCTTTTTTCAATATTGTGGGATTTGTATTGGTTTTGTTGTGGTTGGCTTAATTAATGCCATATGGCTTGATTATCTGGTAAAATGTGGGGCTATATATACTGTCCATTTAAGGAACAATGTGTGTCCCACATAGCAAATATACAGCAAGTACTAAATTTATTGTTTATTTTTTACTAAATTGATTATTATTATCAATTGTTATGTTGGTATAATTTTTATTGTTTTTCTATTTATTTTGGTTTTTTCCTCTTAATGAAATTTAATTTTAAAGGATTTTTTTTTTTATCTAACAACAAAGTAATTTCATCATTTTAACATTTAATGTTTTTCAATTTTCTTGAAAAATAATATTAAATATTAAATAATATTATATGCTAATTTTTTATTAGAAGTATATTGTTTTTAGTTTTATGTATACTATTTACTGTATTTTTTTATTTTATTTAAAATTCATGGCTTGTATAAGTAATAATAAATATTAATTGCATTATGAAAGTATACTGAATTTGTATTAGATATTAATTATTTATTAGAAGTATATTTTTTTTGTTTAATATATACTATTTGTTATTTTTTTTTATTCGAAATTCATGCTTTGTATAAACAGTAGTAGATACTAATTGTATTGTGGAAGTATAATGAATTTATATTAAATACTAATTATTTGCTAAAAGTATATTATTTTTTATTTAATGTATATTGTTTGCTGTGACTTTTCATTTTATTCGAAATTCATATCTTATATAAACAGTAATAAGTACTAATTACATTATGAAAGTATATTGAATTTTATTTAATATATTACATAAATTAAATGTTAATGTATATTATTTATTGTGATTTTTTATTTTGTTTGAAATTTATGGTTTGTACAAATAATAGTTGATACTAATTATATTGTACAAGTATATTGAATTTGTATTAGATACTAATTATTTGCTAGAAGTATACTTTTATTTTTGTTTAATATATACTGTTTGCTGCAACTTTTTATTTTATTTGAAATTTATGACTTGTATAAATAATAGTAGATACTAATTACATTACAGAAGTGTACTAAGTTTTATTTAATGTATTCCTAAATTAAATATTAAACAGTATTAGATATTAATTATTTGTTAAAAGTATACTTTTTTTTGTTTATTGTGTACTATTTGCTTTGATTTTTTATTTTGTTCGAAATTCATAACTAATATGAATAGTAGTAGATACTAATAATATTATAAAAGTATACTTAATTTTATTTAGTGTGTTCCATTTTATTGTGAAAGCTTTGGTTTGCATATATTTTTTTATTTTTATTATGAATTTAATTTAATGTCTGATATATGCAATTCATGTAAAATAATATTTTTTTGTAAAATAAAATTAATAAATTAAAATTTTTAATAAATAATTTCATTTCTAAAAGAAATTAAAAACAGCAGTTTGGAGCAAGTGGGAGGTTTGAATTATTTTTCTCTCTAAAATTAAAATAAAATATTTTTATTTAATTATTTAAAAACTTCATGAATTGTTAAAATTTTTCAATTTTTTTTGAAATCTAATGATTTGAAATACCTCATATGATGAAATATTTTAATAACCACTCATTTTTAAAAATGATTAAATGTAACTTTTGTCAATTTTATTCTTATTTATCTAACAGTCTATTTTGATTATTTGTTTAAATTTTATTTAAAAAAAATTTCCATTTCATTAATATTAAAAATTTGCTAACATTTCCCATTTTGCCAATATTTAGTTAAATTTAATAAAAAATTTTGATTGAAAGAAACAATTATTTTATACTTATCTTTATTTTTAAAAATGTAATTTAATAATCATTTCATTATATATATATATGGTTATTATTAGAATTTTGTTTTTTATTATTAAATTCTTAAATTTTAGCATTTAATAAAAATATAACTATTACACTTGTTATAATTCACATAAGGATATAATTAGAATTTTCAATATAAAATTCATTTTCAACATTTTATCCAAACATAACTATCATAATTTTTAATTCAAAATTTATATACTTTAAAATCATACTAAACAAGATATTTTGAATATTTTTTGCGTTTCACATTTCTTGTATTTTGAGCACTCTCTTCATTTGAAGTTTTCTCAATCTATATGATCCCTTAGACCAAATATCCTTAAAATTAGTGCTGATATAATTTTGACCCATAAAATTAAATGAGATATTAGACTCATAAAATTGATTGCGATATTTTTATAATAAAAAAATAATTTATAAGAATAGGAGATTTCATAAAATCTCATTTTCTACATGAAATTTAAAACTCTCAAAATGAGAAATTCTATGAACGATAAATTTTCAATAAAATGTTATGAAAAAAGAAAAAGAAGCATATCATAATAATGTTTTAAAGTATCAAAATGAAATTAGTTGGATGTATGAGAAATTTATTATTTTAAAAATAATTAAGAATTTTCTTATAAAAATTGATATTTTATTATAATAATAAGATAAAATCAATTTAAAATTAGATGTTAAAATTTAAATTTAACACTTATATTAAATCTTATTTTCATGCTAAAAAGATAATCGATTTCCCAATAAATGTTACTTTCTTTAATCAAGTTAAAGGAAATATTAAACAATGAATTTTTAAAAATCTTTATATCTAAATGTGCCTTGACAAGCAGTATTATTAAATCATTAAAAATTAAATGATGAATTCTTAAAAGTCAATATCACATGATTAATTATGTTTAACAAAAAAAATTAATAATTATTAATAATAATAATTATCAAATAAATTAATTATATTAAATACTTAAAATTTTTAATATTTATTATATTCAATATTTAAAATTCAGTATTTAATTTTTCAGCACTTCATCACATAAGACAAAGGAAAAATTAAAATGATGAATTCTTAAAAATGCCTCTACAAGTTAATAAGTTGACTATACATACGTGTGTGTGCGTGTGTTTTTTTTTCCCCCTAAATAAAAAATTTGAGACCAAAAGTAAACATCATTGTATTATACTATGATTCCCTCTTTTATATAAATTAGTTCCTTTTCACACGTGCTTACACGGTAGTGGCATCATAATGACATCAACATATTTAGACAATGAATATAATTTTTTTTAATAAATATAGTCATTAGGGGAAGAATTAAAAATACATAATTTACATATTTCAATTGAACTTTTAATTAAATAGTCAATCAATCAAATATATATTATGATTGATCTTCTCATCTCTTTTAAAAAAAACGAGAAGCTGAGAAATTTCAAAATATATTTTTACAGAGTATTTTCTCATTCATAATATAAAAATAAATAAATAAAAAAAGCCAACCTAATTTATTCTTTCTTTCTCATGCATGTTGACATCATCACGTTGCAATCCAAACATTTTCTTCCATACTTGTAAGTTATTGTGACTAATTAAGTGTTATTATATAAAAATTTGTAATTTATTTTGACATTTTGTGGAAACAAATTCTCAATTACGTTACATAAAATAGATAGATAACTACAATATTTTTGACATAACGGTGCAGCTACCTTCAATTATTAATATTCCTTTTCATCCTTATCAGACAATTGACATTATTGAAAAAATATTACAAATAGATAATTTCTCCCCCAGTTACCAGTTGAAAAAACTGCCCCAAACGGTTTCGATTATCTTGTTTTTGTGTTGATTAATTTACTTATGTTGACCAGGAAAATTTTGCTATTAAAACAAGTAAAATAATTGAAAATAGGTGACAGTTTTTTACGACTTTTCTTACACTTAATAAGGTTAATTATATGCTATAATTAACTTAGTTTAATTGGTTGAAAACATTATCTATATTATAAAAAAAGGCTAGATCGAATATGAACTAGAGATAGTATCAGGTTGAGTTTCACTTTAGATCATATCGGATCGGACTGTACGATATGATAGATTGAATTGAATATATATGTTGATATTTTTTTTATTTTTTATTTTTCTTTTAAAAATTTTTTTTAGTACTATTGTCTTATATATATATATATAAAACATTATTCGAATCTAATTAGAAGATAATTTAAAAAAATTTATTCCGCCCTATTTATTAAATGAGCAGATATTACCCTTTTCATTAGAGTCAAGTCAAATTAAATACCTAACAAGAGAGATAAAATTACTATCCTAATTTGAATACTTTATATAAATGAAATATGCATACATCACTTAGATGTAAAAATGTGACCAGAATTCAAATTAATGGTGTGGATCATCATAGGATTAATTAATTTTAGAATATTTATTTATTTATTTATCTGTTTAGCGTATGAAAAATTAAAGAAAGTTTTAATTATAAAAAATATTTATTAGAATTTTTAATTTTTGATTAACAATATGAGAATTATATAATATACCTGTTAATTTATGTGATCAAACTAAATCCTTAATGGTAAAATTTGCAGGGTATGTCGGCTTAAAAACGAGTGAAATGGCTTGATTAATATGTTAATATCATGTTCACACACGTACTGGAGTCAAAGAAAACAGCAGGGCTATCCCAAAACAAAACTATGCCTGCCAAACAGTTCCTTTTCTTTTTCCCCGGAATGAGACGTAGTCATTTTATCCACGTCATCAAAATTTAAATTTAAGATATTTATATGGATGGATTTTAAGAGGCCAAGTATGTTTTAGTTATAATAAATAACATTTAAAATTTTATTATTAGAAATATTCCTAAATCTTTTCATTAATTAAAATTTTATCAATTACGTATAATCAGATTAATTTTTTTATATTCTTCAAAAGTATAAAAATAAAAGATTTCATTTTCAAATTTTTGTTTACTAATATCGTAAGAGTTTCTATTAATTTGATTAATATTATTAAAAGAAATAATTATTCCTTTTTTAGGGAAAATGGAAAATTCATTGAACCAAAACATCAAATACATCATTCTAAAAGAAGTAATTATTCTTTTTCATCACAAGAAATAATTATTCTTATTATTTAGTTTATAATACTATTTTGGTTCATTTGACTTTTCATAAAAATTAATGAAGTATTTATAGTTTAAAAATTAATTTATTTTGAAGGTAATTTTTTTTCCTTGTTTTGTTAATTAAAATTTAAAAATTAAAATTAAATAATAAGCGAATTTCTTATTTTGTTTTAAAAGTTACTTCTTACATTCTAAAAAAAGTGATAATTAAAAAAGTTAATTTTATTTATAAATAAATGACCATTTAGCAATCCAATAAAAAAAATATGGTAAAATAGTTAATTTACTTTTCTATTTTTCAAGTACGAGAGATGTTTTCCTAATTTATACTGCAATTAATAGATATTTTTTTGACTACTTATGATAAAATTATTATTATCTTAAAAATTGTAATTTTTTTTAATGGTCACTTTTTTATAACGGAGAGAGTAAATAACAAGAAACTCTAACCAAAACAAGTAACAAGATATAAATAATATATTAAAATCCTAGCTCTTAATTTATATTTTAATTTTTTCTAAATTTTATTGTTTGAACCTCCATTTATTTTTATTCAATATGAGAGTGGTTTTTTTTTCTTTATTTTTTTATTTTTTTTAGTGAATGCTCTATTGTTTGCCTTTTTGTTAGCACATAAACCAATTGTTAAAAATCAATTTCAATAATAATTTATTTATCTGCTTAGCTTTTATTTAACTCAATATTTCGCGCGTGCTTAAATCTTTAGCCTGAATTCGAAATCAAATAGTCTTGATATTGTTATTGATGATTGAAATAGTATTTGATAGTATCTAAATTACTTATATTAATAGATATACAAATCAAATTGCCTATAAAAATTATTAGAGCAGGTCCAATATAATATATTAGAAGTCTTTATCTCGTTCCTTTATTATTTTTGTTTTAGTTGTGGATGATTAATGAATAATTTTTTAAAAATATATATATATAAATAACAAGAGATTCTCTAACCCCAACTAAATTAAATAATCTATCTTTAATAAAACAAAAAAAAAAACATGTAATACACACCTCATTTTTAAAAATTATAAGAATTTATTGGCTAAGCAAATGTTTTAAAAAAGAAGAAGAAGAAGTGTGACATTCATGGCAGATAGTGTTGACTAGGAAAATCAAAGTCTTTGTGCTGCTTTTGCAGCATTTTCCACAGAAATGTAATCCAATGGTTTCTTATTCCTTTTCTGAGTTATTTTCTTGAGAAAGGAAGAAAGAAACAATGGGTGGATGGCCCAGAAGCCCACTTGAAGGTGAAAGGGTACTAAAAACGTCACCAATATTCAACTCTCTATTCTCCCTTACATTTAAATCAGTCCCCCACCTGTCACCCATTTTCCTCTCTTTCACGCGCCGTATCAGTGTTAGCCAGAATGAGAAAATTTTTTGTTCTCGCGCTAATAAAGAAGGGAAGATTTAAATCCGATGCCTCTTTCTAAGAAGTTTTATTCTTATCTTTGCCGTCAAGCTAAGCTCTTAGTGATTCCTTATCACATGGTAGTCGTCATCTACAATTTTTGAAAAAATTTTAATATATAATGAAAATAAATCAAATTTTTTAAAAAATAATTTTCGCGTTTAAATTTTATTTTAAAAAAATTTATTTTATTTCTCAAAACTAAGAGATTAAATCGTTGCTACCAACAATACTCAATAATCAACACACCGTATGAGAGTAACTTAATTTAGGGACAACAAACAATTCATGACTGAGCCTTTTTACTTGGAAAAATAAAAAATTAAATGAGTCTCACGTTCCTTAGATTTTTAATGCCAAAAAACATGGAAAATTTAGTGTAAACGTAGCTTTTTTTTCTTTTCTTTTCTTTTTTTTTTTTTTTTGTCACATTTGCAATTCATTGACCGCCCACGCAATATCTTATACTATCTCAATTTTAAAATGCTAATTTTTTTAAAGTTTATTCGCATAAATTGAGAATACTATTAAATTATCATAATTTTAAAATAAAAATATTAAAATATTTATTTTTTATTTTTGATATAGAGAAATAAAAATAATTAATGTAAATATTTAGTAGATGAATAAATGAATTGTAAAATTAAAAAAAAATAATAAGTAATTTTTTAAAATCTAAAAAGATAGATAAATTGAAAAAAAAAATTTAAATGTTAAATATTTTAAAATGGATTGAATATTATATATAATTGTTTGATAAGTGGTTGATTATTTGCCTTTGCATATATTAATTAAACTTTATACCTAACATTTTAGAATTTGGAGAATGGGATTCTTGCAAAGAAAGTGACATTCTAAGTGGAAGTCAACGTTCTTGTTTACATGATTGTTGTATTTGTTTAAGAAAATCAAATTTGTACAACTCATAAAGATGATGACTTTGGAATTCAAGCCCAAAAATAAATAAATAAATATAAAGTACAAGGTACAAATGTAAGTGATATATCAACATCTATCATGATTATGATTAGGTAGTGCCAAAACATAAAACAGTTATCGAATGTCACTCATAATAACAATGTTAACATCAATATAAGAATTAAATATATATACTAATGATTGATTTTTAAAATTTTTATTTAATAAGTCATTTATTTACAAATTTTCAAAAAAAAAAAGGCATTCATTTAAAAACAAATAAATATAATTAATATTTTCAACAAAATTGAAAAGATAATATTACCTTATTGTCACGTCTCGAATTCGAGGGCATATAACTGATACTAGGACACAAAAAATACACGTGACTATCAGTGCCCGTAATAAACGTGATTTCACACAATAAGACAAACTAACACATAATGGGGTTAGGGCCCACTGTTAAGCAGATTCAATTAAACAATATCAATTTAATTCAAAGGCCACACTGGGCTCACAACTCTATCATTTCATAAACGACAATTACAACATAATAGTGGATCCTGCTTAACAAACAAGTTCTAACTCAGAATATACAGAACAACTGATAATTACAAAAAATACATGTAACAAGGATAACATTGCGAAGTTTTATAATTACAATACAATTATGAATATGTTATTTACACTTATCCATACTTAATAATACAGGCCACTGCCGAAAAGAAATTGCCAATTTACTCAGTTTATAATTCCTTCACAGGCTCATTTCCCGACCTAAAAAATAACAAAATGAATAACAATGAGCGTCCGACTCAGTGAATGATAGCAGCTAATATATTAAACTGGTGTCCTACAGACAAGTTTCTAATGATCATGATATGCACTATGTCACATAGACAGCCAGATCACACAAACAAGCGAGGATGAGATACAGTTCACAGTACCACACTAATAACTAATATAGGGAGCCGATCTCCCTATCATGACTCTCTGAATCCAATAATCTGTCTCTTATATCCAATGGGCGCTGTCAGCATTGGTCTATACCATGCAGCCCTGACCCAACTGATAGCGGCCCTGACAATAAGCAGACCTGGCCAGCATCCACCAGTTATAACTCATCTTCTCAATCTCATCACAATCATAATAGTAACCATGTCCATAATCATACCCATGATTCTTGGTGGTACTATATCCTCCCGATCTCCATCCGTTAACCACAATCACAGTATAGCATAGAATATTGATTCACCATTCACAATTAAATATCACATGCATATATATATATATATATATATATATATATACACAGTAGATGCAGATGCATATGGAAACAAAATAACATATTAAGGAGTATCACTCACCTAATTGACGATGCGTCTGATTGACTTCCTCGGAAGTGTGACCCTTAGAATCAGGAAGACGCCAGAAACTAAGACATTGAATAACAAGAGATATTATCAGAATACGAGTGACTCACATATCCAGACACAACTTAAAGAACATTAAGACTCTTGCTGAAATTTCGGCAAAATCATACTACTCTCTGATACCACCCAACTTAACAGAAAACATAACACTTCTAAAACAATCTTAACAGTTAACCCAATATCAGCGACCCCTCTTGGGTCCTCTTAACTCATACTCATCAACAGAATTCAACAAACTCTTAACAATTACAAACTAGAACCCGCTAAACATAATATAAATCAATTAATAACTGAAATAAAGGAGTTTCGGATTTACCCTCACAATTTCCAATCGAATGAATGTTGAGAGTCATGCTGGAACGACAAAACGAAACTGCTGGACTGCCCCACGTGCCGCTGGAGTGTCGCCGGCCGACCACACGCCGCCGTTGCCAGTGGCGGATCTCGATGATCTTCACACCACTGGACTCGCCTCGATGCCAAGATCGCCAAAACCATAGCCACTCGCCCCCAGTCGCCGGCGTCTCGTCAGAAATCGCCTTGAAAGATTCGGCCTCCATAACTCTAATCTCCTCCTCCAGCGAACCTCAGGAGGCAAGGTAGATACCAAATCGAAGCTTGTGAAGCAAGGAGTCGAATGGCATTGGTCTCGCTCCGTTTGGCCGTCGGAGTCGGCCGAAAAATGTTGTTGAAGCTTCGGCGCTAACGGGTCCTTTTCTCTTCACGTGTGCCGCCGTCCATCGCCTGATTGGAATGCTGCCGCCATCCTTGAGCTCGCTGGATGGTGGGCTAGCCACAGGTGGTGGCAGTGCAGCCCACCGCCGGCCGGACGGTGGTCTCCAGGCCCACAGCACGCGTCCTCCCTCTCTCTCTCTCTCTCTCTTTCTCTTTCCTATTTCTGATTCAAATTCTGGTCCCGTTTCCCTTCACAACCAATCACAAAGCTCAATTTCCTTCTTCTTTTAATTTACAACATAAACTCATATATATATATATATATTAACGATAGTAATAGTAATAATAATACTGATAACAAATAATAATAATAATAATAATAATAATAATAATAATAATAATAATTATATTGAAATCCCAAATTTCCGGTAAAATTATGTAATTATAATATAATTTAGATTAACCAAACATAATATTAATTTCCAATATCAAAATATAAATTCTCCAAATAACCATTATAATATTTTCATAACTAATTATATATAATACTTCTTCAATTCTATATATACATATATAATATTTAAATAAAACTACTATTAATAATACATATTCAAATAGTATAAATATATATAATTTAATAAAATATAACCTCAATAAAGAAAATAATAAAATAATACATTTCCGTACACAAAAATAAGTTTTGTAAAATAAATATAAATTCATGGTATTACAATCTCCCCCCTTAAAAAAAAATTCGTCTCGAATTTTCAAAAAATAACAACCACCACACACTTAACTTAAATTTCTTTACCACGCTTCTGCTGCGCCACTCAAACATTTTATTTAATGCATAAGCAACACACCAATAACAATAAGATACATACTTCACAGTATAATAACATATATAAGTAAACATTCAACATAACCTATTCGAATATCAATATAATTCTTTGATAACTCCTTATCTTTAATTCTTAATTTAACCTTAGATAAAACTAATATAACCTTTGATTTCACATCCAATAAATGGTAATCTTAAACATGTCTTTTTCCTTATGTCCTTATCAATACTTTAATAAATATTAACATCTAGATTTTCACTTACACTTATTACCTATTATATTAGTCATATAAGAATCCAACAATAATTTCAAATTAACAACTCTATTTGATATTTGATAATTCCTTTCTATATTAATAATTATTACTTAATCTATTATAATCTCAATAAAATATTTTCACATTCAATATCTCACTAGCACTACAAGTTCTATCACCTTTGATCACAAATAATAACTCCAATAATAATTTTCTTATTCATTTCATTTCATCAATTAAAACATATCAAAACTTAATAATTCCTTTTCCATTCTTACTTGCTCTAACTAATTTCTCCAATATATAAATTTTTATCTTACCAATTTGAAATCACCATCTACACGTATACACTAATTGATATACAAAACCAATATTCTACAATTCATTTCACATCCTTATATTAACAAGGTCATCAAAAAATTTTATTAACTCTAAAACATATCCCACCTTTCGACAATTATTTCAGACTTACTTTCTTTCTATAAAATTCTTCGATATTATGACTTAAACAACTATTGCCTTGCAATCATATACATTTAACTCATAACATTAATTTACTTTAGATCTCCCACTTACGTCATGCTAAACTTATCCCAACTTAAAACATATACACTACATAAGTTCTTCCACTTTGATACCCACATAAATCTCCTTTTTGTACTAAAGATCATTACCTAATTTTTTTCAATGGTCTCCATCAAATGTTATTTTATCTAATACCTCAAAGTATTATCTCATATCGAGGACTTAAATCCACTTCAGGTATGTTCAAAATTATTTAAATTTTCAAAACTATGTAAAATTATATGTAAGAATCAAAATATTTTCATTTTTATTTTAGAACGCAAGGTACTGTGTCCAAGGATACTAGACAACATGAAATGTAATGTAATGATGGATGATATTCATAATGCATGACTGATAATGTATGACTTTTCCAATGCTAGACTCAATGCATATACACAGACATCCTGGACACAAATATAAAATTCCAAAATAATAATCTTCCAAATTACCTTTAAAATCACTTTGTAAAATCAATTATTATATTGAGTTAATTTACCAAATCAAATCAAAATTAAAATATTTTATCTCAAATTATTTAAAATTTTAATTTAAATCATTTTATACCCCATGGATTAAATCCTCGATAATTCAAGATTTTAAATTTTGGAGAATGAGATTCTTGCAAAGAAAGTGAGATTCTAAGTGGAAGTCAACGTTCTTGTTCACATGATTGTTGTATTCGTTTAAGAAAATCAAATTTGTACAACTCATAAAGATGATGGCTTTGGAATTCAAGCCCAAAAATAAATAAATAAATAAATAAATATAAGGTACAAGCTACAAATGTAAGTGATATATCAACATCTATCATGATTATAATTGGGTAATGCCAAAATATAAAAAGGTTATCGAATGTCACTCATAATAACAATATTAACATCAATATAAGAATTAAATATATATACTAATTATTGTTTTTTAAAATTTTTATTTAATAAATCATTTATTTACAAATTTTCAAAAAAAAATCATTCATTTAAAAAATAAATAAATATAATTAATATTCTCGACAAAACTAAAAAGATAATACTACCTTATAATAATAAAAAAATAATTAAATAATAATATTTAACTCTAATAACTAACAACATGGAATCTTGATATATTTTCCAAAGAAAAAAAAGTTTTGATTTAGAAATGGATAGTAAAAGATTCTAATTATTATAAAATTCGGCACTTAAATAATTTCAGTATTTATTATATTTATAATTTAATTTTTAATTTTATCAAACGCCATTTAAATTATATACAGTTTCAGTAATGTGGTTATTATTTCAAACTTCTTATTAGTCTTGAGTGAAAAAAAAATTCCAATAGTAAACAACTTAAATTTTATAGGTCAAATACTATTACAACAAGAAAGAAAAAAATGAATGAAATATATACCCATATTTTATCTTATAGATTATACATATTTGTTCAAATGCCAATTGTCCAATATGCGCCCTTAGCACAACTCAATAACAGCGCATCTCTCAATTTAACAACATACTAAGTTTTATCTTAAAAAAAACAACATATTCAAGTTGGGGTGCCATTTTTTATGCTAAAAAAATGTCCAACTTCCTATAATCTATAACCTTAATTAATTATGTCCAAGTTTGTCACTAGTGATTCTTGAATTCATATGGGATTATAAAATATTTATCATTTAAAATTTTAGTATATTATAAAAATATTAAAATATTTTTTTTATTTTAATATGAATAAAAAAATAATTAATACAAATATTTAGCAGAGAATTAAAGGGAGGATAAAATTAAAAAGAAATAATAAATATTTTCTAAAATACTAAAAGTACATATATGTTGGAAAAAAATTTAAATAACATATATTTTAAAATAGAGAGAATATATTATAACAAAATAAAAATATGTGTGTTTGTAAAATTATTTATATGTATATATAATTGTATGCTTATTTCAGTTAATTCAGAAGTTGGTATAAAAAAGATCTCTATAGCTTTGTAGATAAAAAATAAAATAAAATAAAATACCTCTACAAATAAAGTCATAGAAATAAGATATTCTTTTGTTTTAAAATATCTGTCACTTTAAATAATTTTTTTTATTTCAACTTATATGTCGTTTTAAGACTTCAAGAAGATTTTTTTTTTTTTAACTTTACCCTCCATTTATTCATCTACTAAATATTTGTATTAATTATTTTCATTTCTCTACATCAAAATAAAAAAAAAGGATATTTTAGTATTTTTACTTTAAAATTATGATAATGTAATAATTTGCTTAATTTATATACTGAAATCTTAAACGATTAATATTTTAAAATAGATGTAGTATTATTTAAGGTTTCGGCACATGGATTAAGAAAAATATTAAATTGTTATAATTGCAAAATAAAAAGACTAAAATATCCTCTTTTAATTTTAATATAGAAAAATAAAAGCAATTAATTCAAATATTTAGTGAATGAATAAAGAGAGAGTAAAGTTAGAAAAAATAATAAACATTGTTGCATTATACTTGAACTGGTAATCCCACATAAGGGGATCAATCCTTTTAGGACTCAGAAAATAAAGAGTTTGTTTCCTACTATATCATAACTATGGGAAACTGTTTACAAGTAAGATATTATAGTAGGTAAATTCTCTCATAATAATGATTTATATAATAAGATATCACTATAAATAGCCTTAAATCTCTATAAGGAGGTAACTCTTAACTTTTAACTTAAAACTCTATAATTTATTTACCCTCCTTAAGCATCAAAGTGGTTCCCATGCACATCTCTTGGACCCTTTTATTTTTTGCTTTGCAGGTATTAAAGATCGTCTAACAATTTGCTTAAGATTGAAATTTATCTTGAGCACATCAATTGGCGCAGTGAGCATGGAACTCGCTCATAAAACATCATTAAAACTGTAGCGTCCAATGGTTAGTGAGAATAAAGATCATATAAAGAGAAATGGCCAACGACCAATGTGCATATATTCGGTAATGAGACTTCACGAAGTCAATTATGATATTCAAACTTGCAAAATATAAAAGATCGCCAAGGAAGATTTCAACTTCGGACATGGAACTCAGATAACTTAAGAATTCAGTAAAATATTTTTTAATTTTTTCTTTATTTGTTAGACCTAATGAGTAGTTGTATTTTTTGAGGAATAAAAGTTCAGATTTTTCAAAATGTGTACATATTCTATATATATGAATCAAGACCCGCCACAGGATAGGAGTACCATAAGGGGCGCCCAAGATTCCCTAAGTTTGAAGATCGCCATAAGATAGGCCTACTCTAAACAGTGCCTAAGATTTCCTAAATTTGAAGATTCACCATGGGATAAGTATACGCTTAGGGTGCCTAAGATTTCCTAAATTTGAAGATTCACCATGGGATAAGTATACGCTTAGGGTGCCTAAGATCCTTTAAGTTTGAAGATTGCCACAAGATAGGCGTACTCTAAAGGAGCGCCTAAGATTCCCTAGGTTTGAAAATTGCCATAGGATAGGCATACCCTAAGGGGCGCCCAAAACTCCCTAAATTTGAAGATCGCCACAGGATAAGCGTACTTTAAGGCGCGTCTAAGATTCCCTAAGTTTGAAGATCGACACGGGATAGGCGAACTCTAAGGGGCACCCAAGATTTTTAAGTTTGAAGATCGACATGTGACAAGCAAACTCTAAAGCTTGCCCAAAACACCCTAAAGAGAAGAATTGTCAAAGGGGACATGCAAAGTTATAAAGCTCGCCGAAGACTCTCTAAAGAGAAGATTCGCCATAGGTAAGTGAACTAAAGATTGCCTAAGATTCCCCTAAAAAAAATGAAATAAAGACCAATTTGTCATGGGATAAGAGAACTATAGGTTTGCTCAAAATTCCTTAAAATAGTTAAAATATTTATGAAAGTTTTTGGTCAGAATCATTAGATATATCAAACTTGGAAAAATAAAATATACATGAAATACAAAGATAAAAAGATAAAAAAAAAATAGAGGAAGATCTACATCATGGAGTTGTTCGCTGACAAGAAGATAGCTTTAAGATAGAATCTCCAAAAATAGAAGTCAATTCAAGGCTTGAAACTGGTGGGGGCACACTGAATTAACCAACAATTAAGGAATCGCTAGAAAATTTGCAAAATTGTTGAAAATAAGAAGAATGAAAGAGAAAGTGCATAGAAGAAAATATAAAAATGGTAGTGATAGAAAAAGAAGAAGGAAAGGAGAGTGGTGCCAAAAAAAGAAAAAACTTAAGTGAGGTTTGAATGTTCTATTTATGAGGCATAGTGCATAATCGAATAAAGTTTCCCCGAGGGTATGTGGAACAAAAAAGTACTTGTATCTTTTTGAATTTCAAAATAATAATGAAGCAATGAAAACAACGCCATAAATATTTTCAAAAAATGAACTATTGATAAAATTGCATTCTTAAATGTTCGACTTATGATAATATCTCTAGAAATTGAAGTAATTTTGAGCTGTTAACTCGTAACTAGTGGGGGACATGTGTTGTATTCCTACTTGAACTGATAATTCTATGCAAGGGAATCAATCCCTTTAAGACTTGGAAAACAAAAAGTTTGTTTCCTACTATATTATAAACATGAGAAATCATTTACAAGTAAGATATTATAGCGGTTAAATCCTCTCCTAATAAATATTTATATTATAAGATATCACTATAAATAGTCTTAAATCTCCATAAAGAGGTAACTTTTAACTCTTAACTCAAAACTCTATAATTTATATACTCTCTATAAATCATTATTTTATTGATTTAAATATCAGAGTGATCCACATCGTCTGGGTCTTCTAATTTTCTGTCTTATAAATATCAAAAATTGTCTAACAATATGCTTGAGATCAGAATTCATCTTGAGCGTATCCAACATCTTAGAAAAATAATAATATTTTTTTGAAATTTTAAAACTATATATATTTAAAAAAAATTATGGAAGAAATATTTAATTATGTGAATATGATTTTAGATACAAATGAGTCATTGTCTTTTTTTTTTCTTTTTTCCAAATAAATGAGTCATTGTCATTGAAATTAAAAACTGCATTAATTGGATTAATTGACCTCCAATTCAATAGACTATCACACTTTCCAAGGAAACTTCCACTTCTATTCCTTATTGTGTTTCAGCATCATATCAATAGTCACAAAAACAAAAATAGGGATTAAGAACAAGGCTATTTTTAATTAATTTTTATATTTTATATTATAAAATATTTATCATTTAAAATTTTATTACATATATTTAAAAAATAAGAGTTTATAGGGTGCTTTAGAGATAATTTATCTTAGTTAATTTTAAACTATTAGAGCATAAATTTAATTATAGCCATTATATCTAGTGATTGGTTACTTATTTAAGCTATATATATATATATATATATATATATATATATATATATATATATATATATAAGTCCAAAAAATAATTGATAGTTATTTATTTTTTCAAATAAAAACTCAATTTTGTATAATAATTATAATAGAGCATTTAAACTATATATATGTATTATTAGAAAACTTCGGTCGATTCGGTTATAACCTAAATTTTTTTTGCTGTAACCGAACCGAATCAAAATTTAATTGGATTTCTTAAAATAAAAACTAAAACCAAACCGATATTATAAAAAATCAAACTGAATCGAACCTATCACGCTCCGAACCCGAGGACACGTGACCGGTAATAGGATAAAGGAAAAGCACGTGGCTACTAGTGCCCGTAGTAAGCCTAACAGAAAACACAACAGAAATCCAAAACTGTAAAGGGCTATGGGCTCAAACAAGTTAAGCAGATCCAATCCAATCTCAATATAAAGCAAAGTCACGTTGGGCTAATAACTTACTATCTCAATTGTCTCATCAATATAATATTATACAAGTGGATTCTGCTTAACAATAGTATCTTAACTCATCAAATACATAACTAAATATCAAACAATATACAGGTAAAAGATGTAACATTGTGGAGTTCTATAACTATAATATAATTATACATAGATTATATACATTTCTCAATACTCAATAATACAAACTACTGCCAAAGGAAAATTGGCAGTTTACTCAGTTTACAATTCCTTCACAAACTTATTCACCGACCTGAAAAATAATAAAATGAACAGGAATGAACGTCCGACTCAGTGAATGATACCAGCTAATATATTAAACTGGTATCCTATAGACAGATTTCTAATACTCATGCTATGCATTATGTTATAGAGACAGACAATTCACATCATCAAATAAGGATGAGATACAGTCCACAGTACCACACTACTACTCAATAAGGGGAGTCAATCCCCCTATCTTGGCTATCTGAATCCAATAATTTGTCTCTTATGTCCAATGGGTCCGGGTAGCACTGGTCCGTACCATGCAGCCCTGACCCGACTGATAGCAGCCCTGGCGATGAGCAAGTCCGGCCAACATTCACCAGTCATAGCTCATCTTCTCAATATCATCAAAATCATAATCATAACAGTAACTATAACCATATCCATATCAAAATACCTAGGTGGTACTATATCCTTCCGATCTCCATCCGTCAACCATAATCACAGTATAACATAGAAGATTGATTCACCATTCACAGTCAAATGTCACATGCATCTATGTAATAATAGTGCATAATATACATATATATATATATATATATATATACATACAGTAAATGCAGATGCATATGGAAACAGGATAACATATTAGGAAGTATTACTCACCTCACTGACGACGCATCCGACTGACTTCCCTCGGAAGTGTAACCTTTGGAACCAGAAAGACGCCAGAACACCGACACTTCATAACAAAGGATATTATCAAAAAAGAATGACTCATATAACCAGACACAACTTAAAGACTATTGAGATTCTTATCAAGATCTCGACAGAACCACACTAAACTCAACAACAGACTCAACAAACTCATAACAACTACAAACTAAAATCCGCTAAATATAATATAACTTATTTAACAATTGAAATATAAGAGTTTCGAGTTTACCCTCATAAATTTCGATCAAACGAACGTCGAGAGTCGCACCAAAATGACGAAACAAAGCTGCTGAACTGCCCCACGCGCCGCCGGCCGGCCACTAGTCGCCGCTACCACTGGCAGATCTGGGCGATCTTCACACCAGCAAGTTCACCTCGACGCTAGAAGCTCAAAAATCAACTCCACTCGCCGTCACTCGCTGGAAAATACCTCAAAAATTTTAATTTTGCATTTTTCGATCTCTTCCTCCGGTAGTCGATCGGAGATATGGTTAGTACCAAATCAAAGCTCTCATTTTTAGGAGTCGAACGGAACCAACCTTGCTCGATTTAGCCGTCGAAATCAGCCTAATTCTGCATTTGAATCCTTGGCGCCAACGGAGTTTCTTCCAGTGCGTTCGCCGCCTCCGATCGTCGATCTCCACCATTGCTAGCACCCAAATGCTCGTCAGCAGGTGGCCTGCCGCTTAGAGGTGGCGGTGCAACCCACCGCCGGCTAGAGGCCGGCTCCCTAGCCCACCGACGCTCACTCTCTCTCTCTCTCTTTTTCTTCTTCTTCCCATTTACTTATCTGTCCTGTTTCCCTTCACAGCCAATCACCATCCTCCATTTTCTTCTTCTTTTTAATTTGCAACATAGTACATATGTATGTATATACAAAATAATAATAATAATAATAATAATAATAATAATAATAATAATAATAATAACCCATGATTACATAATAATAATTCAATTAATAAAACTTATTCATAATAATAATAATTATAATGAAATCTCGAACTTCCGGTAATTTATATAATTAGCAATATAATTTAGATTAATCGAACATAATATTTATATTCAAATATCAAAATATAATTTCCCCAATAACCCTTATAATATTTCATAATAATATACATATATAATATTGAAATAGTATGAATATATATAATTTAATTAAATATAACTTCAATTCTTGCTTAAATAAGAAAAATACTAAAATAATCTATTTCCATACAAAATACAATTTTAGAAAAATAATTGAAAATTCAGGGTATTTCAGAACCGAATCGATCGGTTTGATTTTTTAGTTTTAGTTCGGTTATGCTCACTCCTGCCAAATAGTAACATAAGCCCATAAAAATAATAATGTTAAGAGTTCAACTTGAAACCCATTATAATTATATTAAAGATGAGTCTCACTTAATACTAATACAATTTGAAAAATAAATTATATTTTACTTGTTAATGACCTACTATGGTAGGTTAAAAGAAGTGGGATAAATTATCCTTGGGATACTCTAGAATTCGCCTTAAAAAATTATTAAATTATCATAATTTTAAAGTAATTTTTTTTAATTTTAATATGGAAAAATATTTAATAAAAAATAAAAAGTGGATAAAATTAAAAAAATAAATATTTTATTGAAATTTTAAAACAATAAATATTTAAAAAAACTCTAAAATAATGAAAATTTGAAATGGAAGAATTATACTATAATAAAATGATATGCATATGTGTCTGTGAAATTATTTACATATATCTTTGGCAAAAAAAAAAAATTATTTACATATATAAAGAATTGCATGCTTGTTTCAGTTAATCCACAAGTTGCTATAAAAAGATCTCTATTACTACGTAGATAAAGAAATTAAAATAAAATACTCCACAAATAAAGTTTTAGAAACGTGATACTATATCTGTTTTAAAATATTTATCATTTAAAATTTCAGAACACAGATTAAAATGTTATTAAATTATCATAATTCTAAGATAAAAAATTAAAATATATTTTTTATATAAAAAATAAAAGTAATTAATATAAATATTTATTGAATAAATAAAATGAAGATAAAATTGAAAAAAAAATAAATATTTTATTGAAATTCAAAATGATAGTTATTTTAGAAGAAAAAATATCTAAAATGATAGATATTTTGAAATGAGTAAAGTATATTAGTAATATGTTCAAAAAATCAAAATTATTATTATTTTTTATTGAAGTGCTTTTGGCCTTTTGGATAGTGTTTATCACTAGATCGATTTGCCGCACTAAAATTTATGACTACACATGTAACACACACTATTAATGATGAAAGAAAAGAAATGTAAAGAATCAAATCCCAGCCTAAGTATAAAAAACAAAATTTCTATTAATGCGTTTGTTTTTGGGTAAAAATTTTCTTTTATGTAATTGCTTTCTTACGAAGGTCTTACACTCATCCTACGTTGAATTGAAAACAATCAAGAAATTACTAGGCACAAAGTTCTTTATAAAAATATTATATTTTTAGTGTCGTGATCAGATCGATTTATGTAGTTATTGATATTAAATTTTCGTTTGCAAAGGGTATTCAGTAAGGTAGGCGATTAAGGCAATCGCTTTAGACCCTTCAATTATAAACTCATAATATAGATATAATTAAAATAACAAGTATTTTTACAAGATAAAATAAAATAAGAAAACAAAAGTCTAAAATTTTAAAAATAAAACTTAATAAAAAGGTCTATAAAATAGGAACAACCTAAAAATTAATTTAGGAAATTGAAATAAAAAAAAAAAAAAGAACAGTAGTAACGTAGAAACTAGCACTAAAAATAATTAAACTTTAATTAACTGTATTAGTTTTTTCTATATAGTAACATAAATTCATAAATTTTTTTTTCAGTTGTTACTCAGTTTGTACTCCTCTTCTACTATTTTTTTTTATTTGTATTTTTTATGGCTCAGAATCATGGAATCTTTGTCCACGATCTAACTTTCCATCTAATATTAACAAAATTAAAGAGTATTTATAAAGAAAATGGTTTAATTTGAATTTATTTATTTAAAATTATATATATATTTTTTTAATTTAAAAATCTCATTTTATAATTTTGTTTATTTCATCATGGAATCGAAATTTTAATGAAAATGGATGTCTAAATTTTTTTACTTATTATGAGTTTATGTTTTAAATATTATATATTTAAACGTGTTTAGATGATTGATATATAAAAAGGGGGTCCAACAGAAGGATATTATATATAATTCTTACGGCTGTGTTTGGGTCGAATAACTTTCTGGAGGTCAATGCTCCACATTCAGAGAATTAGAAATTTCTTGTACTTGAAACAATTTGCTAAGTAACTAACTGAGGGAGATAATGATGTTTATTAGCATATATCAAGCAACTTAATTTTTCTTTTCTTAATTTTTTAGTATTATTTGTCACATTTTTCTTATTTAATTTGTTTTTTAAAAAAAATATTTTAATATACATGAATTAATTTTTAATTAATTTTAAATATTATTTTTGATAATTTTAAATATTAACAATATAAAAAAAATATGAGTCAAGTTATTATATATAGATCTATTAAAAATAATAAAAAATATTATATATATATATATATATATATATATATATATATATATATATATATATATATATATATATATATAATATTAATTGTTTTATTTTTAAGTTAGCCATGAACAGATGATTAATCAACTTGCTGTTAGAAAATAAAAGAAAAGAAAATTAGAAAAATAAAATAAAATACTAAAATGGAGTGAATGCCAATTTAGCTGAACTGTCTTTACGATTACAAATACAATAATTAAGTTGAAAAATAACCAGAAATTTAAGGAGCAATTCATGCAGGGTTAAATAATAAATTAATAATAGAAAATTTTTGCCAGAATTATATATATTCTATTAAAGTTTGGGTTTTGTTGTTATATAGTTTTCTGATTCTTACATATTATTATTAGTGCTTATATAAAGGCAGCAAAGAGATTCTAAAAAGATTCTAAAGTTTCTAACTAAACTATAGTGTTTTTTTCCATGATTACATCAAATTAGGGTTGTACCTATTTTAAAAAAAAACTCAATATATATTTTTTAATAAAATTTAGAAATTTATTCAGTCTAAACTGAACTCAATATATTTTTAAATAAATTAAATTAATTTAAAATTATTAGTTTTATATCATTTTGATTTGATTTCAATTTAAAGATTTATCAAACCGATATCAATTTGATTTGACATATTATTCACAAAGTATTCAAAGTAACTGATACAGATTCTTACTTCTATCTTGAGATAGGAAAATATATTTATATTTTTTTAAATTTTAAATTTAATATGATATTTTTAAAAATTAATATATAATATTATCTTATTATAATTATTAATTACTTAAAAAAAAAAAAAAAAAAGTGTCTGTATCATCTAGCTTTTGTGCATGTCAATTTTCTCTGCATCGTCCCAATTTTACTGAATGTCCCATCGCTAAGAACAAACAAAAACAAACAAGAGGTTTGTCTGCAAATAATTGTCTGTAACAGCATATACTAGTTAATTAATTTAAGAATTCTTAATTATTTATATCAACTTCAAGGAATTTCGGTGCAATTCATCTGGCAATCACTGCATTTTCTAATCCAATAATTTCCCATTCCAAGAGAAAACAATTAAAAAAATTTATTTTAACAGGTAAATAAGACAAATTATAGCCAAAAAACTAATAGGTAATTTTGTAGGTAATTTTACTATAATTATTTACTAAAAGTTAATTTTTTTTTTTTTTTTATCATGGAATTTCTATTGCTTGCACCAATTGACTATTCATGTTCTATAATTGTATTGGTACATAATTATAAAATAGTTTTATCTTTATAGTGAAGATAATAATAATGAATTTGTAAAATTAGGATTGGTTATTCCTATTTAATGCTTAGAGATATTGATTTAGTAACAAATGATTAATATTGAGGGTTATGAGAAATAAGAATTAAAAAATATAAACTAGTTCCTGAGGTGATAAATAATCAATTATCTGTCGTAATTAATTAAGATTAGATTTATCTTAATATTGTATTTTGTAATTTAGCTTATCTTTTGAATTGTATATATTTTATTTATGTATAAGTATTCATATGCAATAATATTAAGATGGTATTTGGAAAAACTAAATATTAAGTGTTAAAAATATAAGTACTGAATTTTAAATATCAACTAAAATAAATGAGATAAATTTTAAATTCTAAAAATATTTTAAAATCTAATTATTTATTGTATTCAATGTAAATTTTTCGTTAAAAATTTTGATTTATCATTTTAAATGATTTTTAACTTAATCCAAACTTTTAAGTCAAGTTTATCCACCGGCCAAAAAATAAAAAAAGGCTTCAATTATTTTATTTTTAACTTTTTTTTTCAATTCTCGTGGAAGTCTAATATCGATGGAATTAACTTTATATTGTTGAAGTGTGAAAATTAATATTCGTGCAAAAAAAATTAAAAGTGAAAATTAATATGTATTTATCAATTTTTTTAAATAGTATTAAAATTATTTTTAAAATTAAAAAAATTGAGTTCAAATTCTAATATAGTTAACTAAATTTCAAAAAAAAAAAGACTTGTTAAATCGAACATAAATCACACACACATATATATATATATATATATAGGAGATTTCAATTAATTTTAAAGAAAAAAAACGTTGTCTTCATTATAATTATAATGGTGGGCAGAATTAGAGCATCCACTGCTATTGTTGTTGTACATCTTATTCCAAGGCCATTATTATTTTCCTAAAATGATCAATATAATCTCTTCATATAGTATCTTTTTTTCTTTTAATGAAAAATGCTCTCCACACACAGAAAGAACTTGTGCTTACCTTTTTTAGGAAGAAGAAAATTAAATTTGAGTCTATTACTTAAGTTATATATATACTTATTATTAGACTATATTTTAATGTGCAGTTGTGCTTATCTCTATATCTAAATATATATATCTAAGTTATGAAAAATTGAAGTACAATTTCTTTGGATAAATATTGTTTTATCCATTAAAATAAAAAAATTATCCCAGAACCAATATTAAAGTGAATTAATTTGTCATTATTATTAATTATATTAAATCTTAATTTCATATTTTCTAAAAAAAAAAATCACTATCTAAGCGGATAAATTTTTTCTATTTCTTATTTTTTTTATAACTATTAATTAACAAATCACATATAACAAATAACAGGACCATATTAATTAATTAATTTTTAATTAAATTAAAAGTAAAAAAAAAAATCCTCTCTTTTCTTTATTTGGATCAAGACTAAGAACAATGGTTAGAAAAAAATAGAAATCTTAAATATTTGCATAATTATCGAAGACTATTGTAGTAATTAATTATTAGAAATTAAGAAAGATTTAACTTGATATTTTTATCTAATGGCGACGTGCTTGATATTAAAAAAAATCTTTAATTTCTTATTTTTCTAAAAAAAAAGATTTTAATTTTTTTTTTTAAATTAATTTCGAAGAGTATTGTGGCGTGTTCTGGCCCACACTGACTGCTGGCTAGTGGATATTATGGGCTCACTCTGAATTTTCTTTAGAAATATAAGGAACGTTCAAAACTTATGATTTATATATGCACACACACAAACAGCGCGCGCGCGAAAGAGAGAGAGAGAGAGGACTTTCCTAAGTCAAACAAACACCAAATTTTTCTCTCCTCTTCTCGTGTAAACTCTGAACACTGAAAAACTCTATTTATAAATAGACCACTTGTATTGTTCACTGACTTCAAACTTCTCAGTTTTCCTTTTCCTCTCAATCTCATAAATAAATCTCTCTCTCTTTCTCTGTTTTCTCTGTGACTTACTAATTCAATTCTTGGCTGTTTAACAAAAAATGGGTACTCAAGTTCCTACCCATCAAGATTATACCAATGGCAATAAGCAACAAGTGAGTAAATCTCTCTCTCTCTCTCTCTCTCTCTCTCTGTCTTTTGTGGATAGTGCGTTTTTTTCTATTGTTTTTCGTTTATGTGAGAAACAAACGGAAAAAGAAAAAAGTAATGGAACTTTTCCAAAGTTCTTGGATATTTGTCCTCTAAAGATTTTAGCTTTTTGAGTAGTTGATTGATTGGTTGATTGATTGATTCCTTTTGGGATTAGCTTCCAAAATTATATGAAATTAAGTAAAAATTAAAACTTTAATCACAATGTCAAGTATTAGAAACATATATTATTTCATCAATTGAATCTCCTTTTTAATTTTTATACAAACCCACAAACCACACCACCACCACACACACCCCCATCCCCCACCCCACCCCCCACCCCCCCAACAAAGATGCAATTTTGTGACCTAACACGCTTTCTTTACCCTTTCATTTGTGTTTTTTGCCATAGCCAAGAGCAAATTCCTACTTGTTTTTTCCATGGAGGGAACTACATGACTCTCCCAGAATGCTCAAATTTCATTTTTCCCCTCATAAATTTTATAATTTTTTTTTTAAAAAAAATATGTGTTGGCCCTTCAAATTGTCAATTTTATTTAGATATTTCGTACATATTTTCTAAAATATATGCATTTAACCCTTCAAAATCTTATGTATATTTCATTATATAATTATGATATTCAAAAAATTCTTTTTTTTTTTTTTTTTTATAGTTCCCCCTTGGTTTTTTTCCTTTTTCTTTTTCTTAATTTATAAAATAAAATAAATATTATTGGTGCCGTAAATTCTGTATTATGACCAATAAATTCGGCACATGAATATGGAGTGACTCTAGACATTGGTGGTGATATTAATGTTTTAAATATCATTAATGATGAAATCATATCTTAACATCTTTTTCATATTTGAGTTTTTATTTTTATTTATTTTTTTTTGGAGGACTTTTTTGATGCACTTTGAAATCCAAATGGGAATAGAATTTTCAAATCTTAGATATATTTTTAAAACAAAAAATAGTATTTCATTCCCAATTCTAACGTGTAGTTTAATCTTATACGGCACTTGCATACTTTCAATGTTGATTAGATTGAGTGTAGAATTTTATACAACTCTAGTAAAACTTGAACGTCATTGCCTTGGACCAATATATATATTGTACACATAAACCGCTACTAGTTATGAATATTATATAATTATTCATTACTTGGGTAATTATCTTTTTTTTTTTTTTGCCTGCATAAATCCTTTTGAGATGAGTAGAGAAGAAATTATTAATTTAAATCTTAGTATTACTTATTTTTAGTGTGAAATGGTTGTAAATATAGAACTCATTATTATTTTCAAATGAGTTTTGAAAAGTATATTAGGGGAATCGAATTTGGCTCTATTGTCCAAACTGTATATGCATTTATTATTAGACTATTCCTTTGTGTGCCGAGATACAGATTTGGTTGTGAATATAAAATAGTTTTCTGGAAATTCAACTTGCTAAAGGTGCCAACTTTGTTGCCGCTTATTTGGGTACCACTTTCTTTCTTTTAAATGCAAATATATTCAAGTTTGCATATGATTTGGTCAGAATCTTTTTTCTTTTTTATGCATGTAAAGCAACTTGTTGATTGCAGCTTTGAGGGTCAAATTTTTTATTTGTTAATTTTGGAAGTAGGTGTGCCAAATGGTCACAAGCTATCTACTAATCAAATTCTTTCACTCATACGTAATTACAGTTCATACATATCCACAATTTCTTTTCTTTCTTTCTTTTAGAGAGAGAAATTATAATCATTTACAGATATCATTATAAATGTCAATAAATGCTACAAATACTGTAATCTAATTTGGACAGAATACAAACTCAAAAGAAACCCCATTTAAGTAGGAAACAAACTCAAACAACTCGCTTATGAAAGCGGAGAATTCATGCTTGAAAACTCTTGATCTCAGAACCTCAACCTCAATTATTTGGAGTAAGCATCATTCGCTGAAACAAAATATACTAGAGTAGGTTGTTGCTTAACCATTTGGGCTAAACATCATTAGCCTACACAAAATATACTAGGGTAGGTTGGTCCACTCTCATAGTGAGATTGTAATTAAAAATTGAGTATACTAGGGTCCAAAACACTCAGTACAAGTCTTAAAAATACACTTGAATTATGTAACAGCAACCTAGCAAGAAAATAGTGAAGGCTTTTTTTTTTTTCCTGTAATAATGTTGGAAATGATCATGTATGTAGTTTGGCTATTAAATTTGACGAAGAAATATGTTATGAACACAGGATGATGAACAACTAGCGAAGCAAAAGGCAATTGATGACTGGCTTCCAATCACTTCTTCAAGGAATGCAAAATGGTGGTACTCAGCTTTTCACAATGTTACTGCCATGGTTGGAGCTGGTGTTCTCAGTCTTCCTTATGCCATGGCGGAGCTTGGATGGTATGTTAAATACTCAATTCTTAATCTTTACAAGAGAAATAAATTTCAATTCTAGTGAGTTTTTGTATCCTAAAATTGTTATGAAATAAAATGTTCTATTTTTCTGTCCATAGACTTTTCTCAATTAAAATCCTCTGTTTTTAATTTCAGGGGTCCTGGAGTTGTTGTGCTGGTTCTATCATGGATCATTACTTTATACACACTATGGCAAATGGTTGAGATGCATGAAATGGTACCAGGAAAAAGATTTGACAGATATCATGAACTTGGTCAGTATGCCTTTGGTGAAAAGCTTGGTCTGTACATTGTGGTGCCTCAACAACTTATTGTTGAAGTTGGTGTGTGCATTGTGTACATGGTTACTGGGGGCAAATCACTTAAGAAATTCCATGATCTTGTATGCAATATCGATAGCAGTAATAGTAGCAGTAGCTGCAAGCCCATCAAGCAAACCTACTTCATAATGATATTTGCTTCCGTTCACTTTGTACTCTCCCACCTTCCCAACTTCAATTCCATCTCTGGTGTCTCTCTTGCAGCTGCGGTCATGTCCTTGAGGTACTCTCTAATGCCGTTAAATTACCCAAATTAGAAAGATGGTATTAATTTGATTTGTATATAAGAGTCTTTAGTGAGTTATTGCTAATAGCTATGTGGTTAGGGTTAGTGATGCCAAAATTGTTAGACCAGTAGTCCACATAGACTCCATTGTGATAATTACTACGGCAAATTCAAGGAAAGAAAGTGATTTATTTGTTTATGTCTCGATGCAGTTACTCTACTATTGCTTGGACAGCTTCTGTCCATAAGGGTGTTCAGCCTGATGTGCAATATGGCTATAAAGCTCAGAGCACTGCAGGTACAGTTTTCAACTTCTTCAGTGCCCTAGGTGATGTGGCTTTTGCTTATGCTGGGCACAATGTCGTATTGGAGATTCAAGCAACAATTCCATCTACACCCGAGAAGCCATCCAAAGGTCCAATGTGGAGAGGAGTCATTGTTGCCTATATAGTTGTGGCCTTGTGCTACTTCCCTGTTGCTCTTATTGGCTATTGGATGTATGGGAATTCAGTCGAAGACAACATCCTCATCTCACTGAACAAGCCAGTGTGGCTCATTGCAATGGCTAACTTGTTTGTTGTGGTTCATGTTATTGGAAGCTACCAGGTATAAATCAAACTTTATTCAATTTTTGTTCTTATCTCATATTAATCTCAATTGCTGGCTATTTGATCTTTTTTTTGGTTTTATTGTTCTAAATTCAGATTTATGCAATGCCAGTATTCGACATGATGGAAACCGTATTGGTAAAAAAATTGAATTTCAAGCCCAGTATGATGCTTCGTTTTGTTGTGCGCAATCTTTATGTTGGTAAGCTCTTGACTTCATCAAGCTATTATTTTCATTTTTTTTTTCATCACTTTGAGTGGGGTTTTTGAAATTGGATTTAATTTTTTTGGTTTTGAATTGCAGCATTCACCATGTTTGTTGGCATTACCTTCCCTTTCTTTGGTGGTCTCCTTGGATTTTTTGGCGGCTTTGCTTTTGCTCCAACAACATACTTTGTAAGTCGTATTCAAAAAAACATTGCATTTTTTGCAGTTAAAAGAAATTACTTGATTAACTTACAATAATATTTCATTTTTCAGCTCCCCTGCATAATGTGGCTGGCCATCTACAAACCAAGAAAGTTCAGCTTATCTTGGTGGACTAATTGGGTATGTTGATATAATTTACGTTGTTCTTGCTGTTTCTCTTTTTAGTCCTTTTTCTGTTCTGTTTCAACGAATAATTTTCTCCCAATCTAATTTACCTAAAACTTATTTCATTCATCTAACTGCAGATCTGCATTATTCTTGGACTTCTCTTAATGGTTGTATCCCCCATTGGAGGATTGAGGCAAATAATAATTCAGGCAAAGACCTATAAGTTCTACTCTTAATCATCAACCTCTTTTGACATGAAGTGGATTGCTATAGAAGGTGAATTCTCAAAGATAATACACATATAAAGTTGAAATAGGCACTATGCAGCAATTATCGAAGGCTCTAACGCTATTTTCAGAGGAAACAGGAACTATGGCCATGGAACTATCAAAACAGGGTTTCCAATTATGGGCCTTTATAGCGTTTTTCTTTTTTTTTTTTTTAAACTAATTGTGATGCATATATAAAGTTTGCCCTTCTTTTCAGTGTTGCTTTACCCAGTGAAATGGATCTGTCAATTTCTGTTCTTTTCATTTTAAAATGAATACAAATATAATATGTTTTCTTGTGAATTTGCATATTTCTAAGAGAAATTTCATTGCTCGATTCTATATTTGTTCATGGCTTGTAATCCCATTGTCTGAAAAATTACCTATTTTCAAATTTAAGAGTAATTTTCATTGTAGCTAATGTCATATGCAACTATCTTGATAAAATCACAGCATGAAAAAGCTATTACAGCAATTGAATATTGAATATCTAGTTGTATTGTTATTATAAATAAATTGTGGTGTGTCCACCATACCGAGACGTAGGTGATTCTGTGCTGAAACCAACAAAGGACAGCTAATATTGAATTCACAGGCCATTCTTCGATCATATCATCACAGTGTGAACAATCAGTTTCGAAGGGAATGATTCTGCAATCTGTTCTTATTATAAATAGAAATACCTGCCTGAAATAATGCAGAAGCTGACAATTTGTGCATATTCTTCTGAACTGCCGTCGTAAATTAGTTAACAATCAACATCTTCTTAAAGATTCCATGATTAAAAATAATTACATTTCTGACTGTCTCAAACTCTCAAAGTCTGCAGCCATTTTATTGAAGGTTTCAATTAGTAAATATATGTGATGAGAGATAAAAATGGCTTTCAGGTGATAATTGGACTCCCTTTAAGTAAGGCCCATTAGGTGGTTCCCAAATATCATAGAAAGGAGAACAAAGCCTATTGGCAGAGTCCTCAAGTATCCCAAGTCCAAGGGCTTTCTGAACGAACTAGTGTTTCTTCATTGGCAAGTGACTTGCTGAACAAGTAAGGGCCGAAGCATACCAATGACATGTCAAATCGACTGGCAGGAGGATATATCCTTAGGTAGTCCACACCTTATTCTGACATTTCCCTCACCAAACACCTCCGAGGATAGAACAAAGGACATGCGCCTGCCATCATTACACTAATTCTCACCAACTAGTATAATCGAATAACAGAGGACATCCCTCTCAGGAAGAGGTGTCAGTTTTACCTTACACGGAACCATACAAAAGAGGAAGGAAAGCTCAAGTTCAGGTAGATGGAACTATACACTCTCTCACCTCCTTTCTCTTACGAAAAGAATACTCTGAAACTCAAGAGGAGATAACTTATTGAGAATTAAAGATTTTCTGACACTGACTTGATCGTCGGAGGGTCTTGGCCAGGTGAAAGGCCTGGCTCCTCTGTGATCCTTTTTCTACTCTTTGCAGGCACCATACTCCATGCCCAACAGAGAAGATCTGACTCATCCCCTTTCATCTTGATCCCGTACCAATCTAACCAAATGGCTCAAGTCTAAACATTTTCACTTATTTGTCATTAGGATTAAGTCAAAATCAGGATGATACAAAGCTAGGTAAAATCAGATCAACGAGGAAAGAAAAAAAAACAAAGATAACGACACAGAATCAAGTCATTCGGCCATTTCAAGACAAAGGATTATTGCCTACCATATCTAATAAGGAAGCATTTCATGATTCCAAGTGCAAGATTTAACATTTGGTCAATGATGTCATTAGTTAATACCATTAAGTTATGTAAATTGTAATATCATGTGCAGTAAAATAAATCCAAATTGCAGCATCTCAAAAAAAAAAAAAATCTTTTCATTACATTAATACTCTTGTCTACGCTAATATGGAAAAAATAATAATAATAATTTCCCAAACCCATTAATGGTAAAATCAATTCTTATTCTATAGAATTTATGTTACTTGTCATTGAATGAGTGAGCTGGTCTTTCTCCTTATGAAACCATTTACTTGGAAGGCCAGCTTTATTCAGAAACATTAACAATACATATATATCATATTAGGCTATGTATGGAAAGTACAAATGGAAAGATTTCTTGTTTTTAATTAAATTAATAATACATAAAAATAGTTTTGATTATGTTTAATTCTCTGTATTTTTCTTATTTGTCATTAAGTTGGTAGACGGATATCTCTTTATGGTCATTGTCAATTAATTACTATATTTCCTTAGTTCACACTTTATTATATACATCGCCCAGTTGTTGTTCCTGTTACAAGTCAATGTAACATTCTCTTCTCTGTCCTGAAATTTTTCATATTACTTCTCATTAATGGGTGCTGAAGAAGAAAAACCTGATGTTTCCCAACAAACGACTGATGTCTTCAATTCCAACTATGTGAGTTTCTCTCTATCATTTGGACACACATACGACTAGATGGAGTTTGAAATTTTATGTTTTCATTTTTTATAAAAATTAAAAATGTTCTTCTATGATGAGTATCAAATCACCCGATAATATTGATTGAGGTTCCCTTGAAGGGTAGGAACTATAGACAGAGAAAAAAAGTGTCAAGGGCTCCCGGGTTGACCCAAGAGCTTTTGACGACCAAGTCAGTAAGCGGGTCCAATGTTTAGAGGGTATGGAGAAAGAATGAGGAGAGGAGAGAAGTAGGGAGAGAGGTTCTAAGCTTTTTTTTACCTCTTTCTCTACATATTTAGAGGAGCGAATAAGACCTCTTATGTACGCGTGTCCTCTACATGTAGGAGAGACTTCCTATTTTGTAAGAGTGCATACAACTTTATTAGCTAATGAAAAAAAGCATTGTGGATTATGAAAATTTTCCTCCTCTTACAATTCTGAGTTGCACTATGTTTTTTGTATTTTTGTATGGTTTACTTGTGTTGAAGTAAAATGGAGTTAAATAAGAGTTAGATGAACATTTTCATTAATACTGAATTATAAAAATATAAAACTCCTTTCTTGTAATTGAATGTAACAGAGAGATTAATTCATTATCAACATTTACAGATAGATGAAAAGCAGAAGGCAATTGATGATTGGCTTCCAATCACTTCTTCAAGGAATGCAAAATGGTGGTATGCAGCTTTCCACAATGTTACAGCCATGGTTGGAGCTGGTGTTCTCAGTCTTCCTTATGCAATGTCAAATCTTGGATGGTATATTTTTCAGAAATTTCTAGTTTAATTTCTATTTTTCCTATTAGATATTTGATTCTATTGATATGCAATCACATATAGAGTAAATACTATAAATTTTTGAGATCTTTAATTTCAGGGGTCCTGGTACAGTAATCCTGATCCTGTCATGGATTATCACTCTATACACTCTATGGCAAATGGTTGAAATGCATGAAATGGTTCCTGGGAAACGATTCGATCGATATCATGAGCTTGGTCAGCATGCCTTTGGCGAAAAACTTGGTCTATACATAGTAGTGCCTCAACAACTAATTTGTGAAGTAGGTGTAGACATAGTCTACATGGTTACAGGAGGAAAATCTCTGCAAAAAGTTCATGATTTAGTTTGCAAGGAAAGTAAATCAATCAAAACAACCTATTTTATAATGATTTTCGCCTCGGTTCATTTCGTACTTGCTCATCTACCCAATTTCAATTCCATTTCTGGGGTTTCTTTGGCTGCCGCAGTCATGTCTTTAAGGTAATGTTGCCTACTTTTCTGCTAATAGTTCTTACGCACTGCACTAAGTTCATTTCTTCAGTGTAATTATAGACAAATCACTAGTTCATTAAGAAAAACATATTGTGATGTTTTTTTTGCAGTTGCTCTCCTGAGTTCATAATTTTATGCTAAGAGTTTTCACTTACTATACTAGGTCCATTTAACCAGTCTGGTTAAAAACAGACTAATTCACCAAGAAAAATGTTATTTTTGTAGTTACTCTACCATTGCTTGGGGAGCTTCAGTTCACAAAGGTCGTCAACCAGATGTGGAATATGGATACAAAGCAACAACCACTCCAGGAACAGTCTTCAACTTCTTAACTGCATTAGGGGATATAGCTTTTGCATATGCTGGACACAATGTGGTGTTGGAGATTCAAGCAACAATCCCTTCTTCACCAGAGAAGCCATCAAAAGGTCCAATGTGGAGAGGAGTAATAATTGCTTATATAGTCGTGGCAATGTGCTATTTCCCAGTTGCTCTGATAGGGTTTTACATGTTTGGCAATAAAGTTGAAGACAATATCCTAATCTCATTAGAGAAACCTACATGGCTTATTGTCACTGCTAACATGTTTGTTGTTGTTCATGTTATTGGAAGCTATCAGGTATTTACACTTTCACTCTCATTGGGGCTCCAAACCTCACAGTTTTAGAGATTATTTCAGCCCACTGAGCCAAAAATATTGTTTGTTTTTGCTTATATAGTTATATGCAATGCCCGTTTTCGATATGCTCGAAACACTTCTGGTAAAGAAGTTCCATTTCAAGCCTAGCACAACCCTTCGGTTTATCACTCGCAATTTATATGTTGGTAAGTAAAAATTCTTACATTTCCCTTGAATCATCATTATAGCTTATCTCATAATCTGCAGTGTATCAGTATAAAAGAAAGTTTGATGTGAATATTGATTGATTTTCAGCATTCACAATGTTTATTGCCATATGTTTTCCATTCTTCGGAGGCCTTCTGGGATTCTTTGGAGGATTTGCTTTTGCCCCAACAACTTACTTTGTAAGCCTTTAATAATCTGTAAATACCTTGAAACAAGAAAATAAAATATTAGTACATTTGCTGAGTATTTTGTCTGTGTATCAATTTTTCAGCTACCCTGCATAATGTGGCTTGCAATCTACAAACCAAAGAAGTTCAGCTTGTCATGGATTACCAATTGGGTACAACATTCATCTCAAAATTATGCTTAATTTTTAATAATTATATATCGATCTTGATTTTCTTTTCTTTGTTTTGGTTTGTTTTGTTTCAGATATGCATTATACTTGGCCTCCTTTTAATGATTTTATCTCCTATTGGAGGGTTAAGGAATATCATACTTAGCGCCAAGGACTACGTGTTTTTCTCTTGATTCACTTGCTGCGTATGGCGACACCGGTTTCTGAGGAATCCAATGGAAATATTATCATAATTTTGTAGTCAAAAATAAAAATCTAGACGACGATGATTTCAGTGATGGTAAAGACTAGCAGGTTTTCTTGATGAAATTGCTTTTATTCAAATATCTACGCATTTTTCAGTTGGGATGCTTGGGTTAATCTAGTGTTTAGAAAATATGAATTCAAACCTTAGCTTCTTTTCTTTTGGGAATTGAATCTTCATTTGTTATATATTAATAGCATCTCCAACACACCCTTTATACACTTTCTAATAAAAAATCTATAAAAGTCTGTATCTATATTACTAATTTTATTCGTTATTTTAAATTTTATAACTTTTGACGTATACTATTTATTAATTCTCTCATAAAATAGAAAGAGAAAAATATTATAAAATGAAAAGGACAGAAAAAAAATTAAAAACACCGATGTATAAATACAAAGCATCTTTTTTCTACATCTAATGGAGTTTTTAAATTTTAAAATATACTTTTTAAAATAAAAGGCATCATTCGAAACGCTCTTACAAACAATTCACAGGTCAAATTCTTAGAGTTTGATTCAGCGGATGTTTCATACTTTCTAAATTCAATGTTTATCTAATTGAGCATTTATGGAGCTAATGCTTGAGCAAGAAAAGTTACGAGTGTTGCCATTACCACTCATGTCGTTCATCCAACCAAAGCCCAATCAAAAGAAAATCATACAATTTATATCACCAAGTCTCGGATTTTATGTTGCACAACTCAATCTTCAGTCATAATACAGCAGGGAGATCAAAACCCATATCCATACAGAATGGTGACTACTACTTGCAATTCTGCATTTCTAAATTACAATATTCTGGTTGGCCAATTGCAACCAAACCCCTTGACAATATAGTGTGTACATCAGAATTTTTCCAAAAAGTTGTTACAAAAAGTGATCGAGTTTCTTCTTACGCTGAGATAGAAACTTAGCTATTAGATTACTTGTCTAATGGCAGTGACTAAATTGTAAGGCTTGTAGGTTACTTGTCTAACAGCGGTGACCAAATTGTAAGACTTAGCCATCAAGAATAGATGATTGGAAACTAAGACCAAACTTTGCCATCTAGTAGCTATTTGCTATTATAAAATTAGGTAATTACAAATGTATGCTGTCAGGAGATATTTAATATAATAATTAAAACAAGTTAGCTCAAAACTTTAGCATATGCAACACGCACTCTTTCTCTTTCCTCTTCCCTCCCCCCCTCCTCCTCTTCCCCCACCCCAACACCCCCCCCCCCCCCCACCCCCCAATATATATATATATATATATATATATATATATATATATATATATATATATATATATTTAAAGAATGAAACTTTCAGTAATTGCGATAAAAGAATGTCACACAAGCTCTTTATCTACCATTCAGGTAGAATATTGACCACAAACAACTAACAGCAACAAATGATTAGGGTCAAAGAGTAAAAGAGAACGAAGAAAAATCACTTGAATTCAAGCCTTACATATTTGATGGATGCAAAATGACAAGAACTAGAGTTCAAAACACTTTCTGAATATACAATGATACTATACTATTTACTATTTACTCGTTAAAATGTCCAACTTACTTAGGCCTAGCACCGCCATTTTGGATATTGAAGCTCATTATAATGCTGTGCAAGGACGGTGCAACTGCTGCCCATACTCAAGCTGGTTTGGTAAAGCAATAGGATTCTGGGCCAGTTACTAGCTTTTTCATCAAATTTGCAATTTTCCACTTGGCTGATTTCAACCAACCTCTTGACAAGCGACAACATTTCTATAAGAAAAATATCTATCAAATACTTTCTTTTTCCTAGAAGATTGAACAAACCCCACTAACAGTCTAGACTGCCAACAAAACAAATCAAATCATAGCAAAAACATTAATCTTTGTAAAATTCAATTATTTATTAATTTAAGATTTTGCAAGATAATAATAACTAAAAGGAAAATAGCCATATACTGTTCAATATAAACAAATTCAACAAAAACGATCAAATATGAAAATTTACATAAATCAAATCATTTTGGAAGAACCAAAAAAAGAAGAAGAAAAAAGCTCTCTCACACCCACACAAACAATTCATAGAAGGGAAAATCTCCTTAACGCCACTTTCATTATAACCAAAAATTACATTGATGATGCAAAGGAGATATTTCAACAATGAGCATCCATTACCAGTACTAAATCCAACCTCAAAGCCAACATAGAGAGCTTCAACGTTACATACCATTTGCATGAGTTGAAATTTTTTTCTACCCATGTAACATACAGTAATAAAATAAAAAAGGTAACATCTTTAACTCTGATTATGTCAATTTCTTCTCAAATTTGACATACAGTAATAAAATAAAAAAGGTAACATCTTTAACTCTGATTATGTCAATTTCTTCTCAAATTTGCCCTTCCTTGATCTATACAATTCAACCCACAAATTAGTAATCCACAATATACTAACAGAAATTGCCGTCGTAACAACTACCATCCAAGAAATCCAAACCCATTTGGGTATAACTCCATCTGCAACTCCACTTATATAAAAAGCACCCATTTGATAAAGAAAATAAGGACCCAAAAACCCTCTCACCAAGGAATAGAACGCATAAAAAGGAGGGGAAAGGAAGTCATAAACCTTGGCAGCGAATTTCACATCGGACCTCCGGGCAGCGGCAAGGGTCCAAACATTCTGGCACAAACTGGTGACCTCAGCGAGAATAAGCAAAGAGAGAATAGCGTAGGCGCCATGAGAAACCATATAGCGGCAAGTAACAAAGACGAAGAGAGTGGCCAAGTGGTGGCCAATGAAGAGGACATCACTGGGATAGAAAATGAGATAATGAATAAGATCCATCAAAAAATAAGCAATGCTGTAGTCAAGAACGGCGTCTTGGAGAAGAGTATTGGGGGAAGAGAAGCCGCGAGTAGAATCAGCAAGTATAGCAGAAGAGGCGAAAAAAACAGCGGGAGTACCATGAAAAAGGGAGATTAAGCAACTGGAAGCTTCGGGTCGGACGTTGGAGGACCAAGAACGGAAAACAAGGAAATAAGCAATGAGATAAATGAAAAGGAACAAGGAGAAGAAAAGGGCAAGATTTGGGAAAGATTGAATTAGGGTTTCCATGTGGATATGGAAACCCCCTTTTTTGTTGAAATTGGGGGTTTGAAAAGTTAGAATCAAAATCAAAACCCTAACTTTTGTATGAGAATGAATTGGATTGAAAGGTTGGATTTTTACGATAGTGATAGTATTAGTGGGTGGGGTTTGGTTTGATTTTTTATTTTATTTTATTTTTCACTGAATTACTGTAAATGTTTCGTACCTTTCGAGGACTTGTTGAACTGCGAGCTCTCTGTCAATGCTCGCAGCTGAACTCAGTTAGAGGAGAGAGATTGCATTATGGATTGGAACTAAAACGATAGCATTTTATGGATACACTTCCATAGTTTTATTATGGCTATTCCTTTTTTGTTTTTTTTTTTAAATAAATAAAGGTTGCTGAAATAAGTGTTGTATGACAGTGGTAATCTTAATTGTAATAATTTCCATTCATTAATCGGGATAGTGTGATAACCGAGAGAAGATGACTGTTAAAAACCTTTTCATTTTTAGTCTGATAGAAAAAAAAAATACAGGAGAATTAAAAATGGAAAAAATTTATTTCATAAACAAATGATCCATTTCTACACAGTGACCCAAAACGTAAAAGAATTGATAATTACAAATCAAACCTTTACTATAATTTTTTATTTTTTGTTTCCAATGTTATAATTTAATATAGAATTTGGATTGCTATTAAATATTATTTTTCTAAATTTCTAAAACCCTTGGAGGCATAAAATACCTAACAGCATTAGCCATATTTTGAAAGTATTGTATCTTACATACTAATGAAACAGAAGCAAGCTTTTTCTCGCGACATAAATCTAAAAACAAATTCCATCACTACTTTTCTTTTTCTTTTTTTTTTTTCTTGTTTCATATGTTCAGTTACTATAAAGATCATCCTGATAAAGATCATCCTGACAAATTCCATCACTACTTTCATTTGCAGATGCCATTTTCGCGAATCCCATGATAGTACATACATACAATAAAATGCACCACAGGCAACCAACACTTCCTGCCAACACTCCTATAGATCATAGATGCTTTATTGCAGGATTTCATCAGCCGTCCTGAGTTACATTTTTTTTAACAAAGGCAAATATGAATTCAATTATCACATCATCATCTGCCAATACTGAATGTTGCATCCTTCTGAACTTTCGAGTCGTATGAAGGGTATCGTATTTTCAACATCCCAGGTGGTCAGCTGTCCTGTTGGCCATCTAGAGGAGGTACACATGACGTCTGCTAAGCTCTTAACGGTCTCATGGCCAGATTCAAGTTCCAGGACCAACAATTTTTCTTTTTTTCAAGAACCAGATGTATGCTTTAGATTTTAGAACCTTCGTTCATTGTCATTCATGAATAAACAAGTAGCGTATAACTCAATCAATTTCTCCCTCTTCTACCTCATTTACAGGATATGGAACATTTAAAGGTTCACCCTCCTCCTCCTCCTCATCCTGTTTCATGAACAAACCGAGCTGTTCTAAGGGGTTGCTTCCCCCAAATTTAAAGCCACCTAAGCCATCTTGAGAGTGATCTGGGCTTGTCTCATCAACAGAGCTTGGTAAATGCTCAGCTGGTGCAGTCCTAAGCATTTCTAAGTCTTCCAGAAATCGAGAGTTCTCATTAATTTCAACAGTTTTTTCCATCTGCATAAACAAAGACATGTACTAATAAAATCCTGAACAGGCAACAGGGAACAAGCTTGTACTTCCATAACATGAATCACTTTTACCTTCAACAATGCCTGCCGTGCTGCTTCTCTTTCAAGCTCCCTCTTCCGTCTAGCCTCAGCTGCAGCTGCTGCCTCAGCTCGCCTTCGAGCATCTTCAGCAGCCTTGGCTTCTGCTTGCAACCTAGCTTTTTCTGTACAAAAATAAGCAAATATTTCATTTGCGGAGTACCAATAACACCAACATGCATGAGGATGATGCGTACTTCTTTGCTCTAGCACGCAACCAGGACAATTTATTTGAAAATCACAACAGAGTGAAATTTTGAATTAAGTCAGAACCTTTCTTTTTCTGGAGTTCAAGTTCCTCCATCTCCCGTCTCAATTTCTCAGGATCCCCTTTGTCAACCTGATCATATACCCAGAACTTATTACACTCATGAATAGGCACGTACAAAAAGATGAAAATTTACAGAACCAAATAAGTAATGAACCTGTGAAAGTGCCTTTTCTCGAGCTTTTAATATCGTATCAGCAAATCGGTTCTTCAGTAATGCAGCCCTGATGAGCTTCTCAGGGGAGACCTGCCTCTCACTTGGAGCACTGTCTCCTAAGATGTTTGTGGGAAGATCTGTGAGATGCTCAACCCAAAAATTAAAGGAAAGCAATTCCTTCCATACTCAAGCTTACCATCTTGCCGGCAATCTGACTCAACAGAACTTGGCTTTTGCTGGGAGGTTTGTTCAAGTTGATCCAATCCACTCACTGATTCTGGACACGACTCCGGATTAACAAATTTCACACCTCTATAAATAAATCAAGTGAGAGCAAAAAAGAGAGAGAGGAGGTTGCGGCATACATGATGCTCCTTGATGAGCTTTTTAACAAAAAGCAGCAGAAAAACTAACCATCAAAATATCTAATTGTCTACCCTGGAAAGGTAATCCTCCAATTTTTATACTTCAAGGAAAAAGAAAAAATGCAACTAAAAAATGCAATGTGCTCTGCTCTCTGAGCCTTTTAACATGGCATAATTCAAGTCCCCTACAATTTCACAAAAAATTTCCTCTAATGCATTCTGATCCAAGAACACTTAAAACAAAATAGTCCACCTGAAAATATAATGACTAAGAATGTAAATTCTATATTTTCCTTCAAAACTCAAAAATATAAGATGATCTTCCACCTACTGAATGTATTTCCAGTCCCATACTGCAAGTTTGTGATAATATTGGGCAACAAAAAGCAAGAATAGCTCTTAACTTATCTGGCCCATATTGTCTATTTGATGGCTTTTTTCACTAATCCGAAATTTGATTCATACGGCAATCTTAATAGACACCTCCACACACAAGTACAAATACACAGAACATTGGTATGAAATACTCACGAATTATCTCTAGAGGATGGCCAACGTTGGCTTTATCATCTAATTGAGCTCCAGAACCCAAGTTTTCAGGAACCTAAAGAAGAATAGCAAAAGAACACTTGTACACTAAAGTTATTGATCATGACATTGTTAAATGGAAGATAGAGCAGGTTATCAGGTCTTCCAAATTATTGAGATCGTTCAAACAAGCATGTACCTTTGTTGCACTTATTGGACTAGAAGCTTTTGCATCATCAGATTCACTTTCAGAAGAACTATCAGAGCCAGAGTCTGAAATGGATAGACGGCAAAAGAAGATGAAAAAAGTTATCCACCACTGTAAAAGATACTAAAGAGGCCCTCTTCCAATTTATACAAAGTCTCTCTTTCAAAGTTGAATACAAGTTATCAGCATCCAAGCAAACAATACATATCACACATATATTTATGGAAAACAAAAATTGTCAAACAGTTAAAAGCTTCAAATTCAGAAAAGCAAGCAAGAGAAAACTTGCCACTCCAAAGCTGAAGGATATAATATATTATTTTTTGAACAAAAATATATTAACCCAAGCACACAAAATACTAATGGTCAACCAGGCGATATAAAGGAAAGCCACCAACGCATTTGATAAACATGAGTGCCAATTAAGTTCAGTTATGATGCATTTGAGTTCTAGTTTCTCATATACTGCCTTCACTGAAGACTTCAGCAATAATTGTTTCACATCGAGCAGAATTAAAGTGTAATTAATAAGCAGTGAAATTATCAGAGGAAGACTTAAAAATAGATTTTAGAAGCACAATGAAATACCAGAGAAAGCAATCTAATACAGCATTAGGGGATGGCAATATCAAACACGACACGAACCCAATACAAAATTAGTGGGTTTGGGCTAAGAGTTACTGTGTTCGTGTCAACCCGATCATAACATGAAAATAATCGTTTCATGTCGCTAGTTGACCCATTAACTCAAAAATGACGGCTTTAACCCATTTAAATATTCAACCTAATATATTTTATGACTTTTAAAATATGTATATATAAATATTATTTTTAATCTTCTTTATAAATTTATATATAATTATATTTTATGTAATAATATAAACTAATTGGGGTTAATTTAGTAAATTTAATATTTTTCAAATATTAAAATAAAAAAATTAATTAATTTTAAATTTTAAATATGTTATTCACGTGGTATTACTCATTAATTAAGTGAATCATGTTCGTGTTTAGATTTTAGACACGATAAACTAACCGTGTCGTGTTCGTATCGACTCTTATCGTGTTATGGGTGTAGATCAATACGACCCGAAAACAACCCACTAACACGAATTGCCACCCCAACATAGCCAGCATACATTTAACTCATCACAAGTTACATCTCCCATTCCAAACTAAAAACACTAGAAAAACTCAGTGGGACTCTTAACAACATAATTTTGAATTAAAAAAATATATATATAAATTTCAAATTAAGAACTGACATAGGCAGGATGATAAATGCACTTTACCACTGGAGCTGCCTGAACTGATGCATTTACTGGTCTTGTGGCCCATATCCTTTTCTATCTCCACTGGGGGATAACTTGTGACAGGAGGCTCATTGCCACCAATGTCAACATCCTCATCAGCTGGGTCATTCCCTACAGGCAAACATGAGAAAGATGAAGTAAATACACAATTCCCATGTGCAAAACTGATTTGACAGATTCTACAAATGCCATAAAGGGCAATAGATGATAACCTTTTTGCTGTTGCATAGAGGAATTGCTTAACCCAGATTCATTCAAAAGCTGCAACAAAGAACAAAAGACATAATTCTCGTCATATAGGTGCTCAAAAATGACACCACAGAAAAATATCTGGTCAACCAAGGGAGTAGGATACCTCTATCTCACAAGGTTCCCCCCTTGCTTGGCTCTTTTGTTTCTCTTGCAAATATTCATCTAAAAGCTTCCGCAATGTAAACAAAGTCTCATCACTGAGATCATCAATATCTATCTCAATTTCATCTTCTTCTGCATCCCTTCCATTTGAGCTATGTTTCCTCAAAAAATCAATGATATTTACAGGCATTTCTCCCAATAAAGACTCCAATTCTCTGCCTAGATTCTGCTTCTCCTCATCTGTCATCACCCGCCTAGCAGGCTCTGGAACAATTTCATGCTGATTAGAAGTTATTTTTCTCTTTTTGACGGGAGATATTTCAGTGATTTGCAAATCTTCGTGGGGAGCTGACTTTGCCGGTAATGCTGAAGCATCAGTCTTGGGCAATTTCTTCTCAATGGTTTTCCATCTCATTTCAAAATACTTACTAAGAATATCAGCCATGATGTGTATATCATGCCCCTTTGGATTGTACTCCATAGCATTTTTGAAAGTAAGCCTCACATCAGCAAGAAATTCCAATGGGCTTGAATAGACACCTGAACCCATCTTTCTCTTTATCGTCTCCAAATCCATTGGTTGCTTAATAATATTAAAATAATCAGGAATATTCCACTTCACTACATCAACTGGCTCATTGAAAACCCATCCATACTGATGGCTCATCAATCTATTCAACAGTGACTCACATTGTTTCATCATCATCACATTTGTTGTACTGCATGGTGCTGAAGCTTGCTTTGTAGACTTGAACCGTCCAGAACTACTTCTATTCCATTCACGCCCTTTACCTGTAGGATTTGCTTTCTTCCCTGGACCAGAGGTCATCACTGATGACTTGCTAAAAGTTACAGCCTGAGGCCCATTTGTCCCATTGCTACAACTAAGAATGTCACTTGAAGAAGACATTGTACCAGCATTTGTTCTGTGCACCTCCACTTTCTTTTGGACTATCCTTATCTGTTCAAGTTCGAATCTCAGCTTTCGTATTAGCTCTTTTCTTTCAGCTGGTGACAAGTGGGACAGAGAAAGGACTTGTAGAGGGACACCAAATGTGTCCTGCTTATTGGAATTTAATTTTATACATTTCCTCGTTGGGGCACTTGAATCCTCAGAAGCTGTAATCTCTGTGTCAATCCGTCCAGAGCTACCAGAGCCTTCCATTTCACCCACTGTCTCAAATGCATTTCTATAAAATCCCCCACGGAATTTACCATTCTTGGCCATCATTTTAGCCAAAATTTTATTCCACTACTTCTTTAGTTACGTCTATCCCGCTATGAAAAAGAAGTTGGTATAATGCCCAATTCTGCATATAAACAAATCACAGAAATAACATTACCTCCTGACACTTTCAAATACTCTTATCTACCTGTATCCATTGAAAAATACATTATTAGGCTCCACTGAGTTCACACAAAAGCTAGCACCTTCAAATCGTATTTTCACAAGCAAAGAACATATTAAATCAAAAGAAATATCACAAAAAATTCCCAAATTTATAACCCTTAAAAGTGAAATCACAGAAAAAATTTGAACCCCCAATCAAAGAAATTGGTAAAGAGTAAATTCAAATAAAATAACATTTATTCCCCGCTAAGCTCCAAAATTCAAATTTTTGCACCTCCAAGTAAACCGCCAACAACAATAAAAAGATTGAATTAAAAAGAAAAATACAAAAAAATACCCTAACCCTTAATTCCAAACCAAACCCTCATTGTAAACTAACAAAACAGAAGCCCAAAGCACTATAAGTTATTTACCAGTCACTTATCGTTTGCAGGCTCAAAGAATCGAAACCTTCCATTGAAACAATTTCCGATTGAAGCCGACGATAATTCAACAAACGACAATTCCAGCCCATATAAAAAACAAATATTACGAAATAATAACACCGCCACAACTGAAAACTCTAGATCGTAATGTTGGCACCAAATCGAAGCTCCGAATTAACTTCAAAAAAAGAATACGACGGCTGCCGTGGCCGTGGCCTTGTTTACAGTGGATCGAAAAGCAGAACCGCTCGGGCCGAAGAAAAAAAGAAAACCAAGAGAGAGAAAGTACGTGATTGTGTGTGTGCGTGCTCGCGTTTTAGAGAGAGAAAGTGTTATACTTTATTATTTAGATACTGTAGACTGTAGTGGCTTTCTCTCTAAATCAACTGTCGAAAAAAATCTTATCCGTTGGATTTCTGACTTAGACTAATCGGACAGGTTTGAAGTAGTTTGTATATCAACCGTCGGATCTGACAGCAGTTAAATTACTGGGGGGGTAGTAATTGTGTGTGTTCAATTCGTATTTAAAGTCGTGTTTTTTCATAATTAAAGTCAACTATGAATTGTGATTGGATGAAGGGGATCAGTACGACGAATTGAGTTATTTGATTGGATGGAATTAAATGCTTGCTGTAGATGAGTAAGTATATTGACATATCCGTAGAACCTACCAGAGAAAATCTAGTGTAGTTTGAAGTCAGCGCTGAAGCCAAAGTGAGCAGCCGACCCACCGTTCGAGCCGACAAACCGCTGAAAGGTAAATCTTCGAATTTTACATTTTTTATGTTAAAACCCAAAGATAAACAAAATCTAAAAAAATAGAATAATATAACTACTTTCATATATATATATATATATATATATATAATTTAGTAAACCCAAATTTAAAAAAAAAAAAAAAACTATTTCAAGAGATACTTATATCTACACTATATATAAAACTCCATGAAATTTTTGAATTGCTTATAAAGGATATGACTTTTAATGCAAATTATTTAAATATATATATTATTTAAACTCACAAAAATTTGATATTCTTTACATAAACGTGACGTTTTCATATATTTAAAATGGAATTATACTTTTTCATTTCTAGATTAATTTTTTAAATTTTTAAAATATCAAATTTATTACAAATTAAAAACAAAACACATAAGGAGAGAGATAAGGCTAGAGTCTTTAAATTTAAAAAAAATTATTTCCAATAAGGAGATATATAAAAGTCCTCCTACGGCACAATTTAGCATATATAAAAGTCCCCAAAAATTTTTGAATTACTCATAAAAAAATGATTTTTAATGATATATATATATATATAGAAAAGTTTTTTAATGGTTACAGTTTCATAGTAACCATCATAAAATTTTGTACAAATATTAAATGATTAACCTTAATAGCTCAAACAAAAGTTTGGCACTGGCTACACAAATGTAGAGTTTTCATATATTCAAAAATGGAATTATACTTTTTTATTTCTAGATTAAATTTTCAATTTTTTAAAATATCAAATTTATTACAAATTGAAAATGAAGCATATGAGTAGAGAGACAGGGCTACTCCAACATAATTTAGTAAACACAACTTTGTTGTTTAAAAAAAATATTATTTTAAGAGATATTTATGTTTGTAGTATATATAAAAGTTTCTAAAATTTTTGAATTTATCATAAAAATATAATTTTTAATATAAAATATTTAAAAATATATATTATTTAACCTCAATATCATAAAAATTTGACACTCGCTATATAAATGTAGAGTTTTCATATATTGAAAATAGAATTATACTTTTGCATTTCTAGATTAATTTTTAAAATATTTAAAATATCAAATTTACCACAAATTGAAAATGGAGAACATATTTGGCCAAAAAAAAAATTGAAAATGGAGCGCATGCAAGTGAGAGACATGGCTGAAGTCCCTCTTATGACACAATTCAGTAAACCCAAGTTTATCGTGAAAAAAAAAAAAAAAAAAGTTATCTCAATAGGTACCTGTATTTATATTATCATAAATTATTAAGTAAATTAAATCTATCATATCACTTATAAATTAAATCAATAGATGTCATGATCCAATTTCGAGACACGTGATCGGCATTGAGACACGGAAAAAACTTAAGGCTACCAGCGTTCACAGTCAACCTAAATAGTTTAACCACCAATAGGAATAATACACAAATAACATAATTATAAAATATTTCGTATCATATTTAATGTCACTCTATCTGTCGACAGTATAGTCAATACTCATCATATCACAACAGTAATTTACCATAAAAATGCCATAATAATTTACAATAATAATAATAAAATCATAAAAGCTGTCGGCAGAGAGTTTTACAATAATACAAACCAATAGTACAAGTAATACCATAATACAATCCCCAATACTGTAATTGCAGAGTTCTAACATATTATTACAATAACGACACATTACATGCGCTCTGTCGAAGAAGAAGACAGAGACTGACTTAATAAGGATTATAACTATAAGCTCAACCTATGACTTGAAAAATAATAAGGAGACAGGGGTGAGCGTCTCAACTCAATGAATAATACTACTAATATGCAGACCTGGTGAACAGAATATAAACATATATGTATGTTATGCAATTATGTCACCCAACAACCAATCATCACAAAAACACGCAAATATGGAGTTCAGTCCACAGAAACCACACTAAAATCAAACTGAGAGAGCCGATCCTCATATAATGGCTCTTTTAATCTAATAATCTGTTTGTTATATCCAAGGGGCCCGGCCGTCACTGGTCTATATCACGCAGCCCTGACCCGACTGATAGCGGCATTGGCGATGAGCAAACCCGGCCAACATCTACCAGTCATAGCTCATATTCTCAATCTCATCATAATCTCATCATAACCACATCATATCAAAAGTCCTAGGTGGTTTTTGTATCATTCTGTCTCCCTCTAACATATACAGATAATATGCAGTGCATAATCAAAATATCAAACACAACTAGCTATTAAGTTAAACGTGCACATACATACATTCCATGACATAGGCATCATTATTTAATTATATTCATAATTATACTCAATGCAATGCATGATTAACAGGAAAGTATATTAGAAGTATTACTCACAGTACGGAAGAGTAGAACTAGAAATTCACGGACTATGACTGGGGGCAGCCGAAAGCACACCAGGACGATCTATACAGTGAAGTAAAATAAGATTATCAGAATATGAATATAATAATAAGTAAATAATTATTTCTTATCTGGACTGCCTAATCTCCCCCAAAAGATAAAAACTTTTTAATAAACCTCACACTTACTAACTACTAATTAAATAAACTGTACCAACTAAACTTCTCCCACTAACGTCTATTCCTTTAACCTTACTCAAAAATGTAATAATATGCCACAAACTCGCCACGAATCATGACAAACGATGCTCACCGTAAAAGTCACTGGAAAACGTGAACGTTAACCAATCGTCACAAATTCACTACCAACGGACTCGTCTCAAAGCGTAGAATCCGAAAATATAATCCGCTTCTTCTGATTCGTCGGATATTCTCCAGAATCTGTGTCAGCAGTCCGATCGATCAGAGAATTTCGGTCAAATATAACATTGTCCAAAATTAGCAATTTATATACCAAAATAAAGCTTAGAGAAAGAGGAGTCCGATGGTATCAAAGTCATCTTGAACGAACGACGGAACTGGCCGAAATTAAGCTTGGAAATTCCTGCCGGTCGATGGTTCAGCGGCGCATGCGGCAGCTGGTAGTGATCTTCGGTGAACAGCTTGGTCAGCACCTCAGGAGTCTTCCTGGCCGGCGCGTGTTGACTTCCGATGATCGGATGGCAGTCGAACGATATGCAGCTTCTTCTTCTTCTCTCTCTCTCTCTCGGCTTCCTCTTTGCAGACTCAGTCTGCCCACCTTCTATATATATAAACTAATAATAATAATAATAATAATAAAATGATTTACCAAAATAATTTCACTAAAATAATTTACTAAATTTAAATTTAATACCATAATAATTAATTGGGAAATATGTTATAATATAATAAATATTTTATGTCAACTTCACAATATTTCAAAATTATAAATTATGAAAATTCATGATATTACAATAGAAATATGACACGTCAATTAATGATATAAAATTACATGTAAACTAAACAAATAGAAATAAACCATTTCAATTAATTGACGTGTCATATTTTTATTAGTTTAATTTACGAATAACATGATAGATTCAATCTATCTAAAAATTTCTCCTATATTATATATAAAAGTCTTTGAAATTTTTGAATTGCCTATAAATGACATGATTTTTAATCTAAATTATTTGAATATATATATATATATATATATATATATATATATATATATATATATATATATATATATATATATATATATATATATATATATATATATAACCTCAATATCATAAAAATTTGACACTTGCTATATAAATATAGAGTTTTCATATATTTAAAATGAAATTATATTTTTTAATTTCTAGATTAATTTTTTAAAATATCAAATTTATTACAAATTGAAAATGAGGCACATTAGACAGAGAAAGGCTGGAGTCTCTTCTCCCACATAATTTAGTAAAACCAAGTTCGTTGTCAAAAAAAGGATTATTCCAAGAGATACTTGCATCTACACCATATATAAAAGTCCCTAAAGTTTTTGACTTCTCATAAAGGACATAGTTTTTAATGTATATATATATATATATATATATATATATATATATATATATATATATATATATATATATATATATATATATATATATATATATATATATATATATAAGTCCCTAAAGTTTTTGACTTCTCATAAAGGACATAGTTTTTAATGTAAATTATATATATATATATATATATATATATATATATATATATATATATATATAAGGACATATGAGAAGTCAAAAACTTTAGGGACTTATATATATATATATATATATATATATATATATATATATATAAAATTTAATCTCGATATCATGAAAATTTGACATTCGCTAAATGAATATGGAGTTTTCATATATTTAAAATGGAATTATATTTTTCATTTCTAGATTAATTTTTAATTTTTTTAAAATATCAAATTTTTTACAAATTGAAAATAAGGCACATGAGAAGAGAGACAAAACCGGAGTCCATCCTTCGATGCAATTTAGTAAAATTAGGTTTTTTTTTTTTTTTTTCTTTTTTTAAGAAGTTATTTCAAGGAATATAAGAATGATGAAATGGTAACCATGCCTACTAACAAGCTCACCATTGTTACAGCTGAATAATAACGATATTTACAAAACATTAATGAGCATTATCTATTATTATAAGATAAATATAGAAAGTACCGAATAGCTATTACACGATAATATAAATTTAAAAAACGTTATTCTCACATAAAAATAACTATATTTTTGAACGTGAAATTGACCACTATAAAGAGGAGAAACTCTAAATGAAGATTAAGAAGCTTAATTGATTTAAGTGCAAAAAACTCAAATTCTCTAATTATTCACTTATTCTTTGTTTTTAACACATTTTACTCAAAATTCACATTTTTTATGCTTTATTTATTATAAAACTAAAAACTTAAATTATTTGTCTTGTATTAGCTTCTTGTGAAGTCTTAGAGATTCAAAATCTCAAACTCTTGTTGTAATTATTGTATTTGTTGGGCATAATCCCGTATTACTAGCATAAAGGGCAAAATCTCATAAAAATCACAAATATAATTGCTAGCAGGTGCAAACCAGAATTGATATGACTCTAAATCAAGAATTTAGAAGAAATTGATGCAGAAAAATAACTTTATCTAATCCATTATAAAAACATGCTAAGAATTCTCTTACTCTTGCTTTATTTACTCAAATTATTTTGAATTTCATAGTACAATGCACATAGGTTGAGAAATTGCATTAGATTTTAATATTCTATTTACCTCCTCTAAGATCATTCTTATATAGAGTTCAACAATTAGCAAATCTATTGCTTCTTATTTTTACACAAGTACAAAATTTAATTATTAGTTAATATCAATGAGCAATTAAAATATTTATAATTTATATTTTATCAGAGCATCTCCAGCAATCATCTTTATTTTATTTCCTATTATATTATAAATAATTAAACTCTTTATTTTAATTTATCTAGAAAAATGTGCATACTCCAACAATACTTTCTATTTTACTCCCTATTTCATTTTTTTATTAATAAATCTATAATTCTATTTCTTTATACATAAAATTTATAATTTCATTTCCTTAAATTTACATAAATTTTTACTGCTAAAAAGATATTAAAACAAATTATTATTATTATTATAGCAATATCATTTCTTTTACTCTGTATAAAGTTTTTACTACTACAAAATGTAACTTAATATAAAATATTATAACAAATTATTATTATTATTATTATTATTATGCTATAATTTTATTTTTCTACTTTACGTTAAAAATAAAGAATAATCTAATTTGAACTATTATTAAAATAATATTTTAATAATAATATAGCAATTTAATAATAAAATTTGATTAATAATAATAATAATAATAATAATTTAAAAAACGAAAGAAAGGAAACAAGAAGAAAAAATATTAAAATATTAGTTTGTGAATTAAAATATTGGTTTAGGGAGCCCCTCTCTCTCCTCAGATTTAAGGAGAGAGAAATTGACTCTTAAAATTATTTAAGAAATGAGGATAAATGGGAAGTTTGTTGGGAGAAAAATAATATGATATGACTCTCAATTTTGAGTAAGGAGACTATCTAGAAAGACTTCTAGTGATGTTCTTATATTATTATATTTTAAATTTTATATTTAAATAGATTTTATATAAATTTAAATTATTAAATTATTACTATGATTGTTTCACTATTTACAGTTTGTTTTATTGATTGAACATAAATAATAATTACTAGCAAACTAAAATTTGAAAATTTTTTATTGACTTAATTTTAATTTTCATAAAATTTATTAAATTTTTGGTTGATTATTAATTAAAATATTTTTTATTTCATGAAATACCTAATATTTGATAATGTATAAGTAGACTTCGAAATTTATAATAATCACATGTAACGTATAAGCGTAAGTAATTGATTATATATAAATATCAGTTAAGTGTGTTATATATTAAATTAATAATTAAATTGAATACTATAATTCAATATGAGTAAAAAAAAAAAACTTAAAAATTATTTTAGTTTTAAGACATACATATATAATTTAGAATAAATTCAGAATTGAAAATTCTCCTTAATCCTTAAAATAGAAAACCATAGATTTTTTTTTTTTTTTTTTGAAAAAATAAACACTACCATTCATGTAGTCTCAAAATAATTTATCAAAAGGATAATAAATATTCAGATTTGACAAATTAACTTTTAGAAAGATATGCATAAACATAAGGGTCGCCAGCCTAATATTCTTTTTTTATTATTATTATTTTAATTTTTCCAATTCTAAAAATTTAATTATTTTATAATGTATCACTTAAAAATTTTAATTAAAATTAAAATTTATTCAAAATAATAAGTTAAATTTTTTATTAAATATAATGTCTGATTAGATCTTTTTTTTTTTTTTTTATATTTTCTATAATTTGAAAATTTCACCACTTGTATTATTTATTTAATATCTGAAATTTAATACTCGAATTATGATTGCAATATCTTTTTTTTTTTTTTTTAATTTTTACAGAACGACACCGTTTAAAGCAACCTTTCCTTCTCCTTTTTCCCTCCTCTTTTGTTTAATCTGTAAACCCTAATTAATAAAGCACACATCACAGACTTCATAGGCCATATTCAAGCAAATTCAAATTAAATTCTTCATGCTCAACTCTCATAGTTCCAATCACATTAGCGACCAATTAACAGTCGCCGGCATGACATAAGCTCTCTAATCCATCGATATGTCTACACCCACCTGGATCTAGCAGGTAAGTGGCCTCAAATTCTCTAACTTCATAACTTGTAAGCAATCGAATTAGAATCCTACCTCAGATTTACTATCTAAACTCTAAATCCCAGATCTTTACATGATTTACTTGTTGCAGGCTAGAATTAGTGATATGACCTGTTCTTTAACATTTTCTAAGGCTTTGTAAGTTAACTTTCTCTAATCCCATTTCCCTTTCTTTCTTTTTTTTATTTTTTTTATTTTTTATTTTTTATTTTTTATTTTTTAAACTTGTAATTAGTAGAATAGAATTATTTAGTCACAGTTGTAAGCACTAAAAATCTGGTATTTTTCAACGTGAAATCATAAAAGAAAAAATAAAGGTTGGTGAAGTTTTGTTGTCTGATATCTGTTTATTTGTTAAATTGTAGAAATTTTGTTCCTTTGGTAGCAAGGAGATCACCAAATTCTCGATTCAATTACCCCTGGAAGTGTTCTATCAGGTCAGTTAGAATGGAGAATACGAATAATAGTAATGATGATGGTAACTTAAGCATTGACAATTGTGAGTCGAGAGGTGCCTTCATAGTTCTAGAAGGCTTGGATCGTAGTGGAAAGACTTCTCAATCTAGTGGACTAGCCTCTTACTTGGAAGGACTTGGGCATCCAACTGAATTATGGCGGTTTCCTGATAGATCTACTAGCATTGGACATATGATATCTGCTTATCTTTCAAATCAATCCCAGTTGGATGATCACACAATCCATCTTTTATACAGCGCAAATCGGTGGGAAAAGAGGTATGTTTGCTATCATGAGCTGGATTGCATGAACAAAATGGTTTTAAAATTTTGAATGTTAACTAGCCTATATATTCTAATATGGGATGATTGCTAACTACTGTAAGTCTATAAAGATGAAATCCAGTTTGCTTATAATAATGGGTTAGTTATTTGTCTATCTGTTGGTTTACTATTGCAATGTCAATTTTCCTTTATTTTAGTCAGATTTTTACACGAGAAAAATGGCATGGGCCCAGGGAGGAAATCTACCTCTGTCCTAGAATTTAGGAAATGTATATATATGAAGGTTCGGGAAAAATATCTGTTAGAATGTAGAAGTTTTTTGCATGTTAAATATCAAAGTTTATATTATATTTCAAAAGCATGCATTTTAGAAAATGCTATAGTTGTACTCACTTTTTTGAATCTTGCTGTCTACATACATGTGTTATAGATGCTTATGAATGAAGAAAGTGTAGAACAGATTTCTCAGATAGTTTTTCAAAGTTCAATGTCATGGTTACATTGTTTGGACTTGCCAATGTCCCATTGCACTTAATTGTGGTTTGACAAGTCAGGATAATAGATGGTGTGGGACTGTTTGGTACGCTCTGGTGCATAAGCATTGTCCTTAGTGGATGGATAGTGCCAATGCAGCATAAAACCAGGGGTTGGCATTGGTTATGGCTTACGATCTTTAGGTTTGAGTGATGCTTAACTTTGGTTTACAGAAGCCTCATACCAATATCCAAGTTTCAACTAGAAGTGAAATTCTGTGATTCCACTAAAATTTTCAAGTTAAGCTTTCATGACAGTATTATAACATCATATTCTTAATTGATGGATTCTTTTAAATGTAATTCATACTTTTAATGCATGTTTTATGCCCAACTCTTTTTACTTGAATGAATATTTGAATATTTATCCTGTTATATTGGAAAAGGAAGGAAAAAAGGACATAGAAAAAGTGCACATGTAATGCTTTGGGAATTTGTGAAACATGTGTTTTGAATATGTGGAATGATTTGCAGCTCATTATTGGAAACTCAGCTGAAAAGTGGAACCACTCTCATTGTTGATCGTTACTCTTATTCTGGAGTTGCTTTCTCATCTGCTAAAGGACTTGATATTGAATGGTGTAAGGTCAGTACAAAATTGAAGATGGTTTTGAAAATAATGCTGATTTTCCATTATATTTATGGGAAATGATGTTTATGTCCTTATCTAGTCAGTGGTGAATGGGATATTTTCTTGCAGGCTCCTGAGATTGGGTTGCTGGCTCCTGATCTGATACTGTACCTTGACATACCGCCTGAGGTGAGCTGTTTATACTGTATAGAGTCTTAATGTCCAGATTAGAGAAGCAAAACATGTTGACCATAGCCATTTTCTGTAAATGTCAAGTTTTTTTTAGCCACCTGTTAATCATTATTGTCCTATGATGAAAGGTTTCAACTTGTGTTTCATAAGAAAGAGGAACACCCTCTTAAAAAATGTGTCTTCTGTGCTGGAATGTCCTGTCTAAGATCAATAACTTTGATGATATACTATGTGTTTCTAATTATTTCAAAAAATGTGATGATCATTTCTGTAGCTATTGCAATCACTCAACAAAGACAGATCTATATATATTTATTCTCAAGGGAGTCGAATAAAAATTAAGATAAATGAACATATTGATGTAAAGAAGATACACTTGGTTTTAATCAGTGTTGTAGAGTGACTAACGTTTAATGTATTGACAATGATTGTTTTGGCCTACTTTATTGTTGGAACACAGTATGCATTTGAAAAAAAGAGAAGGAAATAAAAGAAAAATCATTGACACTTCCACACATATGCACAGACACATTTCTGAGTTCCAGCGTTTGTGCACATCCGCTGATTCAATAATTTTTCTTGTTTAACTCCTAAAACTGTAATGTTATGTTGATGTCAACAGAAAGCTGCAGAAAGAGGAGGCTATGGAGGTGAAAGATACGAGAAACTTGAGTTTCAGAGGAAGGTTGCCCAATGCTATCAGACCCTCTATGATTCCTCCTGGAAGGTAAGTTTCTAATTTATATGCTGTATTCTAACACTAGGGAATCTGTGTTGTGTGCTTTGCCTTCTGGTTGTGGCGCTATATAGTGTGTGCTTCAATCCTTACTGCTAGTCCCAGACACCAACTTTTGGTTTTCTGTGTAACTACAGAATATGTTTCTGCCTGAGTTTTGATATTGGTCTGAATAGTAAACAAACAGTATTTAACATTCAACTCAATTGAAGTCTGGAAGCCAAACTACCTGGGGGTTGACTATATGGATCATTCGCCTCCATTTCACCCTGTTTAGGCTGAATCTTTGACCAAATAGGATTGTCCAGTTCCTATAAAATCTATCGCTAAAATACCCCTAGAGAGGGATAGGGTTAAGCGGAGCGAAAAGGGTTTTCTATGAGATGAGAAATGAAAACTATTTACCTCACATGAGGTTTGTAATGTGAATAAGTGGTTGTCTAATGATAAGCAAGGATTCTGCCAAACAGGGTGTAATGAACTCATAATTCATTAGATAGATACCGGGCGGTAAATCATTTTAACTACTTCCCTTTTAGGTCTACTCTCATTTTGTTTTGCTCTGAACACATTCTTTCCTCCAAACTCAATGTGCCAAACTGTATTTGACAATATTTCAAATGTCTGTCATTTGTGTATTTGTTTTTTTCCTTCATTTTGATGAATTTTGTACGAGACACTTTTTATAGAACTGCAGCTTCTCTTGGATCACTAGGATAATGCTCGTGTTTTGCACAGAGCTATTTAATATTTTTAATATATTATTTTATTAAATTAATTATAAATTTTAATTTTAAATATCTCAATTCCGTAATTAAAAAAATTATAAATATAAGTAAAATAATCAATAGTCTCATTTAGTAAAGTAAAAAAAAATGATATATTTAATTCTAATTAACCCACCCAAAAGAAAATAATATTCTAATTTGAAATATGAAATAAACAAAATGAAATATAAGATGAATATTATAATATTATACTATATAATATAATTTTTTTTACCAATTTCACTAATATATTTAAAAAAAATTAAGAAGTATTAAAAAGAAAATTTACATAAGTATAAAAATAAATAAATATAACTAAACATCAGAATATTTAATTGAAAATTATTATTTTAATGATACATTTTTTAATAATATTTTAATTTTCTTTTAATATAAGTACATATTTTGCTATTAATATTTTAACATTCGTAAAAGTATAAAATCATAATATATATATATATATATATATATATATATATATATATATATATATATATATATATATATATATATATATATATATATATATGTTAAAGAAAAATCAATAAAAAATAATTAGACAAAAATTTATGATAAAATATTTAAAAATTAACAAAAGAAAAACTAATCTCTTTATTATTAGGTTGAATATTTTATAGGGAAAATCATATATATATATATATATATATATATATATATATATATATATATATATATATATAATCATAAATATATGTTTTAAATTGATAATTAATGTAACATATTCTCATAAATTATGATAAAATTAAAAATTTTCAATTTTATTTAGGTTACATATCATAATTATATTTATAATATATTTAATTGTTATAATGATTTAAGTTAAAAATTCCATTAAATAATATTAATTGTTTTTAAGACTTATTTTATATAGGACTAATAAAATATATACACATGGCAAATACATATCATGTGACTAAAACTAACAAATTCTAAACCTACTTTATATATATATATATATATATATATATATATATATATATATGATTTTAGTAAAGCAAATTTTTTTTTCCTGGCCTTAAATACATTGATTTAATATTTCATACATTAGCTCAATTTATAATGACCATAATTATATTCATTTTAATTTTAATATTAATTTATCATAATAAAAGCTAATTATTAGTTAACGTTAATATTCTTAATTAATTCATTCTTGTCACATGGATCAATAAAAAGCAAACACATCGTAAATATATATCACGTTTCAAATTTTAAGATATTCTAAACTTGCTTTATATATATATTGGGATCATTATTCCAAGTGGCAAATGTGATTGCAGATGATAGATGCTTGCCAACCCATGGATGAGATTCAAAAACAGCTCCAGGAGGTTGTATTGGAACATGTTCTGGCATGTAAAAAGGGAAGACCTCTTTCTCACCTCTGGCAGCGCTGCTAGTTTTTTTTTTTTTTTTTTTTCAGAACATGTTTTGGCACTAGTAAAATATGGTTTGAACTGGTGATTGCCTGACATGGGCTAGTTCTTCTTAATACAACCAACTCTTTTTTTCCCCCCTCTCCTCTCTCCACTGTCTCCACACAGACTAGCAAGAGCTTACTGCTTTGATTTGAAGTGCAATGATTCAACCAACAATTCTGAATTTGATACAAAACCTCAACTTGTCTCTCAATCAAACAACAAATTTCTACATATTCAAATCAAAACCTAAAATTCAATTCCTTTACAATTTCAACTCTGAACTAAAACTTCTCAACTGAGTAACAAGTTCTTGGATTTCAACTCAGTACTTAATAGTTCAAGTTCTCTAGTGAATCAAAATGGCTTCTCCAAACACTTGCTACCTAGAAACTTATGTTGCATTATTATTTTAATAAATTTAATTGCAATGAAAGTTTTAATTCGAGATTTCATAGTTTTAAAAGCAACTCAAATATCACTTAAATCAAATGCTCATCAGTATATTTACTATTTTTCTATGATGATAAACTCAGATTCATTTGTATAATTAGTGTTTTTTACAGAAGTCTGACATGGCAAAAAATACAAAAAGAAAAAATCATATGTATAATTTTAATTGATGTGTTTCATATTACAATGATATGATGATTAATTGATTATCAACTCCACGTGAGTCCTATACATTATTATGAATTATAGACAAGTTCTTTTCCAATCTCCTTTTCCCCACAGCTACTTAAGCTAGCATTCAGCAATTGTATCTGATCAAGTGAATCTGTTACATTTTTTTTTAATACGCCAAAAACAAGTTATCAGACAGATAACAGTGCGAGCAATCTGGAAATTAACACAATTAATCATAAGAAGATGATTTATTATTACACAATATATTACGTAAAATTCTCTTTTTTTTTTTTTTTTTTGGTCCCCCTACAAAATGTGCAGATACTACTGTTTCCAACATTGTCTACTGTCTAACTCATGTCTTGAATCCCTTAATTTTTTGGAATTCATACAAGACACCCTTTTTCCCCTTTAGGGAACATTCTTAGACAGACAATGCCCTTAATTATGCTGATACACCTTTATATAATTAGCTGCTTGTTATGGCCATGAGAAGCAACTTTATCCAGCATATATGAAACATATATGTATATATATGTACACTTCAAGACTTTCCAGTTAAATATTTTTCTGCATCATTGATCAAAAGTCTCCCCTGTATATACTTTAAACAAAACCTAGTTTGGTAAAAGGAAACAAAAATGGTTAGCACATCATTCCAAATTAATAATTAATAACCTGAGTAAATGTATGCATAAGGGTGAGCTGAGAATCCAATTTCAAGTATCACACAATCCATCAAATTAAAACAACAAGGTTAACCACAAAACAAAGAACAAATTCCAAATCAAACCTAGCAGTTTATTGAGAAAAAGAAGACGGATAAGTATGAGTTAAATATATATATATATATATATATATATATATATATATTAAGAACTTGTTTAATTGGTATAAAATTTTTTGGAATTCACATACAAGTATAAACTTGTCATGTTTGGTATAAATATTAGAATTTTATAGAATTGGTTACATATGCTTAAATCAAATTCCACAAAAATTAATGGAATTTGCACAAATAAATTTACAACTTAATAATAAGGATCCAAGCTAATTAAACTATAATATTTTAAACTGACAAATTAAAAGCTAGTAAGGCTACAAATTTAAAATCAATTCCACAATTAATAAACAATATGAAAAGTTATTTACAGTGATAATTTTTTTATATTTATTTATCCAAAACTCATATTTCTATATTTCAATATATGCTCCATGTATGTGTGCACGCACATGCAACTTTTTACTTTTTTAAAAAGGGAAAAAAAAATCCAACCAAACAAAACCTAAGAGGATACATTGATCTACAAATCCACACTCACCTATCAATCAAGAGGATTTCAATTGTTAAATAAATGGTTGATGTTTAAAGAGTGGATTATTAGTTTAAGATTGAGGGAAATAATATATATGAAATGGTGTTGGGAATTTTGGATGTGATTATTTTTGTTGTAAGGTTTTATTTTGGGGTAAGTTGCAGTTGACTAGGATGCCACTTCAAAGGCATGACAACAATTTCATTACTTAGGTAAGAAGTATAACAATATGCTGATTAAACACAATATCGAAGAAAAATAACAATATATAAGAGCTATGTTTTACTTTTAGCTTAAGTTATATTATTCTGATTTATTTAAATAATAATACTTATTACTAGTTATTTTTTCGAATATTGTTTAAACTCATTTGGGATTCAGTTTCAAACTACTTGTTAAAATTGCATTTAGACTATATATAAATGTAACTACATTTTGCAAATCATGATTTATATAATTTTTCTCAAACCATAAATTACAGAACTTTAAATAAAATAAAAGCAGTCTGACAAATTAAAACAGTCTAATCATAATGCCGAACACAAAAACATTTTGAAATTGAAAACTTAGCCGTATGGATGTTAAATAATTATTTCAGCAATCTTTCATTGTCCATAAATTTCAACTGGGTACATAGAACTTTTCATTTTGCAACTATCTCTATTTGTAAGTAAATAGAATTACTATAAATTAAGGAACCATCTAAAAACCTGAATCCCCTTCTCTGACTTGTTCGCTATCATTCAGTTTACTATTAAGGTTCAAAACTCCTAATTAAAGACAGAATTCTCAAACTCAAACTTTCTCTGCCACTATCTCTATCTGTAAAAAAAATGTGCAATTGCATACCATCATTACTCAATCATACTCTCAATTTATCCTTCGTATTCGGGTGGATAAGGTATTCTTAAGTCAGTATACATAACAACAAGACCAAGCATACTCAAATCCTATGATCTTGAGCAATTTTGCTAGCAAAAATACACTTCAAATACTTCCAAAAGCATGCTCGATGATATAATAACCTCTTTGGCCACATGATGAAATATTGTTATATATCAACTCATTCTCTAATTCATCAATCTTATACAACTTATATATAACTAGGGTTGTTTAATTTGGTGCACCTTGGGATCGGAATTCAAGTGAAATAGGATTCCAAAACTTTATACATCTATTTTCAAGTTTATTTTTTAAATAATTAAATCAGCATTTTAAAACCGAACTGGTCAAATCACCGATTCTTAGTCCGATCGGTTCAACTGTTTTACTGTAAAATATCTATATTTGTATATTTTTTAATATTTTTATGTGATTAATATAATATATTAAATTATTACCATCTAAGAAAAAACACATCTAAAAAAACCAATACTATTAACCAAATATCAAACTTAAACACAAAAAAAAAAAAAAAAAAAAAATACAATAGAAGTTTAATTTTCCTTCTTAATAATTTTCAAAATGGACCAGTTCATCCTGTTCGATCAATTCACCGGTTTTTCCTAGCTTAGCTGGTCCAATATGATTCTACATGATTTAACCCGAAAATCCAGTTATTTAAGGGTATTTAGATAGAACTGGCATCTGATTTCAATTCAACCAATTGACCTGGCTAGTTTGATCTGGTTTATAAAACAATGAATTAAATAGAATTTATTAATTAAATTAATAATTATACTTAAAAAAAATATCATATCAATAAAAATTAAAGTCATTTGGAATTATTCTAATATAAAAAATAAAAAATTTAAATTATTTGTGTATTCAAGAAAAAAATAAAATCTTATCCATAGAATAGGATATATTCTTAATTATAAGGTGTACCAAATATACTCTTGGTGCTTACTAACTCATTTTGCTGTATATATATATATATATATATATATATATATAAACTTCATAAAATTGTACATAATTTATTTGAAAATTTTCATAATTTTCATATATATATATATATTTTATAATGAAAATATTCATTTCACAAGCACAAATTCGATCTCGTGAAATTTAATATAACAAAATTAAATTAAACTCTATTCATTGAAGCCACCAAATATTCATCGAGTAGACATCAAATCCTATATATATTCTCTTCACTAGCTTGAAAATGAATCACTTCAACTGATTAAAGTCAATACTATCACATAGATATAAGAATCAATACATTAATTCTATCCAATAAAACAAATATTAATCCATAAATTAAATTTAATTACCTGATGCTTTAATTAGTATTTTCAACTGCGACTGCGAGTGTTCCGTTTCTTTCTTCCTTAACTAGTATTTACCGATCAGCTCCGCCATTATCAATTCTTTATTCGACAATTTAGTTATTATTGATTATAATAAGATCTTCTCTGAAGAAGAAGAAGAAAAAGACGAGCGACCCTAACCCTAAGCACGATTCAAAAATTAAGAATCTGAATGCTTCTGCAGAGAATCGAAGCGAGAAAGCTAATCTCGCTAGGGCTTTTGGGTGTGCGCCCTTTTTTTTTTTCCGATTAGAGCTGGGGCTTTTCCCCTTCTAGGAAGATGGGAATGAGCGAGGCCAGCTGCTTTTACTTTTTATTACAAAGCCTGACCCAGATATCCATATCTGGTAATGATTTTATTATTTACTAGGGAATACTACAAAAATTACTATATAATCTCACTCATTTTTATTTTAGGTTATGAAATTATTATTATTTTTTAAGTTTAAGATTTATTGCGTTAATATTTTTGTATCTGTATTTTTAATACTATTAGTCAATATTAGCATAGTGTTGACACTGTTGACGTGATACTTGTGATCCATTACTTTTTTAATCACATGGTCATTTAAAAAAAAAAAAAATTGGAGTCCATAAGTTGTATGATCACTAAATCAGTATTAACTATTTCACATCAATATTTACTAACAGTATTAAAATTGTGTACTCTAAAGCAGTGTTTTAAAAATTAAACTGGTGATTAAATCGGTCAGAATATCAATTCGTGGTTCAACTGGTCCAACTGATTGAACCAGTAGCCTAAGCAGTTAAACAAAATTCTCTCATTTCTCTTCTTAAATTTTTTTTTATTAGTTTTCATTGGTAGATATTCAACCAATCAAAAATTGGTTGAACTAAAAATCTAAATTTTTAATTAAATCGAACCGAACTAGCCAACTGTTTCCAGTTCAACAATTGAACCAGCCAGTCCGTTTGATTTTTAAAACACTACTTTAAAGTAGACATGGGCAATGGTTTAAAATCGCTAGTTTCAATCCAATCCAGTTTCAACCCCCTAAATATTAACTTGTAACCGACCCTTAAACTCCCCCTCTAATTTTGGTTCACGGTTCATATGATTCTAATATGAATACAGTTACGATTATAGTTTCACGATTTTAATTATGGTTCAAATAAATTATATGAAACCATATCAATATTGACTAAGTCATATTAACGTTGACTAACGATATTAAAACTGTGTACCCTAAAGTAAACATGGACAATTATTCAGAACCACCAGCTCCAATCTAATCCGATCCGATTCCAATCTCCCTAGATATTAACTCTTAATTGGCCCTTAAATCCCCAGATTTGATTCCAATTCATGGTTCATATGATTATGATTTCATACGATTTTGATTTCGGTTTAAATAATTTACAAATTACAAAAATAAATATGAATAATTATAAAATTCAAATTAATTTTTATTTAAAAAATTAAAATACTAATGTTTTATTAAAATTTTAAATTCTTTTAAACTTTCAGCTAACTTAAAAATAATTATTTTAATATAAAATAATATAATTTATAATACATTAATTGAATGATTTAAGATTGTCATTGATTAATTAAAAATAAATAAATAACAGCCATTTGTAAATTTTTTTATAGTAACTAATTATTTAACAATAAATAAAAAAAAGGATTTTAACTTATTTGTTTAAATTCTATTTATAATTTCCTATATATATATATATATATATATATATATATATATATATATATATATATATATATATATAATTAAATTTTCACATGGTTTGAATGGTTCGAGAGGTCTCATCTGGTGTGGTTATAATTATTTTTTTTTTTATCTCCTATGACCCTCAACCGACTCTTAAATTTCTGGTTCCACAATTCAATTTATGAATCAAAACCGTTGACTTATCTGATTTTAGGTTTGACTCGGGCTGATTTTGATCTGGTTCACAGTTTAAACTGGTCATTTGCCTATGTCTATCCTAAAGTGTTAATGAGCAAATTTCAAATCCTATTTACGAAAAATATTCCATAGACCTCAAAATAAAAATAGGTGAAATCACAAGGTTTTTTTTTATTTTTTATTAGTTGGCCTATATTTTTTATATTAATATTTAACTAAAATTATTAAAAGGTAATGTTTAGGTTTAATAATAACAATAATTAGTATTCGTACGTTAAAATATTTAAAAATACAAATTATATAAAAATATTACCAATATTCATACAAAATGCAGGACTAGTTATATTAATAAATATTAATAATTTTTCTTTTAAATGAGATAAAAAGAAAAAATTACAAATTTTCTATCAAATACTTATATTGATTGTTCATTAACAGAGAAAAATTATATGAAAAAATGTATTTATTAATTCACAGAATTTAGTAGTTAGACACAATATTAAAAGGAATTTATATGATTTTTCTAAGGTTATTAATTTATAAAGATTAATGTGGAAATTTTTTAATACAATTATATATTACAAACTTATCTTACAAAATGAAATAAACAATCTGTGCATTAGGTGAAATTATAACTAATTTATTTTTTTCTTTTAGTATTCTTGATATTTTTAAAGGGTTCTTACAAATTTAAAAGGAAGTTAATTATTTTTATTTTAACCCCAAGTTACATTTCCACATTACTAGGAATTTTTATTGTATAATAAGAGTAACAAGCTTATGATTTCTTTTCTCCCTCTTTTCCTTTTTCCCCCCTTGTTTTACATGGTTTACAATTATAGACTGAAGACAGAGGGATTTTAAGATAGTGTTTGCTGAAACTGAAAGTTAAAAAATTTAGTAATTTTAATAAAAAAATTTAAAAACTCAATAGCCAAACGCGTTTGGAAGAAATTTTAAATCAAATATTTTAACCCACTATTTTAGGTGATTTTTATTTAATTGAAAATTTTAAGTTACAATAATCAAGTTACTTACGATGAGAAAAAAAAAAAAAAGAAAGAATTTTTCCTCGCTTTCTTTTTTCTCTCTCTCTTTCTATCCTCCTCATTTTCACCCTTTCCAAACCAGGGGTAAGGTAGTTGCACACTTTTTTATTCTTTGGGCTTATATATAATTTAACCTTTGCTTTTATATCAATTAAATATTTTTCAGTACTCCAATTTCACTTGAAATCTACTCTTCCCCTCTGCTAAATCCCAAAACTACATTACTAATCTTGTTACAAAGCTAATATATTTAAATATCTAAACTTATGCACGCTAAAAAATTGGTTTAAGAATTACATATGCTTAATTAGAAAAAAAAAAAAAAAAAAAAAGGTTCAATTATCCCATTGAATCTCTTATCAAATTTAGAATTAAAAAGAAAAAAAATCATATTTGAGAAATGAAAATTCCTTTTGTCATTTTGCCTTTGGAAAGTATTTTTAGAAAAGAAAATATTGTTAGTTAATTTCTATAAAGTTTAAAAGTTTCATCAACTTTGTTTATTGAATTTATTTCTGCTGAATATATATTAATTTTATGTTCACAAACTAATTTACTCATGGATTAAATGGTTTATATGATTTATACATTTTTATTTTTCAATTATAATTAGTATATTATATTGTTAAAGGAGACTCCAGCATTCCAGCTAGCTAGCTAGTAAAATACTGAAGCCTTGTCAATAGAACAAGATTATATTGCGCATTGATTATTATAATCAAGCATGATATATCATGCATATCGAATAATTAAAGAAGCCAATTATCTTTTACTGTACGTAGAACTTATCTAGCTACCACAATTTCCTGTGATCAGTTAATTTACCTGACAAAGAGAAGGACAAAATCAATGTGAGTTATCAGTTATATATAAAACTTAATTATAATGGTATTCAAAGCCGACCTAGCTAATCCTAATTACTATAATAATTTTCCATAATTATATTATAATTTCAGTAAAGTATTGGTGTTTGTTAGGCTGATATTTATTCATATAGCTTAGCTTGTAATTTTAAACATTATATGTAAGTAATTTGTCCACTTGTCCTCCTTTGTCCATTAGCGTTTTGTAACTCAGCTTAGCTATCTAGCTATATATATATATATATATATATATATATATATATATATATGATTTCTTTTCTGTTCCTATTTTGTTTTAGTTGTTTTTTATTAAGCATGACTAAATTTTATTAATTAAAGGGATTAGCAAACCAAAAAGTTTGGAGGACAAAACAACTCGGCAAGAAACCAAACTATAAAGAAGATCCCAATTAAATATTAAAATTTATGAGTCCATATATATATATATATATATATATATATATTTATAAATGAGTAAGTGTTTAAATTAATTTGTACAAATCAAATTAGCTTGTATTTGATCCAACACTCATTCACTTATAATTTTTTTTTATATTTTATTATTATTCGATGTGAAATTCATTTTTCAACACATCCCTCCAAGTGCAACCAGACTCCAATAATAAAATGCTTGAACATGAGTCTAAGATTCAGCTAATTTGTTCATGAAACTCTGATACCATGTTAAAATTTATGAATCCATATATACGTGAGCTTATAAATGAGCAAGTGTTAAAATTTATTTATATAAAATCAATTAACTTATATTAAATTTAATACTCACTTATTTATAAATTATTTTTATATTTTATTATTATTCTACGTGATATTCGTTTCCAACGTTAAGGACCCAAACCAAATTCCTGTTTTTCAGTTATCAGAGCAGAAAATGCCCAAGAGTTGCAGCCAAATTACGGCAGCAACAGACACATTGATGTGGGTGTTGATTCTTAAGAATCAGAATTTGATTTCTCACTCCAACAAAACCCATTATCACTGGTCCCAATTTCTTGTTGTGTATTGATTTTCCTGTTTAAATATTAAGATTCGGACTCAGCGATAATTATTTTTATAACTGTGAAATTTTGAGATTAAATAATTTTAATCAAAATTGTAATTAATTAAACAGGAAAAAAAATATCTTAATTAACATAAACAAATACGTTTACCTGATGATTAGTTTAGATTTGGCTTTCAACGGCCCAAACTGAGTGCAGCTTCAACGTCCAATCTCCATGCAAAGCCTCCACAGTCCATTCTCCAAACATCACATGGTACCATTTGAGAAGTACAACACTTTTCTTTCTCCAACGCGTACTGTAATCTCACCCAGCACGTAAATGCAGATCTGTACATAAATGGAACCAACTTCTCTTTTCTCACCAACCATATCATTACTTCCACTGACTGACTGTCATTTTCCTCTTTCCTCACCGACACCATCTTCTTATATGCCCCATTTACCCATCTCACGTTATTTAAGCCGTCTGATATAAATCCAGGACGCGTGTCTTCTTCTAGATTCTTTACTCTCTCCACGTCTGTACACCCTAATAATAATCCTCCTTTACCATCCATGCAAGCTTGATTTGTGTCTGTCACGGACTCTACGGTCACCCATGATTCTACTATTAGTACCTTCTTCACTATCATCGTCTGATCTTGATCAATAACTGGCTGCTTTAATTTCAGCCGTTGATTATTATTATTATTATTACCATTATTCTCATGTTGATCGAGATTGCACCATGATCTGTGTGGTTGATCTTTCGACTGATTAGTTTTCTCAGGCAACAATTGCAGCGTCACAACCTTGTTAAAACCGCTACAGTCCAGATCTCTTTTTTCTCCTGTTTCTTGATCTGATGAAATTTTTTGGTCTCTTTTGATCAATCTGTTATTCTTACGAACTCTAACGTACTTTCTTCTGGTTTTTCGTTTCGAAAGTAAAATACTCTTGTTGTTCAAGGAAGAGACATCGGAATTATCTTGACCACTATTCACCGGTTTCGGTGCAATCGGCCTGAACTTGAGCATAATTTGATTCATTATCGTCTTATCCTGAGCAGCACGGGCGCATCTTATCATCCGCCACCTTTCTCCGCCATCTATTTCTCAGTTTCTCTCTCTATTTTTAGCAAAATCTCTCTCTTCTATATATCTGTTTGTGAAGGTGAGGGCTGCGATAATCAAAGCGAGCAAGTACGCACACAGAGAGAGAAGCGAAAAGGCAACACGTGTCTAGGGCAAATAAGAAACAGTTAAGGAGAGGTAATTAGCCAGAAATTTTTGGAGGAGAGAGAAACGGTGGGGTCCATGTAAAAGAAAAAAAAAAAAAGAAAAAAGCAGCGTATCCAGGCGTCATTAACCGATGAGGGAAGGGAATGGTATGGTCCCACAAAAGAGAACCAATAAGAGAAAGGAATGTGTGCAGCACTGCCGAAAGAAAAAGGACACGTAGCCCTTTCCTCGATTGTTGTGCTACTGTTCATTGAAGTGGAAATATGGCAAAAATGACTTTTAGTTAGGTTCGAGAAAAGGCACACGTGGTTCCATTCCATTAGTATTTCACATCAAAATTCGGTTCCCTTTCAAATTCCTTCACTCGCTCTACTAAAACGTGACAATCAACCTCCTCACTAAGCTGTATATTTAGACTATATGCCTGTATGGGGGATTCAGGTTTTAAAAAATATTTTTCAATAAAATTTTAAATATTTTTAAATAAAAATAAATAAATTAATAATTTTTTAAAAATAAATTAAAAAAATAATTTATAAAAAGATCAAAATTAATTAATTAAATTATATAAATATTTTTTAATTTATAACAATAATTCCAAACATATTTCATGTATTGATAAAATTTACCCTCACATTTGAAAGGGAGCAGAAAATTCACAGCATAGGGATGAGAGTGGAATAGAATAAAACCATTAAAGAGAAGACTGACATGAGTAGGACGCGTGGATGTACGATAAAGATGCAGATCTTGGAGCTAGATTTATGGCGTCAAATACCCGAATTTAAAGAGAAAAACAACCAATAGCATTTATCCAGTTGCTTGTTGTCTTGCTGACACGTATAAGCATTACAAACTTTGTCGAAAATCCACGTTCTAAATCCGGCAATTTTTTAGTAAAATTTTGAGACCCCTCCTTTTTAGCTCGCACCCTATTGGACAATGATGCCCTGCTGCCTTATTACTACTTTTATTTTATTTTATTTTATTTTTCTGAGTCCTTTTCTCTTATTTTTATCATGATGAACTTAATATTAATATGTGTTCATAGTACATTTGCCATCAAGTAATATGCTCTAGCATCATTATTGCATGACAGTCCTTTCATAGAATCGCAGCATCCAATTTACACATAATTCACTCACTTTATTGATTTTTTTTTTTGTAAACAATATGAATAATTGAACATATATAACTTTCATAAATTAATAAAAATTCTTATCAAATTTGATATATATCAATATATATGTACCCATATTTTATAATAATAATAATAATAACAATTATCAAACTATATTTAATTGATGTTAAATAGTATATTAAATTACAATTATAATTAATTACGTGTGTGCATTTGTATTTAAGTCTTAAAATTTTGTAAACTTTCAAATAATTTTTGTTGGCACTTTATTTGATTGGGTAATTCTTTAATACAATAATAAGTGATTAATGTCCCAATCTTATCGTTTTGGAAGCTTTAAAAGTCAGCTTGTGACAAATTGTCACCACTCACCGTGTTCAATCTTAGAATACAAACTGTATGAGATGGATAAACAATGACAAGAGAAGCACCAGTAAATAAGAGTTTGAGTTAAATGGTAAGAGGCTTCAATTTGATTGGATTTTTCCTTCACCACATATGTTACACTATTTTTAACTATTGATTTTCTTGCTAGTTTATTTTTTAAAGTTATCCAATATATTAAAAGGTTGTCTCACCTACACTTAAAAAAAAATTATATTAACTAAAATATGTTATCGCTTACTAATTTAATATATGAAATAAATTTATATGCCTGATACAGTTAAAAATTTTCTTATATTCATAATCTCCTTCAAGGAAAGAAAATATATGAAATGATATTTTATTTTGCTAAAATTATAAATATATTTTTAAAAATAAGGATATATTTCAATAATATTGGTTGTTGTTAATGGTATACTATTGCTTACATACATTGTATGTATATCGGCCAATCATACATCCAGCCAACAGTTTGTTGTAATTTAAAAGAATTATCCGTTTGAATATTACATTTTTATAATTTTTTTCAAGTGTTATATTTAAGTATTTAAACATAATATTTACTATTTACCATATTTAAGAGAAAAAACTATGATATTTTTAAAAAGCGACAGCATCTTTATCAACAAGATATACATATATGTACATATATATATAGCACGGAAAAGATGGCACTAAAAGCTCTGGCAACGATAGTTTTGGTAATTTGGCACAAATAGCGATCATGGAAAAACTTGAAAAAAAAAAAAAAAAAAAGGTTGCCATTTTCGAAGGTTCTCTTCATTCCCTCCTGCGTGGCAAGAAGAGCACAAAGCACGTTATCATCAAATTTATCCAATTGATTCCCCAGTTCTTTTGAACTCATCCATCTATCCCATTATTTCTTGTTCTTGTTCCTTCTTTCTGTTTTTTTTTTTTTTCCTCTATATAAACTTTATAGATATATAAACACAGACCTTAACCTTACCTTACTGACTCACTGTTTGTTCAGCTTATCAAGAAAATTTTTATTGAGGGGGTGATTAAATGGATATACCTGAAATGGGAATTCCATTTTTTTTTTTTTTGTCCATTTTTAAAGAGCCAAACTCAGAGCTGCTTTCACGTCTAATCTCCATGCAAAACCTCCACAGTCCATCTTCCATACATCACATGGAACCATTTGTGAGTACTTCTCTTTTTGCCACGTGTATTGTAACCTTACCCAGCATGTAAACGCTGGGTAGTGCAGATAAGGCAATAGCTTATCTTTTATCACCAATCTCACCGTTATCTGAACCAACGGTGGTGTTGACGGTGACTGTGATTCTGACTCTGACTGTGATTGTGACTGCCCGTTATTTTCCCTCACCATCTTTCTATACGCTTCATTTACCCACTGTACTACTCTGTTTGAACCGTCTGATATAAATCCTGGACACGTGTCTTTCTCCAGATTCTTCATTTTCTCTGCGTCAGTGCTCCCTAACCCTCCTACCATATCCATGCACGTGTCTGTCACGCTCTCCACCGTCACCCACGTTTCTATTATCCTTTTCTCAGTAATCATCGCCGCCGTCTTCCGATCTGGAACAGCAACACCACATACATCATCACCGCCGGCTACCTGTTTGCTCAACTGAAGAAACCTCGGTGGATCCATTTTCTCTTGCACGTGATCTTTTCTGACACTAGTACTGCTAGATCCTCTCGGCGCCGGAGACAAATCTTGTGTTAGATCAGTTGTTTCCGGAAGTAACTGGAGAGTAAAAAGCTTTCCGTTTCGATCATCTTCTGTACCGGATTTTCCTAGATCTGATGAAGATGATTTCCTTTTCCTTCTTCTCTTGTAGTATTCGTTATTCTTCTTAACCCTAACGTATTTTCTCTTTGTTCTTACACTAGTAACAACACCGTTCTTATCCTCAGGCTTCCAGACGCCGGAACTTGAGCCATCAGTAGCTGGTTTAGGAGCAATCGGCCGGAATCTGAGCATTATCCTGTTAATTATCGTTTTATCCTGAGAACCAGCGGCGCATGCAATCACGCGCCACCCTTCTCCGCCATCCATCTATGCTCTCTCTCTCTATCTTTCTCTCTCTTTCTCTCTCTCGGGAGCGAAACTAACAAACTGTGTGTGTGTCTCTCTCTCTGTGTGTCTGACAAGGGAGCTGAGAAACGATAATCATAGCGGTATCGCGGTGGCTGGGTGTTGAAACACCACGTGTCTAGAGCAACTCTAAAACAGTGAAAATACGTGATTGGTGGAGATTTGTTGGATGGGACCCAGTGAATAAATTGACGTTATAGAGATTTTTAATTGGTGACTTTTATTGACCAATGAGGGATGAGGACGTGTCTAATTATCCTGAAAAGTAGGGTACACGTGGTTATACTGCATAAAAAGTGCTGTTGAAGTGGAGTGGTCTGTCGGGAGTAGAGTGGATTCGAGAAAGTGTACACGTGGTTAAATCCTATTAACTTGGAACATGTTATTCCTTAATATTTGGATTTTTCATTCTTCACTGTCCTTTTGCGCGTGGGAATAAATTAAACAAGGTAAATAATCATATATTATAATAAATATCAATACATTTTCTTGAGAAATTAATTAAAAAAAAAATTCTCTCACAACCACAAAATAACAATTGACAAAACGCCTTAGAGGACTCAAATAAATATATTATAACTTATTATAAGCTGGACCGCTTAACGGGTAGGCGATTAAAACAATTGCTTTATATTTTGAATCATAAAGGTTCTCGGTATTATATATATATATATATATATAGAATATGAAATATTTCTACAAAATAAAGAAGGGAAAATAAAATATAATAGAATTTTAGAAATATAACTTAATAGAAAGTTTATAAAATAAGAATATACTAAAAATTAATTTAAGAAATTGAAATCTAAAATAAAAATTAGTAATAACTTAGAAATTAACATTAATAATAACTATATTCTAATTAATCCCATTATTCTTTTATAAATAGTAGTATAAATCTATAATTTTTTCAAAATTTTTACTTAGTTTATACTCTGCTCTTCTATTATTTTTTGCGTACTTTTTATTATTTAAAAGTATGAGATTTTTATCCATGATCTATTTTTTCTCTAGTGTTAATAAAATTAAAGATTGCTTATAAAAAAATGGTTTAATTTAAATTTATTTATTTATATTATATTTTTTCAATTTAAAAATCGCATTTGATAACTTTGCCTAAAGTTTCACCAAACTTTCAGCAGCCCTTGATGATAAGTGATCAATCACATTATCAGTTTTTATATAAACATGAGTTGTCTAAGATTAGATCCTACTAATATTAAATTGGTTAACCACAATAACAATGATTCAACCAATCCTCATTTCCAAACTCTAACGACCAATGGTTATGGCTATCACTCAAAACTCCATCTGCCATAATAATAATAATAATAAGATTATATATAATTTTTCTTTTATTTTTACATATTAGAGATATAAACTTAATTTAGTTTATATAATTATATTTGGATTTAGAATTGCACATGAAACATTTGAATTTTATAATCAAGTATTTAAGCACGTATGAGTTTTTTTTTTTTTTTTTTGTCTTAATATAGTTTTTTAATTAGACATGTATAATTATTTGAATTTTTTTATTAGAATAATGTAGATGGAGAATTTCTATTCATATTAATGAAGATAATAAAGAGCGATGAATGAGAAGTAAAAAGGTTTCATTTTTTAAGTTAAAAAAATAAGTTATTAAGTATTTTTAATTATTATTTCGTTCAGAATAAAGTCATTAATTAAATATTAATATTTTATATTTAAATTATTTTCATATGACACAGTGGTCATCAAATATTTTTAAGAGACACTATAACCCATATTTTCTGTAAAAATATCATAATCACTATCAATCCTTATTTCTTAAACTCACAGCTGATTTAAATGGTAGAATCAATATTTTGAGTGAAGCAAAAAAAGTTTGGTGGGAACATTTATATTTTATAAAATGAACAAAAGGGAAAATAGCACACACTCCATAGAAATGCGAGTGGGTCTAAGTTTTGTAGTTTGTATATCATTCACTTGAAACTTAAGGGGGCCGTGTGATGACGACGCGTGGATGGTCCGATGACGAATCGGATCTTAGGAAAGATTTGATGAAATGGAGATGTCATTGTCCATCGCTAAAAGAAGATATTGTTGAGAATGGATTTGGTTTGATGTAATTCTCCAATCACCTTTTACATTCTTTTAAGAACTCCCAAATCACATATTGATTATGCCTTAATTATAATTATTTCTATAATTATATGAAACTTTTCAAATTATTAAATATTTTTTCAATTCCTATATCTAATATTTAAAATTATATATTTCACTTGGAAAATAATTTCAAACTCATTGCTAATTTTAGATTTTTTTTTTAATATGTATATCTGATTTTATAAAAACATACATCTAAATATTCAATCATTAATTTAAAATACAATCTAATGAGGGATAAAAATGGTCTCTATAAAGAGTCCATATTTTCCCTTATATATAGGAGGAGCAAAGGTAAAATTAAGAGGGTAACCTTTTTCTATATTCTCTCTCTTTAGCTAAAATTTTCTCAACTGACTCACTGACTTGGGCATCAGAGACTTCCTTAGAGGTCAGTCTTCGGGAGCCCTTGACCTCATTTTCTCTCTATATGTAGGTCCTACCCCTCATGGAACTCACCATAATAAGCATGAGACGATTTCAGACTCATCAAATTAGCGTCATTTGTGAGAACGACACAAAAAGTCATATCCCAATCTATATTTCTACCGAAAATCATTTTTTCGTTCACTAATATTCTTGATCATCGCAGATTTAGCCTTCATCGATATTGATTTAAGAAATTTGAGCATTCATCTTCAACAAAAAATCAACAAATCAAACAAAAAAAAACAGAAAATACCAGTTCGAGAGAGAGGAGAGAGAAAATGGATTGCCATAGTTATTTGCCCATCTCCGATGACTGTTAGATGATACCTCCACCACTAGAAATAAGCCCACACGCCGATTGGTCATCCTTCAAAAACCACCATGAATTGATGTTGTAAACAGCCGCACCTCTTATCTAAAGCTAATGTTCATCGAAAACTTCAGGCCAAATTTATGGCCAAGCCATAGGTCTATTCACGATGATTTTTACATGGATGACATCCTCGTGACTCTAGCTTCATTTTTGGTATCAATTATATAGTCGATTTATCACCGGAAAGATATATCAAAAAATTAGCAACCAAACCTTTGCAAGCATATTCCAGTTAGAATCCGGTTCGTTACAGCGAGTAAAGTGCAAATTCATACTTCTGACTTTGAGCTGGTCCTAATAGTACATTTCTCGCCTTGAGATCTTACTCTAGCGAAGGCACATCGTTGACCAATCATTCGTGAGTGGGCCCTACGCGCCATGAAAACTTATTTGCTAAGGGCTAGAAGAAAAGACCAAAGATAAAGGCCAGAAAAGACTAGAGGTGGAGGCTAGAGGAGAAAGCCAAAGCTAGAGAAGGCCAGAGGCCAAAAGACGAAGGCCAAAGGCTGAAGGTTGAAGATGAAGGCTAGAGGCCGAAGGACGAAGGTCGAAGGCTGAAGGTCGCAGACGAAGGCTAGAGGCCAAAGGACGAAGGTCGAAGGCTGAGGGTCTAAGAAGAAGGCTAGAGGTTGAAAGTCGAAAACCGAAGGTTGAAGGCTGAAAGTCACAAACAAAGGATAGAGGACAAAGGCGAATGTCAAAAGACGAAGGCCAAAGGTCAAAGCCGAAGGCTGAAGGTCGAAGATGAAAGCCAGAGGATGAAGGTTGAAGGAGAAGGCTAGAGGATGAAGGCCGAAGAATGAAGGTGAAGGCCATAAAGAAAGATTGAGGAGAAGGCCAAATGAAAAATCTAGAGACCTAGATGAAGCCTATCAAGTAAAGGCCATTGACAAGCAAATGTCATAACGAAGTGCATGGCAAAGCACGTCAATCCAAATATGTTTTTAATATTTTTGATGCTTTAATTTAAATTTCGCAGTACTATTTGCCAAAGTATGCTACAAATATATTAATAATCTTGCATGAGAAAATTATCTACCATGACTATGTAGCATAAAATGCCATATCATATTTGATGCTAATACATGATTAATTGTGCATATCAAATGTCATTTCACTACTAATTATTGCTCAAAAAATGGATTTCAACCGAATCCATTATTTTGCAGGGGAGTAAGAGTCCCTCAAAATGGCATGATTCAATCAAAATTCATTATTTGAATAGATTGATTAATTTGATCTTACAACATGCTACATTGGCTAATAATTTGCTAAATTACTATTGTGTGCTAAATTTATTATAGTTATTAAAGTCTAATTAGACTTTATATGATTCATGATGCGCATAAATATTTTTCAGAAAATATTGTCAAATAGGCAAAACGAGCATCTTACATAAATTTATAGCATATAAGTTATGCATATTATATTTTACAATCGTATAACCTCTGTTTATAGTAAGAAAAAGCGCATAATTTGTCATTCGATGCAAACAATAATGATGGAATTGGCAAAAAGCATCAAGATATTTAAATCAATTGAAAAGCCACATAAAAGAAAGACACTTGATGATATAAAGTCAAAAGAGTAAAGAGCTTGGACAAAGTTTCGACAAATAGAACCTCCTGGATTAAGCTAAAAAGGCAAAGACACCCAAGTCAAAACCTAGCAGATGGATTCAAGAAGACTATTAAGGTTATCTCAAAAGAGGAAAGTAGAGGCTAAAGGCCAAATGTGATGAGTACTCCAGGTGAAATCCCAATAGATGAAAGCCCTGATAAATCCAGGCGAAAAGACCTGGCAAGATTCTAGGCAATATACCTTGCAAATACGAGATGTGCTTCCTAAAGTGGGAAGTAAGAGTCCTGGTAAATCCAAGCAAAAAGATCTAGCGAGATTCTAGGCAATATACCTCCAAACGCGAGATGTGCTTTTTGAAGAGGGAAGTAAGAGCCTTGGTAAATTCAAGCAAGAAGACCTAGTGAGATCTAGGCCAGAGATTAAGTTCAACTACAATTAGCTAAAAAGCAACAAAAGAAAAAAATGAAGAGTCGAAAAGGCTTACACTTACACTTTGTCAACGAAGCTACAAAGGGAAAAATTCCTTCTTCATAGGGGGAAGAGAGATGACTCACAAAAGCAACTTTCAAGCTCTCCGTAGAAGTGCTCACAAAAACAACTTTCAAGCTCTTCGCAAAAATTACTCAACCATAGGAAAAACAAATACAATGAAGAAAAAGTGCTCAAAAATTGTACAAGGCATTGAAATGAAGTTGTCTAAAGACAAACCATTTCATTTTAGCAAACAATATTGTATTTATATAAACTATTCAATTATATAAATGTACTTGTAAAAAAGAATCATGTACTATACATAAAAAAAGAAAAGAGAAAAAAGAAAGAATAAAAGAAAAAGAAAATAAAATAAAAATTATTATTATCATTTAAGTCCTATTGAGACTAGCTCAAAAGATGAAAGCTCAGGCAAAGAGCCAAAGATGATGAGTAGTCCAAGCGAAAGTCCAATAGGTGAAAGACCATATCAAGTCAAGGCACCAAAGACTTAGCGAACGCTAGGCATATTATCATATAAGTCCTCATATGGCGAGGCAGATTTAAGAAGACCTTCAAGTGAGGTAGATTTCACAAGACCTAGTGAAAGGTAAGCATATTATTATATAAGTCCTCATCTAGCGAGGCAAATTCAAGAAGAGCTCCAGGTGAAGTGAATTTCATAAGACCTAGCGAACGCTAGGCATATCGTTATATAAGTCCTCATCTGGCGAGACAGATTCTAGAAGACCTCCAAATGAGGTAGATTTCATAAGATCTAGCAAATGCTAGGCATATTATTATATAAGTCCTCATCTGTCGGGGCATATTATTATCAAAGACCTCATAGTGAGTTGGATTCCTCAGTCCTCGATAGTCAAGGTATATTATTATCCAAGTCCTCGAAAATTCAAGGCAGGTTTTCTTAAAGATCTCTTGGTGAAGCAAATTTCTAATGTCTTTGACAGTTGAGACAAATCATTATACAAGTTCTCGATCAAAAAGGCATATTATCTACAAGACCTCCGAGTAAGGCAAATTTTCTTGAAGACTCCTAAGTGGAGTGGATTTCTCTAAAGTCCTCCATGAATGAGACATGATTTCTCTAAAGCCCTTTATGAGTGAGGCAATTTTTCTTGAAGACTCCTAAATGGAATAGATTATATATAAAGTCTTCTAAGCAAAGCATAATATCCTCTTGAGATTAGCCTTAATGATAGTAAGACTAGGCATAGAAGAAACCTATTGAGACTAACTTATAAAACCAAAGAGGCCTACTACAAGAAAGCAAAAATGTCAAACTGAGTCCAAGCAAAAGTCCACAAGGTACGTAAGACCTAGCAAGTCTATATGAAAGTCCAAAAGCACCAAAGACCTAGCTAGGCTAGGCATGATGAGGCATGTTTGATTAAAGACCTCTAAGTAAGACACATTATCTAAAAGTCCTTATCTTGAAGACCTCTATGGGAGGTGGTTTTCTAAGCCCTCATTTGGCAAGGCAAAAACTTTCTTGAAGACCTCTAAGGAGGTGGACTTCTAAAGTCCTCGATAAGTCGAGGCAAATCATTATTATCTAAGATTTCGATCAGTGAAGCAGACTATTCGAAGAACACTATAATATAGTGAGGGGGCTTCATCAATTATTTATGCCTAATCATTGGGCCAAGGCCCTTAATGTTGAAAAGAATCGCTAATCGGCAAAGCATACTAGACAAAGACCTCTAATTTCGAAGCAAATTATCCAATCAGTGAAGGCCTCCCTTCGCTAGGCGAAGCTCTCAAGCCTTCGACATGCGAATCAATCTATTCAAAGACCTTTGTCAATAAGTTGACAAAGTAGTTTATACGAAGATATCTTCCAGAGAAATGAAGCTTTAAGATCCTCAATCAGAGAGACATATATTATCATTATTTGAGTTTTGGACAGACGAAGCTACATATATCAATAGTTGCTTGAGCCTTCGATGGATAAATCAAATTATCTAAGGCCTCCATTGGCGAGGTAACTCTTATTGGAGTCCTCTACCAATGAAGGATATTATATAAGACCTTCCTTGAGAAGGCATATTATTTGAAGACTTGAAGCTATTAGGAATTTATAAGTTCACATATTGTGGCATTGAAGACTTGAAGCTACACAAAATCTATAAGTCCACGCTATGATGTGGCATTGAAAGCCATAAGACCATCCCCTGAGGTGGCAATCATGCAGCTCACATCTTTGTTCAGATATACAATTGCCTCCAAATTGAGCCAATTGGCTCACCTTATCATCTAGGCATACAATTGCCTCCCAATCGAGCTAATTAGTTTGCCTTACCATTCAGACACCCAGCTGCCTGTAGAAAGAGCCAATCATCTTGCACTATCATTTAGGCGCTAGATGCCTCCAAATCAAGTGCCTCAGCTCGCCCTATTATTCAGACGCTCAGCTACCATCATATCGAGCTTCTTCGCTCGGCTTTACAATCAAAACATCTAGCAACCTTCATATCAAGCTCATAAGATGCAAACAAATTAACAATTTTACCTACAATGCAGATGAATCACAAGCAAAGAAAAGATATTTCTACTCCCTAGCCTTCTCTTTGACATGCTCGATCAGACTAGGGAGTGGGGGACTTCTGATGAGAGACAAAAATAGTCTCTATAGGGGGTCTCTATTTTTCCCTATATATAGGAGGAGCAAAGGTAAAATCAAAGGGGTAACCTCTCTTTAGACTATCTCTCTTTAGCTAAAATTCTCTCAATTGGCTTACTGACTTGGGCGTTGGAGACCCATTCAGAGGTTAGCCTCTAAGAGCTTTGGACCCCTCTTTTCTCTCTGTATGCAGATCCTAGCCCTCATGGGGCCCACCATAATAAGTATGAGACGATTTCAGACTCATCATACTCATAGCTAAATTAAACTTTAGAATAATTCAATTAAATTTATTCTATAATATATTGGTAGAATAGACATGAATTATTATCTAAAAATTTATTATAAACGTACTAATATACATAAAAATTGAAGTCAATTTATGTTTTTTTTTTTTTTGTTTGGTTACACTTGTTTGTTTAAAAATGTTAACAATATTACTCCTGTTTCATAATATTAGTTGCAAACAAATATTAAATTGTCATAATTTTAAATTAAAAAAACTAAAATATTTTTTTTTTATTTTGATGTAAAAAATAAACGTAAACAATACAAATGTTCAGTGGAAAAATAAATAAAAAATAAAGTTGAAAAATAATAAATACATTATGAAATTCTAAAATAATTAACAAATTGAAACAAAAAATTTTATCTAAAAAAATAAATATTCTGAAACAAATAGAGTATTAATTAAGTTTCATGCAGTATTTTTGAAACCAGACTGGACCAATTAGTTCGATCGGTTGAATCAAAAATCGCTGGCTAGTATGGTTCGGTTTAATTAAAAATCAAATTTTCCAGTTTAACTATTTTTTTATTGGTTTTTGACCGGTTGAATCTCCATCGATGGAAATCAATTAGAAAATTTAAAAAAAAAAAAAAGAAAGAGAGAAAAAAACAAAGGGATTTTAACTAGTCGGACCACTGGTTCAACAAATCAAATCGGTTAAACTGCAAACCGATGACTTAACCGGTTTGACCATTAATCCAGTTTTTAAAACACTGGTTTCATGAAACTAGTGTTTTTGTAATTTGACTAAACCGGTAAATTTTGTACTTTTTGTAAAATTCGGTTTATAATTTAATTGGATATTCTAAAGTTGGAGGTATTCGGATTTAGATAATTTGAATCTTATTCAGAAAACTTTTTCATGGTGTTGTTCTAGCAAAAGCTAGACCACCGAGCTTGATCCGAAGCTCCAGCAGCCGTCGCAGGGAGTCTCGATCAACGACTCCCAATGCCTAAGAAAAAATGGTCAATTTGCAAGATTTAGTGGTTCCAAGTGGTAATTCCTCTTTTTTTCTTGAATTTATTTTCTTTTATTTATTTCATGGCCTTAATTTCATTATTTGGTAAATTTTGCATTTTGGAGCTTGTTTGGTTGTCCAGAAATTGCAAGAAAATCATGCTAAAAACAATGTTTGCATATTAATTTTGCTTTAGGTATTTCATTTTTTTTTTAATTTTTCAGTTGCTTTTTTTGTATGGTGTAATTGAAAATTTTTGACTAAAATGAAGAGCATTTTAGTCTTATTACATATTTTAATGAATTTTTTGACAAAAAAATTAAAGTGTTGGCAGAATAAAATATCAGAAACTAATTAGTTAATTTGACAAAAAAAAAAAAAAAAGGATCACTTTATTAATTTTATTAAATCTCTGGAATTAAATACTAATTTGCCTTTTTTTCTCTAATCTGGTACCTATTTTGACTTTATTTCCTATATAAGTTCAATTACTTTTATTTAAATTTATATTATAGTATATTTAAAAATAAATTATATTCATAATGATTATTTAACGTTTTAATAACAACTAACAAAGTTTTATCAAACATTAATTATTTGTACATTAATCTCAACAATGTTATATAACCTCAACTAATATGACATTATTGTATTGAAAAATATTTTATATAGTACACTTTTTAAAAAAAATTTAACAAATAAGATAATGACACATCAGTTGAGATAAAAATATTAAATTATATAGCATTTTTCTATTAATCTGTTTGTTTGCAAATCATTGTTTGAGAACCAAATCTGGTTTATTTTAACATCCACCATGCTCAGAATTATAAACCCAAACTCACCATAAAGGAATATAACATTGACAATACCAGAGACAAATGACAGTTCAAGTTTGAAGCTCTTATTTAGGAAATCCAAATTGATTTCTAAATTAAAATATTGTTAGATTTTACACCAACAATGATTATTAAGGAAAAAAATTAATTTATCATCTATTTACATCCCATTCGAGATAATTCTCGCGATTTAATTATACCCTAGTTATTCTTTTCTAATAGAATCATAATCTCATAATCTCGAGAAGTGTACTTCTCGAAACTTACTTAATTGCCTCTACCTAAGGAAGCAACTTCTTGTTCTCCCCAAAAAAAAAAAGCTTCTTGTCCTTTCTAAAAAAGTAACTTCTTGCATACAAAGGAAAAAAAAGAATCTCTGCCTCTCAGAAAACAGATTCAATAATGAAAATTAAACAAACCAACATTTTCTACTTTTCAGAAAGTGCTATTTCCTTAGTCTGCTTGCCTCGTACTATAAGCACCTTAACCCTAAAGGCCCGTTACAATAGATAATTAATGGGAGCATAAGAAGCATTAACTCGGAAGTATTCTAACCATTCACCACTTACAAGGGCAATACAAAAAACAATTGATATTAATGTCAAATATTATTTCAATGGCAGACTACCATCCGTAGAAGGTAAACACACCATCTCAATTTTATAATGATGCACAATTTGGATTATAATAATGAATCGAACAGCAATCAAACCAGAAGAATATATCATGTCAGAAAATTCCAACAAAAATTCATGTCAGAGACAAGAACATTGTTTGTTGTGCGCAAGGAATAGTTTATTTTCTTCCTCAATTCAACCAAAAAGTAGACTCTTCAGGTCAACTCCACCATTACAATATGTCCGCCAACTTGCCAAGGCAGAAGCCTAGCTTTATGACAAAGTAATTATTGCCCATTCAAGTCCTCCCATAACAATTACAATGAGAGAAACCAGTTGGAAGCTAGTTGACGACATCAACAACAAGCCTGCGAGACTTAAGTACTGACCACTTCAAGCGCCGGTAATATGCAGCCTGAAGTAATGCTAGTGAGAGTACAAATATCCACTTAAAACCCATCTGCATCAAAAGTTATGTCATGTTAGGCACAACAAATTTTTAAATGATGTCAGACCACGAAAATAAGATTTGAGGCCAAAAATACCAATTTCCTTTCTTCCATTTCCGGTTCTGCAGCCCATGATAAAAATGTTACCACATCTTTTCCCATCTGACAAAACAAACAATGTTGAAAAAACTGAGTATTATAGCTCGAGGATGAGTATATGCCAATTTTTGCAACTATTTGCCTTCTTACACAAAAGCTATGCATACAAATAAAACTAACCTGTGCTTCTGTTGCAGAGGTACCATCTTCATACTCAACAGCATCATCATTCAACATTTTAGGCATGGCAATAGCTCCACCAGGAAAGTAAGGATTGTAATGCAAACCCTCTCTGATCTACAATATCCATCATTCATTTGACGTTAGAAAGAGGAACAGTACACAATCATTGAGAAAACAGATACATGAACTCTATAGCATAATTTGAAAACAAGACAATCTAATTTCCACAGACATAAACAAGTTCGACTATGAAGTTCATTACACAAGTAAAGGGCAGTCACACATTGAAAGACAGTCCACAACTTATGTATAACAGAAGCAGGAGAGGAAGCACTTAACACAAGTAGAAAAAGATGTTAACTGTGAAACTGAATGATATTAAGAATTAATGAGTTCACAAATATCTATCCAGGACCAGCAATTTTTCCTCCAAAGATGACGGAATTTTCCACCACTTAAAACTGGCATGCACATGAAAAGAGAAGCACAAAATGTATCATACCAAACTTTTTTCTTGAGAATTTAACCCTACTGGTAATCTACCAATTCTCCCACAATAAATTGTATCATACAAGAAATTTTTCTTCATCACATCATGAAAAGTATATTTTTATTCAATTGCAATTGATATTTTTCCACCAAGCTATAAACTTAATCATGTGGAAAAGGATACTAAGGCAGAACTTACAGAAACACCAGCAGGAGGATCACGGTAACCAGTTAAAAGAGCAAAGACATAGTTCTGGCCATTGTGACGAGCCTGCAAGAACAAAGAGTAAGGAATTTATAGAATACACCATCAGAACCTCAAAAAAATTCTAAATGGGGAGTTAGGCATTACTTTTGTAATTAGACTTAGATCAGGAGGATAGGCCCCCCCATTAGCAAATCTAGCAGCTTGTTCATTTGCGTATGGCTCAGGAAAACGATCACTGAGTTTACCAGGACGGGTAAACATCTCACCCTCATCATTAGGCCCATCAACCACCTCAATCTCAGCTGCCATAGCTTTCACCTCTTCTTCTGTATATGCAACACCCACTAAATCACGGTATGATATCAAAGACATCGAGTGGCAAGATGCGCACACTTGCTGGTAAACTTGGTGGCCACGGCGAATCCTGCCCATAAAAAAATTACACCATTATACACACCAAAGAACACATAAATGGCAAACAGTAGCTCATCAATATTCCTGTGAAAAATTATTTCCTTATAATATCCAAGCTAATCAGAATAATCATATGTATAAAATAAACAAGTGCTGAACTACTAGGAATTGGTATATTGATTCAAATGAAAGATATTATGGGCAAATAAAGAGACAAAAGACAGCACAGCCAGTGATTATGGGAAAAACATTTTTGCATATGACTTGGCCAAAATTATAGCCATCAAGCATTTCCTTTAAAATTTCTGGAATTGCGTCTCCAAGCACAGATTCTATGGCAAAAGACGGTAAGATCATACTACTCACGAAGCATGGTCATATGAACTAAGAATGCCTTTGTGAGGCCAAGGATAGTTTGGACACTCTAATCCATGTTCAGCTTCATCAGCAGATGCTACTGTTGCAAAACTCAGAAACCCTGAAAGACCAGCTCCAAGGAGCGCAAATGTTCTTAGGGACTTCATACCCGCAGTTCCAGCATCATCATGAACTTTCTTTGAAGCAAAGATAGATAAAAATGGAGAGGTCTGCAGAATAATATGTTATTAGCAAAAGAAATTTTGCTCCAAATATGCAAACTAAGAAGGCACACAGCAAGCAATGCCGCTCTGCACATGCCAGAGTTACAATCCAAGAAATTAAGACAGGTGCACTGGCAATTGGACACAGGCCAGAAAGGAGAATCATTTCCATATGATCTCACTTAGACAAACATATATAACACTATGAGCCTCATAAAGTTAAGATTTAAACATTAGCATGAAAGAGGTGGGAAGAACTCTTACAACGGAGTGTGACTGAAGTTTCCTCCTTAAAAGCTGGTGGATCATTCCTCCTCCAGCCATTTTAGTTGATATTCTGTTATGAGTTCACTAGAATAAGAAAATAAGAATTAGAAACAAAAATAAATAAGGATAAAAGGAAAAATTCACGAAGCTGAACGTGCAATTTTGAAATAGGAAAATTTGACTCAAACCATCAATCTACCCAGACACACTGATAAGATTTCAGGGTCTGGATTGAGTTTACATCTATATGGCCAAGGGATTATCATGCTATATATTATTTTAATTTACAATAATGACTAAAATATGTGAAAGACACAGGCCAGAAAAACTATGATAGAGTTGAAAGTTTTTATTTATATGGCTAAGGTTCATAGTAAGATTTTTTTAAGCTTGATAATACGTGGGACTTATTTAGATCAAGCATTTATTTTATACATCAATGCAAAAGCACAAATGGGCCAAACCAATTGCCATCCCTAACTCATGTTCTGGATATCAATTTTTTTATTTTTTATTTTTTTTGCACACGTGGTGATTAACATTATGAAGTTAAGCATAAGAAAATATTCAAAAATAGTTCATCATCCGTAAAAATGGGAAGGAAAAAAGGAACATCCTCATGAAGTCATCTTTCCTTTTTCTCCTCAATTGCGATGAATTGAAACAAAACACAGCAAACATACATTCCAAGCTCTGATATAAGCTTTCATATGTTCTAACTTATGATTGCATAATAGGATATCCTCAGAGCATAAAATTTTCGACATCCCATAATAGAAAATACTAAAGAATTTCAGTATCCCCAGTCCTATCTTCAAGTAAATATAATGATGCAATCAATTCCCATGATCAGACTGTTCAACACTTTCAAACATCAGAACATAAACAGCAACTGATACCACCACCACGCATACCAATAGCAAATGGAGTCTCGCACATATCCCCAGCAACTCCATTTGTTTCAGCAGAAAATTATCAAAATAGAAAATAGAGAAGAAACTTAATGTAAAACCACAAAGCTTCATGCATAAACATGTCTCCCAACTACCAGGACATACAAAAAATTGCAACTTCATTTTACCCTTAAAAAGAAGAGCAAAACAGACCTTATAGAACACACAATACACAGCCAAGAAATAACCATGAGATCACGAAATATGTAGACACAAAAATGAATACCCAAATGCCAAACTTTTATTAGCAACTATCTGTCGACCAAAAATTAGAAAATCACAAAACACCTAGACTTCCAACACATTCACATTATCAAAAACAAACCTCAAATCACCACAAACATAATCTCAATATTCTCAAAAACCAAACTTAAAATAAATAAATATTTTCCATACATAGACAAGTAATACAACAATCTTACATGGTCCCTGAATAAAATAGCGCCTAATAGAGGACTGAAAAAGAGTTTTGTTCAATCATGGAAAACCCTAATTAGCTTCCTAGATCCAAACAGAAGTGGAAGAAAAAGGAGAAGAGGATCAAAGATGAATGAAGGAATGGGCAGAGAACTTACGAGAAGAGATTGGAGAAGGAAACGGTCAAAAGAGCAGCCGCAGCTAAGAGATCCAAAACCAAATCAACAAGAAGACTGGTTAAACAAGAGACTAATACTCTTCATTCCTATCAACTTTCGCCTGTAAATTTTTATGGGCTTTTCTTGTTGGGCTTCCCATTGGATCAAAACTATAGTATTTTTCCATTTAAAATTTTTTTCCAAATAATTTATTATTTTACTTTTACTAAGTATATAAATTTATTTTAAAGATTATTATAATATCTAATAAAATTAAATTTAAAAAGTAAATTTTCAATTATGATAAAAAAAAAATATATGTAAATTGGCTAATTGAACTCAACCTAAAACTTCTTATAAGTTTTGATTCGAGTTTTGGCAAACTTTTAGCCAAAATAAATTGAGTTAAATCTTTTTCAGATTGAGCTTGAACTTACTTTTTACTAACCCCAACTCGCTTAATTTGCATTGCTAATTATGACTGAGCACTGTTCAAGGGAATAAATCTCCAAAATTAAATTGAATTTCAAAAATTTTTAAAATAGTATCTTTATAATCGAACGGTTGAAAAAAAATCTTCATATTAAACCATTTCGATTTTTTGAGATGGAGATTTAGGTTTATAAGATGGTTAGGTACATAATAGAGCAAAATGGAGATTCAAAAATTTTCTATTTTTATATAATTACAAAATATTTTTTAGCTTAAACCTAAAATTAAATCAATGCATATAACAAAAATAAAAATCAAACTATATAGTTCATGTCACGCCCCAACCCGAAGGCACGTGATCGGCACTAGGACACGGAAAATGCACGTGACTACCAGTGCTCGTAATAAGCCTAACCCAAATCACAAGACAAAAAGCCCAAAACGCACAACTAAACAGCCCAACTGAAAAGGGTTATGGGCCCAAATAAGGTAAGCAGAACCAAAAGATTCACAACATAACACAATTATCAAATTGGCCCAACGTCACTTATTCCATAAATTTCAGAAAATAATAAATTACAAAAAGGTTCTGCTTAACCCAAGGATTACAGCTCTTTAAAATACATAACTGAAATACAAGGGTTTCGGGTTCACCTTCACAAATTCTGAACATACGGACGTCGAGGATCATGTCAGAATGTCGAAACAGAACCACTGGACCTCTCCACGCGCCGCCGCCGGCTGGCCACGCACCGCCGCCGGTGGTGGCGGATCAGGAAAAACTCCACACCAACAGGTTCACCTTAACCCCAGGAGCACAAAAACGTTCACCACTCGCTGGCACTCACCCTCCAGCCACCGGAAAATGCCTCCAAAGTCACGGTTTTACATTTTTCGATCTCCTTCTCCGGTGGTCCTCAGGGGGCAAGACAGGTACCAAAATGAAGCTCTCATTTTCAGGAGTTGAATGACACCAAGATCGTCGGATTTCACTGCCGGAATCGGCTAGAAAATCGATTTGAAGTTGCGGTGGCCGGCGGTACTTCTCCCATCGCATACGCTGCCGTGCCGCCGTCGATCAGAGCGTCGCTGCCTCTCTTGAAGTCACCGGTCCTCTCTCTACCCAACGGTGGTGGCGGTGCTTGCCACCGCCCGCCGGAACGCCGCCAACTCTCTCTCTCTCTCTCGGCCTCTCCCTTTCTCTCTCCTCTCTCCTCTGCTTCCCATTCCTGCTGCTGTCCCGTTCTGCTCTCAAAACTCACCGTTTCACTACTCCCACCAATCACAAACTTCCTTTTCTTTTCTTCTTAATTTTCTTACAACACCCTTATGTTATATATATATATATATATATATATATATATATATATATACTAAACCATATAATATATACATATATTACTATATACATATCTTTATATAAACATAATACTACACACATATAATAATAATAATAATAAAAATAATAATAATAATAATAATAATAATAATAATAATAATAATAATAATAATCATAATAATAAAAATGATAGTAATAATAATAATAATTAACAATAATTCATAAATTACATATTAATAATAATTTACAACATATACTCATGAATATATCAATAACATTTTTAATGATAATTATAGTAATTATAACGGAAATCCAAATATCCGATAAAATACTATAATCAAACTTATAATATAATTAATACATTTATTAATACTCAAAATAACCAAATATAATCCAAAATACAATTCTCCAAAAATCCACATTAACATTATCATAATAATATAATATATAATATTATACTAAATTTACCATTAATAATACATATTCAAATTATATGAATATTTATAATTTAATAAAATATAATTTCAATCCTTACTTTAATAAGGAAAATAATAAAATAATATGTTTCCGTACGAAAATAGAATTTTATAAAATAATTGAAAATTTAGGGTGTTTCAGTTCATAATTAAATAAATTTATTTACAATCCACTAAGTTAAAATAAAAATCAAACTACAAAGTGCATAATTAAATTTTACTTATACATTATTGAATTTACTTTTATATATATATATATATATATATATATATATATATAAGAATTCTTTAAATCGGTTCTCTAATTCGAGATGATTCAGTACGGTTATCAGTATAGATAATTACTAATTTTCAGAATCATATAAAAAAAATTCGAGATTATTTAATTAGGAGAAAGTCAGCAGGTTTACGGATATTTTTCGATTATGGATATTTTTTATTTGGATTTTTGGCATGATTCCGTATATTTGAGTCTCATACTTAGCCTAATCCTAATAGTACATATATGACAATTTTTTTATGTTTTTTTTACATATACGATAGACATTATTAAAATGTTTGAACTAATCAATTAAGAATGTATTTTAAGTTGTTGTTAGGAGTTAAAAAAAACTTTTTAGAATTTTTTATTTTATTGATTGGTTTTTATTATTTTTGTATAAACTATTTTTTTAAATTATACTTTTTGAAAAAACATTAATTTACCTTATTTTGCTTTAAGTAATTTAAAAAAGTATAACAAATTGTGTTGAAAGACTTTCTTTTTTAAATACAATTTCAAACGGGTCATAAATAGTTAATTTAATGTTTTTTCCAATGCGAGATCTATTCTTAATATGCTAGCCAAAAAAAAAAAAGATTCTTAATAAATATGAATAGTTGAATGGCTATAGGGCTATGTTTTTCATGATGTAAATTAATAAGGAACTATATAATTGAATGAAAAATGTAATGTAATAAACATGTATTGTAATGTAAATAGCATTACATTACTTTATTTTGAAGTATAAATATATAATGTAATGTAATGATTAAAATAATTAATTATTTTATAATTATCAAAATAAGATATTAAATTTTAAATTATATTTATATAAGTTATTTTATTATAAAATTAATATGATAAAAGAAAGGATAAGTATTAAATATGGTAAAAAATAAAATTATTAATTGTGTTGTATAAAAGAAAATTAGTAACTAAATTTTTTTTTTAAATGAGGCTTTAAAAAAAATTGTTGAAAAAAAAACATGTCATTAAATTTTTTTTTTTTGCAATAAAAAATAAAAAAATTGTTGTAAAAAATAAGAAAACAATTCATAAATATAAATTGTAAAAAAAAAAAAAAAAAAGGGCCATGCACAAAATATTTATTATTAAGAAAGGAAAATATCATTAAAAAGATTATTTCAACAAAAAGAAAGAAAAAATTGTTGTAAGAAAATGTAGGATTGCGAATGAAAAGTGTAATAGTCAATACATACTTTTTGAGAAGTAATAATCATTACATTTTTTTTTTAATATGGAGAATAAATAATGTAATACTAGTTACATTAGACAATTTATATTATGAATCCGGAACCATATAGCAATATGGTTTTAAGTGAAAATCCATCATTTTATTTAAAAAAAATGATTTTAGTATATTGATTTCAAATTGTTTTACCTTTCTTCTTTAAAATAGTGCTTTGATCCTTTTCTTCTTCTTATTTTTCTTTTTTTAAATTGATTTGATTTTTTTGTTCTTCTTTTTTCTTGAAGCTATTTCTATCTTATTATTCTTCATATTTCTTTCATAATCTTCCTCTTTTTTTTTTTGTGAGTTTTTATACTTTTTTTTTTGAAGATTTTGATTTTTTGAGTTCGATTGCTTGGTATTTTTAGTTTTTTTTTTTTTTGTTTAAGAGATGGATATTATTTGATAAATTGAAAAAAATTTTAATTTTTGAGTTGAAAAATGTGTATCAATAGCAATATCTGCTATTTTTCTTTGTATTTATCTCTCATTTATTAAGCAGTCCAACATAATATTATTGGGAACTGTCTTTTAATGAATATTCTTGATTTGAATTTTACTCGATCGAGGTAAGGCTAGTTGTTGATTAATAAAAAAAATAGAATATATAATTTAGTATTGATTTATAATCATGAATCTGATAATAAAAGATAATGAATATGCATGTGATATATGATGAACCTAAATATTATATTTAATGAACCTGATAGTTATGTGTGATGAATATAAATTTTAAATATAATAAACCTCATAATTATATGTGAAATATTAAATAATAAAAATTTTAAATATGAAGAACGAATGAAATTAAATTATAGAATAATTAAATCATAAATCTGGCAGTAAAATATAATGAATTTACATGTAACATATGATAAATTTAAACATTATATCTAATAAATATGATAATTATATGTAATAAATTTAAACTTTAAATCTAATAAATCTTATAATTATATGTGAAATATTACATAATGAAAAATGTAAATATGAGAAACGAATGAAATTAAATTATAGAATAATTAAATCATGAATCTGACAGTAAACCATAATGAATCTGCATGTAATATATGATGAACCTAAACGTTACATCTAATTAATCTGATAATTATATGTGATGAAACTAAACTTTAAATATAATAAATATTATAATTTAAAGTTTAATATTAAATAATAAAAAATAAAAAAAAATTATTTAATGAAACATTGCATTTTAAACCTAGATATATGTGTAAAGTGAATATCGGTCCATAATATAAAAACTTCATTATATTGTATTAAAATTTTTTTACACAATCAAACAAAATAATCCAACACGTAATATAATTATTATATTAAGTTATTGATTACGGCCTATCAAATATGGTCTAAATATATTTATTCCGTTGTATTAGATTTGACTATAAATTATAATCTAATTAATCATAGTGAACTATAACTTAATTATTTGGCCAAAAAAAAAAAAAACCTACTAACTTAATTATAGTCCCTCGAATTTAACTTCGATCCTTTGACAAACAAAAGGTGCAAAATGAAAAGCACAAAGCTCATTCCCTACCTCCATAACCCAATGTTTGGAAAATTTCTCATAGATGAAAGAAAATTAAAAAGAAACATAATTTTTATTTTCCTTCATTTATTTTTTTCTTTTTTATTTAAATAAAAAAAAATAAAATTATTTTTCACTCATTAAAATAAATAAAAAAATAAAATTTATAAATAAAAAATTATTATTTTAATTATTTATTTTAAAAATTTAAATTTAAATTTGAATTATATTTAATTATTATTATTATTTTTTTTTTCTATTTTCTCTCCATTTTAGAGAGAAAATAAAGTGAGGAAATCCATCTTCAGACAATGAAAAAGAAAAAGAAAAATTATTTTCCACTTTTATTTTCCTTCCTTCCATATTTGCTCTCATTCCAAACATGGGGTAAGGGGAAACAGGAGCACATGCGGTGGCAAACCATTGGCGCCTACCTGTTTCCCATACCTCTCTGCAAAAAATGAAATCTGCTCCATAACTGTTGCATTTCTGTATCTCTCTTTCTAATTCTATATATACACAAATGGGTTTCTTGAATTCGGGTAAAAATGGCCAAGTTAGGGCACACCAACCATCTTTCAACAAAACTAGTTTTTCTGGTATTTTGTGCAAGTCTTTTGGGAGTTGCTTTCATTGCAGATTTCATTTGGACCTTATCTTCGTCTTATCAACCCATTGCGTCCAATCGGGCCGTTGAGAAATCTTTGAATATTTTAGTAGTACCAAATGTCAGCACCAGCAAGCTTGATCAGGTTCATATTCTAATTTCTAAATAACCTCTTGTTTTGAATTCGTCACAATCTTTTTTTCTTTGTTATTATTATTATTATTATTATTATTTTTGTGAATGTTTGGTTGCTGAGAAAAGATAGACAGACAGAAAACTGAAAGATTGTTTTTTTAATTGAAAAATATGAAATACCATACAAGCAAAATTAGTAATATAATTCAGAGTGGAATTTAGTGTGAAATTCAAGAATCAAGACAATGGAATAAGTTCTTTAAGATTTTATTTTTTTTTACGAACTGGGTTATGCTTGTTTGGTTGCCGAGAAAACTGAGCAGATGGGAAACCGACTTATTAATTGACGAATGTAGCTCAGGCTCCAACCATCTAATTTAAAGGGCAAACTTGGTTTGAAATTCAAGAATCAAGACAATGTTTATACTTATTGTTATATTTATTGGTGTTTCTTTTCTCATCAATTAAATGGAGGTCTTTTCTCATCAATTAAGCGGAGGTCTCGTGGATGCTTTCTGTAAATAAAGTATAATTCATTTGTCAATTATTACTTTTGTTTGTAGAAAGAAGCTCTTAAAGGTAGGAAGGATAATCTTGTAAATACTTCATTCCCAGCCACTTTTGCTGATCTGCTGGCACCAGAATTAGAATGGGAGCAGATGCCATCAGCACCAGTGCCTCGTCTTGATGGCTATGCAGTACAGATCAAGAACCTTTTATATGTATTTGCAGGATATGGCACTATTGACCATGTGAGAATCTTTCATTAATTTCAACTTCTGATATTCTCAGCTAGACTAATTGATATTTTCTATGAAAGTAACAATATCATAGTCGAATTCACAATGGAAAAAACTTCCCTTACATTGGGGAAAATAGTAAACATGATCTTAAACATTTCTTTTTCCCCCCTATTTTGATCAATTTTTATGTGTTATTGTTATAGGTGCACTCTCATGTTGATGTATATAATTTTACTGATAATACATGGGGAGGGAGGTTTGATATCCCAAAAGACATGGCACATTCACATCTAGGGATAGCAACTGATGGAAGATACATTTATATTGTCTCAGGACAATATGGTCCCCAATGCAGAACAGCTATAACTCATACTTTTTCATTGGACACCAACACAAAGAAATGGCGGAGCATGCTTTCACTGCCCGCACCAAGGTATGTAACTTGATTATATATTGAGATATGCATGAACTATGTTACATTTTATGTGTCCGATTTGGCAATCAAATTTCAATTTGTTATTTCAATTCAGACTTATTACCAAGCTCATCTCTGCCTTATGTGTTGAGGTAATGAACATTTGCGCACCCTGCTGCATTTTTATGTCCATTTGTTGGATGTATGACTTTCCGGATGATCTTTTTTTTTTTGAGCTTTATTTGATATACTTCAACTCTGAGTTTTCCATAATTTGGCTAACCGATTACGAATTAAATTCTACTTGGAAACTGCTTGTTAAATATTGTTCTGAGTGTCATGAGCCTTTTTTATTTTAGAGAAATTATTTATTGTATATTCATTTGCTTATTATTTGTACACTTTGATTTCCTCTTTTTTGACCCTGCTGCCAAATGCCATATTGTCCTTATATTCTTCCTGATTGTCAATTATCTATTTAGACACCACAGTTTCTTTAAGATTATCAATTTCTATTAGTTAGTTTGTAATATTTATAATTTGTTGATTATACAAAAAGAGAGGGTTTACTAATGATTTGTAAACATTAGGGACTAAAGTTCTAATTAAGAAAAATCTCAGGGGTGTCCTAATAATTTACCATAAAAAGAAAAAAAATGTAGGATATACTGCAGCAATTATGGTATTGAAAGCCTTTTTACCTGAGTTAGATTCTTTACATGTTAGCAGCTATAAAATTGGACTTAATTCTTAATGCCTAAGTAATAGTTATGGTTGCCAAGGACCAAAGCTCTTTCTGGGAGTAGATAGGCATTGACATGTGAGAACCTGAAAGAGTTGGACTGACAGCTGCAAGATCCATGCTTTTCTATTGGAGGTTTTTAAACCACTAGCTGAGTTCTATCAAAAGCTGAATTTTACTAGACTTGAAACATCTAATTGATGTGTATGAACTAACAAGAGGGTTTTCAGGTATGCTCCTGCAACTCAATTATGGAGAGGCAGACTCCATGTGATGGGCGGCAGCAAGGAAAACCGTCACACACCTGCAATAGATCACTGGAGTATAGCAGTAAAGGATGGGAAGGCATTGGAGAAGGAATGGCGAAATGAAGTATCCATTCCCCATGGAGGGCCACATAGGTCTGTTGGCTTTCTTCACTTTTATGTTCCATCATATGACAAATTCTGTTTGGAGGATTATATAGCTGAAAATGTTCATATCTTATATAAGTTATGTTTTCAGCCAACTGAAATAACGCATGTATACCCTCTTGTGTTCTCTAATACTAAGTCCACTTTGCTAAGCAGGGCTTGTGTTGTGGTCAATGACCGGCTTTTTGTAATTGGTGGTCAGGAGGGCGATTTTATGCCAAAACCTGGCTCACCTATTTTCAAGTGCTCTAGGAGGAATGAGGTATTGAAGTAATTATTTTATTTCTATTGGATCATATGGTTGGATTGACCTTTAGCAGAATGTTCTGTGTTACAATAAGTGGCATACTCGCATGTAGCCTATAAAATTCTTCACGTTTCAGGTTGTTTATGGTGATGTTTATATGCTAGACAATGAAATGAAGTGGAAAGCTTTACCTGCAATGCCAAAACCCAACTCCCATATTGAGTGTGCCTGGGTACTTGTGAACAATTCGATCATCATCGCAGGAGGTACAACAGAAAAGCACCCAGTGACCAAAAGGATGATTCTAGTTGGGGAGGTGTTCCAATTTCATTTGGATTCATTGGTATTGGTCTTCTCCCATTTCTCCATGTTCAATAAAAATTCTGGTCAGATTAACCTATCAAAGGGTTATTTTACTTATGAGTAATTTACTACAACAATGAGATTTTGGATTTGCAAATATAAATTATTTCCTTTTAGACTTGACTAATTGTTTCATTTCTGCATAATTTGTAATTGCCCTTTATTTTAATTGTGCACTTCTTGTGGCTAATACTATCCGCTTTGTGCTAATTTAACTTTTGAAAATCTGTTTCCTGAAATTGCAGACATGGTCGGTGATCGGAAAGCTTCCTTTCCGTATAAAAACTACCCTTGCTGGTTTCTGGGATGGATGGCTGTATTTTACATCTGGACAGCGGGACAGAGGACCAGATAATCCACAGCCGCAGAAAGTTATTGGAGAAATGTGGAGAACCAAATTGCATTTGTCATACAATTTTTATTTCCTTTAACCACTGTATTGACATTATAGCTTTTCCTTTTTTAGGAAATTAGTTCCTGTGACTAGGCCAGGTGTTTGATTTTTTTTATCTGTCGTCAGGGGAAAAATTTTAGATTACTTTTCAGTAGCTATTTTGGTTGAGGATTTGTGCTGAACACTTACTCCTCTATTCTGAAAAAAAGTGGCTATTAAGAAAAAATCACTATTTTTAAGATAATAATAATTTTATTATAAATTATTAAAAAAATTCATATTAATTGAATAAATTAAAAAAACGTCTTAGGGTAAATTAGTCATTTTACTATATTTTTTATTAAATTGCTAAATAGCTATTTATTTATGAATAAAATAAATTTTTTTAATGATCATTTTTTCTATAATGGAAAAAATATATAATAATTATAATCCCTTAACACTTGTCCAATACATATTAGATACATCAAACTCTTGCAGACATTTCTCATAAGATTCTCAACTTACAGACATAAACATATTCAAAGCCGGTCTTTGATGTTTCAACTTACTTTCTTAAGTATTGAATGATATTCGTCTTAGAAAATTTACTTTTCAAAAAGTTATTTCTTATAAATTAAATTTTTCAAAATTTTTTGAAAAATAAATTTTTTTATTTGACTTAATAATATAAAGACAATAATACATTGTCTTATTTATTTAATTTTATTTAATAAAAAGTAAATATATCAATTTATATCTATTTTAAATAAACAAATTTAATTTCCTTAGCTTTTCCTAATGATATATACTCCCTCCAAACAAATTCATCAAGTAGATATTCTACTTTTCAAAAACTTTTTCATAATATAAACTCCAGTATGCCTTCAGACAAGACCTACAATTGTAACAGCCACCATATCAGAGGCATCAACGAATTTAAGTTAGAACAGACAAATTGAAGACTAGCAACAACAAAAATTAAAAAAAAATTAAAAAAAATTAAAAAAAAAAGTGAAAAAAAGTTTTATTGGATTTACAAATTACAGAAACAACAATCAGTCAGTCTGGGAAGATCATTTCTTGATTTACAATTTGATGAAAATTCGTGTATAACTAAACCATCCATGTACTCCACACAGATATGCAAGTCTGCATCTGTTTCACGCACAGCCCCCCTCTTTTCTTTCCTAGATACTAAGCTCATCTTTGCAAAGGGCTAGGTGTTTGTCTAGGCCTGATGAACGACTAATCAACACGGAAGCAAAAGCTTCCAATTTCTTGAATGGAACATGACTCTTGAAAGGCCTACCTATAAAACTACTTCATCCACTGCATTAAGCAGTAACCAAGTCAAATTGATACCTGCGCAACAAGAAAAATTATCAATTGATAACATGACATCGAGTAATCAATAACTGACCAAAAGTTGTCATTGTAGCATGAATACTTTTGAACACAGCAGAATACTCAGTGAAATAGCGTCAGGTACTCAGATACATCATTTATGGTGAACTAGTTGACACCCAAATCAAGAACAAAGAATGGACCACGAACATGACCAACAAATCCTCAATATGATTGATTTACACACAACCTTTTTGTTTCTTTTGCCAATCGTTAGTGGAACTGTTTAAGACCAGACTTTGCAATTTCAGGATCATTGAAACAAAGATGCCTTTATTTTCACCTCAAATTGCAGACAACTTGAGTTCCTTGTGGAACCACCGTAACTGGTACTCAAAAGGTATAACATTACCATTTCATATGCAGGGAAAAAAAAATCCAATAGAACAATTAGAACATGATATAAAAGCTTTTGCCTTCTAGTAATTCCTTTTCTAACTCAATTCCATTTCAAATATCGTTCTTTGATTACAATGCTAAGTACATTTAAGAAAATGATCAGACATTTGATTATATCTATGTAACTAATTAATCTCAAACTAATTTTTAGGTAATTAAAAATAGATTTTTATCTTCCATGAATACACATGCTACATATTGGTATGATTCAACACAGCTTGGCAGATTTATTGAAGCAATAACCTATTCAATAACCTATTGTAACATCTGGGGCTTCATTTCACTGACCTGGTCTACATTTTTGCAGTGGAACCCATGCTCCCACGAATTGCCAAGTAGTTCCACAAATTTGCTATATCTACAAGGCAATTAAATATTTCTGCAGAAAAATTATCTAGATTAACATTGTCACAGAGCATGAGCAGAGGAGAGAAAAGAGAGAGAGAGAGAGAGAGAGAGAGAGAGAGAGAGAGAGAGAGAGAGAGAGAGAGAGAGAGAGAGATGCCTTATTTTATTTCAATATAGGTGCATAAGGAGCCGGGCATGGAGAGACAGTGTGATCAGGTAACTGGTTTATCACATCAACTGTTGCCTGGAGGCATGCATTTAGGATTTTCTTTTCCAATCTAACCAGCTGAGTAGCAACTCGTTTCTTAGGGTTCAAGTTCTGATCTGCCAACTAATGAAACCAGCCAAAAAAAAGAGCATAAATTTGAAATTGCTCAATAGTAGACAATGAATTAATGATCAACAACCAAAAGATCTGATTTAACCAAAATTACCATCAACTCATCTTCGCTCAAGCTAGTGGGATATCCAGCCAGGCGTCTCTTGAAATAATCAGCAAGCTGATCCAACACGGCTCGTTCCATACAAGGGCTCACCTACAGCAGCGAATAAATTACAGTGTAAAATATCCGATGGGAATCATTCTATGGAAACAAAGCAGTTTCCCACAAATAATTGCACTCTTTGAAGATCTCCAAAATTATATGCATAGCTAAAATCAATATGTTACCATATCTTAGCTGCAAATAGTTATATTGAAAACGGAGGACAATTTATATGCAAAAACTTTGCTCTTTTGGACATGGTGAATTGATGACTAAGGCCCTATTTGAGTTTAAGTTCAAAAAAAGTGTTTTTCAATAAAATTTTTTATATTTTTTTTAAAACTGCTTTTAAGTAGAAGCAGATAAATTGATTTTTTCACAGAAGCAAGTTTAAAAAAGCAGTTTATAAAAAATAATAATAATCAATCAATTACATCAAAAAAATTCTAACAACACTTTTTTAACCCTCCTAACAGCAATCCCAAATGCACTCTAAGGATAGTCATGAAGCATTTGTATATTAATTTAAGTTAAACCTCAAAAAAGGATGCTGCTAGTGCATAATGCTCCCTGCTTTACACGAGTCAGGAAAAAGTTTTAAGTCATGGAAATATTAATGTAACCAAACAACCCAATAAACCTTACTTTTCACAAAATTCATATGAGAGTCAATAAAAAGAATAAATATTAATTTCTTAATAAAAAATATTGAGAAGATTTCACATTAGGAAATGATCTCCAATTCACTATGTGATGTAACTCAATAAAAATAAACTTACTGGACAAATTGGACCTTGAGATGAAATAACAGATTGCATCTCAGAAGGATCTGATACATAGCCCAATCTCAAATAAGGGAGTATATCTGAGATAGCTTCTTTCTCCCTTCCCACATGTATCTGCAGCAAGGACTCATTAAAAATTTCAAAGAGAAGGAATCATTCAAAAACTTCATTGCTATAAAAGTTTAAATACTTGAAAAACTTGCACTGATAGTTTGCCATTTCTTTGAGCAACCATTCTCTTGTCTTGATATTGAGGATCCTCAGTGTTAAGTGCTGCCTAGAGAATGTAGTGCATAGCATACCATAAATACAGTAGAGTTGAAAAAAAAAAAAAAAAGAAAAAAAGAAAATCAAATACAATGCAGCAGAAATCATAATTACTTACCTCTACCACAATTCGGTCATAACGATTATCTTCATCAACAAAACCATAGTTTATAAGCAATTTTGAATTAGGTTGCGGCCCACACCTGGAAATAATAGCCAACTTCAATTTCATAAAGAACAAAACATGGGGCCAGCATAGAACAAAGATTACCAATGCAATGACATACCAGACAACAATGGGTTCCCCAGCCTTATATGGGCGATCAACCACTAGTTCCACAGCACCATCAACAGCACTCAGCATTGCCTTACAGTTGCTCCTGTAAGCTAGTAAAGGGGGTCCAAGAGGAACCAGAGCAAATCTTCGAGCCAAACTGACTCTCTAAAGACAAAAGGGCATCAACTGATCATTTTTCTCTTAAAATAGTCATACAAAAACAGAAGGTAGAGGCATACTGAGCTTATTAAACAAAAGAGGACAGCATATTATGAGAAACTGAAATTGCTTGAAATATCATCAACCAGATTGCTTGGTTTCTACAACAGATAATAAAAAGACCAAACAACTAAGCTCATGTTCAAAATGTAGGCACATCATATTCGCAACACACTATAGAAATCAAGCATCAATTCAAAAATTAGCAAAAAATATTGAAAAATGATTAATAAGAAGAAGCATCGGTCCTAAATCCTAATGCATGAGCTTGATATAAGAAACATAACTTTAAAGAAAGTGCAGGATACAACTGCAAATACATAAAATAATTGGTTAAATATTCACATCCATAGTCCAGTTGATAACAGCAATCACAATTCTCATTCTGAGCTGCATGTGACAGAACTCAGAAGGCTATTAAGAATAAGATTCAAAATGGATCAACTGATGTAATTTTTTCTCATCAAACATATTACTCTTTGCATCTGTTGCATAATAACATCACCTCTAGCAATCACATAACATAGGAGTCAGATATCTTAAAAATAAAATGCATATTATACTCCTGTCAATATAATTGACCATACAGATCCTTTGAATTACGTAAGACAAACACTTTCATACAATCAAGAAATAAGCTCATTATTTTGGCATTAATAAGAATAGCAGTGAACAGAATAAATTCACCTGCAAGTGCACCACACAGGACTGAATTGCAACAAAGGCTTGTTTGAAAATTTCAAAGGAAAAAGCTTCAGTAGGTATATCATATGGGTATTGCTGCAAAATGCAGAGGAGGTAATCAGAAAAATGCTACAAAAGATACCCATATTCAATCTCCATCATGAAGGAAAGGAAATTTATAAATAGATTTCTAACTGATAAACAATAGTGTCATTTTCTAGAGCAAGTTATGCAAACAAGGGTATAACCTGAAACAGAGAACCAGCCATGAACCAGACAGTATCAAGTTCATTATATTCTCTTTTAATTCCAACTGCCCTTTCGATAACTTCAGCCTAATTCACCAAAAACAGAATGTATATTTGAATATATTAAACAACAGAGCATTCCACCAAATTGGCAAACATGCGATGAAGGAAAGTAGCATTATTGTGCTAGAACCAATTATTAAACAAGAGAGTACAAGTATACACTACCTTAGTGGGGCTACCAGTCAGGTATGCCAATTCAGCTTCGGACCACAGAAGTGGAGATTCCACAGCTAGCTGTCCCCTACCTCGCTGACGATCAAGCTCTCTTATATATGGATACCAGAATGACTCCTTTCCTTGCTTCTTCTCATACATTAGATACAATGCCAAGCATGCCAATTCGGACAATTTGTTTGTGGTCAAGAGTTCCGCTGTATGAAAAGCCAAGAAGATAAAGAAACTAAACAGTTGAAATAAAGCTTAATGAAGCTGGACATTTTAACATAGTTTGTCATCCTAATGGACCTTTCGTCCTGTCAACAAGAGAAATGGTCACACAAATACATAATTGTGCAGAACAGCAGAAGTATAAGGTATGTTTCCTTTGCACCATACTGGACACTCAATATTCCATTAAGTGCATGGATTTGGCATATAAGAATTCAAGATGGTCTCAAATCTTCCTCCCATGAAGTTGAGGCACAGATTTAAGTCACTAAAACATGCCTACCATGTAGTAATTGTTAAAATGCTAAAGATAACATCTAAGTTTTCTAAAATGTCATTTAACCTTATAGACTGAATAAAATTAGCACAAAAAGTGTCATGCCATTTCTAATAACTAGCACTGACCACTGCCAAACCATGCAGCACAGAATGTATTGAATCTAATAGTATATAACAACAAGTCTAAAAAACCAATAAAATTTCAATTCATCTTCATCTAAATTTCAAATCCACGAGACTCCAATTCACATCAAAAAATTGAATATTGAGAAGGCAAAATGTCACAACTGCCCAATCCAACAATAAAAATTCACAAAACTGCACCTTACCAATGGTCTCGTTTCCTAATACTCTCTCAAGAGTCACAACAAGTGAATTCGGAACTGAAAACGCCACATCACCAGCCTGCAAGCATATACCTCAAAAGCTTCAAAAAAGCTCTAAAGAGGAAAAAGAAGAATGAGAAAAAAAAAAAAAAAAAAAAAAGCAAAAGCATCACCTGAAGATCCTCACTGGCAGCAATGTAATGAATAGGCCTATGTTTAACATCGTGTGAAGGTCTCTCCTGAAGAACCACTTTGCAAGGAGGCAATCCATTTTTATGCATCCAAGATTTCAAATCCCCAAACTGCTCTTCTTCTTTCTTGCTCACAACTCCACTACTGCCACTAGTAGTAGTACTGCTGCTCTTCTTCTCATCATCCTTCTTCGAATTAGCCACCAAAGTGTCAGAGCTAGAGGCGGAACACAAATTCCTTTGACGAATCGACCGAAACGAAACGGCGCGTTTAGGGATCTTGCAGTCCGAAGTTGAAACCCTAGAGAAAACTGCGAGAGGCGAAATGCATTTGTCGCGTAAAGAACCGATTTCCATGGAAGATAACATTTCGTAAAGAGAAATGAGAATTAGAGAATTTCAGGATTCGGAGACTGAGGAAATGAGAGATAATCAGAGATTTTTGGTTTGAGATATTTTTGTTTTCTGTTGGCGTAAGTTGAGGCTTGTCAAGGTTACGTCTAGTAGGCCCATAAGGGATAAGAGTAATGAATGTGAAATGACATTGTGAAATTAGATTTGGATTTGGGAGGGAAACAAAGTAATTTCTCTTTTGTGACTCTTTATTAAATTTAATTGCAACGCATAAACATCATCAAAAAATAACTTTAAATATATAAAAAAGAAAATAATAAATAATCTTCTTAAATTTTTTAAATAAATTACACTAAATTATTAATAACAATTATTTATAATTTGAAAGACTACGTAATACCTTATGCTTTCAATATTCTTAAAATAGATGAAGAGAACGATCAAATCCATTTATCAATAAATTTGGATATTTATGTAATATAAATATAAATTTCTTTTCCCAATTAGGGTTTTTTTTTTTTTTTTTGAGTTCTTGATATAAAAATCAAAGTCCAATTTTATCAATAATTATATTAACAAAAAATACAATTAATTTTGATGTTCTAATTCTAGCTCTTTCAATAATGTAGATAATGGGAATGTTGACCAATTTTATTAATCATTGCAATTAATATTCTAGCTCTTTCAAATTTCAATAATGCAGTTAGTAGGAATCTTGAACAATTTTATCAATATTTTATGAGGGTATATATTACCAAATAGTGAATTTGTTGAATTATTTTTGTTTGTAAAAAATGAGTGGTAAAATAATCTATTTTAATAATCTGAAAAAAAAAATTCCAACCAAATACATCTAGTTGAAAAAAAAATATTGGATAAAAAGCTGCAAAAATCAACAAACTTTACTTATTTTTTTGATGAAATCACAAAATTTTTTTTTTTGTCATTAAATACCTAAACTTTCATATGAAAGTTACTGTCTAGAATTCAAACCTCAAATGCTAATGTGGTGCCACATCATCAAATTTTATCACATCATCATGTCATATGGTATTAATATTTTTAATTTTTATTTCCTTTTTATTTTCTTAATTTTTCAAAAAATATTAATTTTTCTTAATTTTTTTCTTCTCTCTCTCTCTCTGCATAATACTAACCTAACATCATCCCAAACCCTAAACAACAGGACTGAAATTTCCTAACCACCGACCTCGACTTGGCCTTACATCTCCAAATCCAGTAAGCCATTAATGCTTCCCTCTGTTGTCTCCCTTCCTCTTCATCATCATCACCATCAGCTTTAGACTCCACCTGTGAGTCTAATAGCATTAGTTGGATGTCCAATGCACCACTCTGTCATCTCCACCCATCTCCACTTCGAGCAACCACCAATCAACACTCTTGCCTTACCTGACCTTTCAAAAATCTCTCTCATTTTATCCTTCGATAAGAAGCGTCCTCCTCCTCCTTTTGATCTTACCTCATCTTTTACTGCTGGTATTCTTAAGAGAGATTGGCTCCTCAAACACCGTACTAGGTTCCTTCCGTGTCGCTATTCTTTTTCATTCCGATCATGTCTTTGGAGATCCTGCTCAGTGGCTTCAACTTTCTACTGATCTTGAAAACCTCAAGTACTCATTCGCTTTCTATTCCTTTTATTTATGACCTAATTATCATTTTAACCTTAATTTTCACTTTTTGTTTATATGGACAGAGCCTTGATGCATCCAAAGAACATCAAATTGGCTGTAATTGTGGTGCAATCTTCTAATGGTTACTGACTCTTAACTTTGTTTTGTTCTAATTTCTAGGCACCTCTCAATTCAGTGGCTTAGTTCCAAGTGTGGCGATTTGGAGATTCGTAGGTTACAAGTCTGGAGATTTCGAGGTTCATGAGTTTGTGGTTAGGCTTGGTTTTTATTTGGTTATCTTTGTAGGTAATACTCTTTTGTTGATCTTTAGTAATTGTGGAAATTTAAGGGATGCAAAAAAGGTGTTCAATGAAAAAATCACTAAAATTTAGTGATTTTTAAAATTATTTACCCAAAAAATATCTATTCACACGCTTAATTAATAAAATAAAAATTTAACACTAAAATAAAAATTTAATAAAATTCATACATTAATTTATAAGTATCCCTATTTATAACACAAAAGTTGAACTAAAACTGGATTAAATGATTTCTCATTAAATTTCAGTAATTTATTTTTCAAAAATTGATTTTTTTTTCTACTTCCAATTAAAATTCATATATAGCAATAAATTAAAGGGAAAGTACATGAAGCTACTAAGTTGTTTTACACTTATTTTATAGAGGGTTGTAGTTTGATTCGTGGCAATTTAATATCTTGTGATATTTTCCGTTAGACATTTTAGTGTTAAATGCCTTAGCATCATTAAATTTTACTGATGTGACATAAAAAAATAATATTTTTTTTATTAATCTATAGTTAACTAGATATTTTGGGGTCCATAATTAATTTTAAAAAAAATTAAAATATATAATAATTTAAATTAATTATCTTATTTTCAAAGAATAAATTAAAAAAGTAAGATTACCACCAGCCTCTTAACTTGTTGATCGGAGCTCCACTGCCAGCGTTGGAATTGTCACCACTGTCATCGTTTGGAGACCAGCTGTTGGACCTGCCACCTCCAACCAAGACCCATTGCCATTATCACCATTACACTAGACTAGCTGTTGGATCTGCCGCATCCAACCGGGACCCATTGCCATCATCCAGGCCGTGCGCGAAGAAGCCCCCATCTCCAGCACACATCACGCATCTAAGCTCAGCAACGCCGCTAGTCATCATCGTTTCAATCCATTGCTTGACTACTAGCTGGATCCACTGTTGCTTCAGACTGCTACCACCACTCCTCTAATCATCCTTTCAGGTGAGTCTTCAATGCCTTTTCATTTCTTTTTGCTTTTTTCTTTTTAATATATATATATATATATAGTTACGTTAGCTAGTGCTTCACGGCGAACACTTGTTAAGCATTTAATATAAATATTTTATTTAATGAGTTTGATACTTTTAGATATTTTTTAAATATTTAATTTAATTATTTTATTTAATACATTGATTACTCTTAATAAAATTTCAAATTTTCAATACCAAACTTAATTAAGTAATTTTCTCTCTTTTTAATCTTTTAATGAAGTAAAAAAAAATAGAAAATTGTATTTTTTTTACTAAAAAATATTTCCTCTTGTAATGTTATTATAATTGAAAATCACTCGTGAAGCAAAAAAAAAAATTAAATTTGCATTAGGTTAAAATTGCACTTTTTTTTATTAAAAAAAAATTCTCTCATTTTTCTCTAGTTCATGTGTTAAAATTCTAGATATTAATCTAATATTTTCTTTGTTATATATAAGATAAAAAAGTTTACTAAGAAACGAAAAGATGAGGATTAGGGAGGGAAAATACTTAGAGAAATATTGAAGAGGAAAAATACTAAGAAAAATGGGTGGGATTTTTTTTTTTAATAAAAAGAGTACAATCGTGGTCCAATGTAAATTTTTTTTTTTTTTTTTGCTTCATGAGTGGTTTCCAATTGTAGCAATAGCATAAGAGGGAATTTTCTAAAAAAAAAAATGGAGGGAATTTTTTAGTAGAAAGAGTACAATTTCCTATTTTTTTTTACTTTATTAAAAAAGAGAAAATTACATAATTAAATTTGATATAGAAATTAGAAAATTTCATTAAGAGTGTAATCAATGCATTAAATAAAAAAAATTATATTAAATACTTAATAAGTACTTAAGAGTATTAACTCATTAAATAAAATAATCATATTAAATATTTAACAAGTGCCTGGTACGAAAAAGAAACAGTAATATACATATATAAATTACTTTTGAAATTTTATTTTTGTTGCAAAATTGGACAAAATGTATTAGTAAAAATAAAATAACTAAATAAAATTATTTAAATTGTTCCATATTTTAATTTAAAAATTTTAAATTAATTATGGGCGCCATAATTTTTAACTGGATTATTAAAAAATAAATTTTTAATTATTTTTATGCCACATTAATAAAATTAAACGTGTTAATACATTTGTCACTAAAATGTCTAATAGAGAAATTCACATTGTACTAAAATATCACAAAACAAACCATAACCCCCTGTTAAAATACGTGTGAAATCACATGATAGTTTTATGTACGTTCTCCTAAATTAAAAATTAATTTGTTAGTATATTTTAATTTTCATCTTACTCCCGGAAAAAACTAAATATAATCCCAGTGGATACTCCAATAAATTTTTACACTAAATCGATTCAACATAATTATAGTGAAACGTGATGACCACTTAGAGGAGTGGGGGCATTGCCAGTGGCTGTTAGGGGCTTGCTTGTGGGAGTTGACTGGGGGTGGGCAAAAACTGATTCGTACTGAATTTTCGAACCGGGCTGAGCCAAAATTCATGTCTGGATCAATTAATTTGTAAGATGGAATGCTTCGGTGCAAAAAAATAAGAGGAATTTGGAGTTCAGTTTTCGCTGTGATTCAGGTAAATTTGAAATCAAACTGACTGAATAGTAAAACGACATTGTTTTGTCAGCTTATACTACTACATTATGGCAGGCAATTTTTGATATGATCCAAAAAATAATATGACACATAGTTAAACAGGTTTGAGATAAACAGACTCAGATCATAAATAAGCCAACTCGTTTATGACAAGAAAAAAAAAATATGTTTAAACAGATTGACTTGTTTAATCCGCGAGTAACATAATTAAAAATATTTACTTAAATAGGTTAATAGATTAACAGGATAGTACATGATGTGAGTAAACACATTTATTATCATATATATATATATATATATATATATATATATATATATATATATATATATATATATATATATATATATATAAAAGTATTTTGTCACTTATAAATGTCTAAGTATGCAAATTGAGAAATTTTATACTTAAAAAATATATTTTTTGGAATTAATAATTAATTTTTTATTCAATAGATATATTTTTTAAAATTTAATTTATTAAACAGGTTACATGGGTCAACTTGTATAATATAATTAATAAACGTTTCCATGTTTAGGTTGAATGTTTTGACACGAGAAGTTAAATTGGTCATATTTAGATTAACCATTTTTTTTTTTGTTATACACCTATCTCGATATGATATGATTATGCAGACACAACATTAATTGTCAACCCTATACTACGTCATTTTAATATGATATATAAACATATTATTAACCTGTAACCTTAAAACTATCTCATTTCTCTCAATTTTTAGTCGCCTCACATTTCTTTTTTCAGTTATTTTCTGTCAACTCACTTGCTTCTCTCTCAACTACTAAACTCTAACACTATATTCATTTTATTTTCTTTCTTGTCTCTCTGCCTCTGGTCTATCTCAGACCCTCAGACAATGCCACCTTCTTTCATCTTGTTCTTATAAAGTATAATCTCAAGTCTCAACAATGGTTGAACCCTAACCCCAATACTAGTGAAACACTTTGAATTTCCAATTATTTTATAAAATTCTATTTTTGTACGGAAATCTATTATTTTATTAATTTCCTTATTAAAGTAAGAATTGGAATTATATTTTATTAAATTATAAATATTTAGATAATTTGAATATGTATTATTAATGGTAAATTTAGTATAATATTATATATGTATGTTATTTGATAATGTTAATGCAGATTTTTGGAGAATTGTATTTTGGATTGGATTTTGATACTTGAGTATTAATAAAGGTATTAATTAATATTATAAGTTCGATTATAATATTTTTATCGAAAGTTTAGATTTCCGTTATAATTACTATAATTATCGTTAATAATGTTATTGATATATATATTCATGAGTATATGTTGTAAATTATTATTAATATGTAAATTATGAATTATTGTTATTATTATTATTATTATTATTATTGTTGCTACCATTATTATTATCAGTATTATTATTATTGTTATTATTATTATTATTATTATTATTGTTGTTGCTACCATTATTATTATCAGTATTATTATTATTGTTATTATTATTATTATTATTATTATTATTATTATCACTATTATTATTATTAATTTGTATATATATATGTGTGGTATTATATGTATATTATAAGGTTTAGTATATATAGTATATATATATAACTTAGTTGTGTATTAAGTAAAAAGAAGAAGAAAAGAAAACTGGTGATTGGTCCAAAAGCAAAACGGGGAGTTTTGGGGAATAACAGAAACGGGACAGTAGAGAGGAAGGAGGAGAGAGAGAGGGAGAGGAGGTTGATGGCGTTCCGGCGGGCCGTGGTGAGCACCGCCACCACCGCTGGGTAGAAGAAGGTCCGGCGACCTCGAGCGAGGTGGCAGCTTGATAATCAGCGGCAACACGGCGGCGTACGCAAGGAGAGAAGGATCGCCGGCGCTGCAACTTCAACTTGATTTTTCGGCCGATTCCGGCAGCGAAATCCAACGATCTTGGTGTCGTTCTACTCCTGAGGATGAGAGCTTCATTTTGGAAGTGCCTTGCCCCCTGAGGACCACCGGAGGAGGAGATCGGAAAATGCAAAACCGTAACTTTGAAGGCGTTTTCCAGTGGTTGGAGGGTGAGTGCCGGTGATTGGTGACCGTTTTTGTGCTCCTGGAGTTGAGGTGAACCTGCTGGTGGGGAGTTTCCCCAGATCCGCCACCAGCATCTGTGGCGCGTGGCCGGCCGGCGGTGGCACGTGGCGGCGGCGCATGGAGCAGTGTAGCACTTCTGTTTCAACATTCTGACACGATCCTCGACGTCCGTATGTTCAAAATTTGTGAAGGTTAATCCGAAACCCTTGTATTTCAGTCATTAAATAAGTTATTTTATGTTTGATAGTCCTTAGAGTATTGTTAGACTGTCGAGTCTATCCGTGGATTCAGTGTGATTCTTATCATGATAATGTTCATTGTTGCGAGGTGTAGGTGTCTGGCGTCTTCCTGGTTCCAAGGCTGCTCTTCCGAGGGAAGCCGGTTAGAATCGTCGGCAGTTAGGTGAGTGATACTCACTGATATATTATCCTGTTTTCACTTCATATGCATTGTTGTGTGTATATATATGTATATTATGCACTACTACTGCATATATAAGCATGTAATATTTGACTGTGAATGATGAATTAATATTCTGTATTCTGTGCCATACTGTGGTTGTGATTGATGGATGGAGGTCGGGAGGATACAGTACCACCCAGGATTATGGATTGGTTATGGTTATGATTTGGATTATGATGTGATTTAAAAGATGAGCTATGACTGATGGATGCCGGCCGGGCCTACTTATCGCCAGGGCTGCTGTCAGTCTGGTCAGGACTGCGTGGTACAAACCAGTGACGGCCGAGCCCCTTGGATATAAGAGACAGATTATTGGACTCAGAGAGCCAGAGTAGGGGGATTGGCTCCCCATATTGCGTATTGAGTATCAGTATGGTACTATAGACCATATCCCATCCTTGCTTGATTGAATGATTTGTCTATTTCTGTGGCATAGTGCATAGCATGTGCATTAGAAATCTATCTGTAGGATACCAGTTTAATATATTAGCTGGTATCATTCACTGAGTCAGACGCTCATTCCTGTTCATCTTGTTGCTTTCAGGTTGGGGAATGAGCCGGTAAAGGAATTGTAATTGAGTAGACTGCCAATTTACTTTCGGCAGTAATTTGTATTATTGGGATATTAAGAATACATGTAATAGATGTACATTTGTGATTATGACTATAGAATTCCGCAATGTTACACTTTGTATTTGTGCTTTGTGTATTATTTCAGTTATATATTTTAAAGAGCTGTAATCTGTTGTCAAGCAGAACTTTTGTAATTTACTGCTTTCTGGAATATATGAAATAAATGAGTGTTGGGCCAATTTGATAATTGTATTATGTTGTGATTCTTTTGGTTCTGCTTACCTTATTTGGGCCCATAGCTCTTTCCAGTTGGGCTTTCAATTGTGTGTATTTTGGGTTAGGCTTACTACGGGTACTGGTAGCCACATACAATTCCCCTGTCCTAGTGCCAGTCACGTGCCCTTGGATTCGGGGCGTGACAAATATCGCTTTCATTTCCTTTATTCTCTCTACCTTTGCTTTATCTTAGAGACTCGAACCCAAACGATGTCATCCTCCTTCACCTTGTTTAGTATTACCTACCATCATTTATCTTTGTTTAAATAACTCTTTGTTGCATTTCAATATATGAACCTTAACCCTAACCCTAAATTTGTTTTATTTTCTTTAGTTAGATCAATTATTTACCTAAGATCTGATTGTGGTTTGTGGTTTAATGGTGGAAGCTTAACATTGGTCTCTCTGAAACTTTGATTTCCATCAACAAATCAATTTTCACTTCTCTATCTGTAAGAGGTAAAAAACCCTAACAGTTGTCCCTCTAAATAGTTAATTTCCTTTGCTTATAATGCTATTTGTTGGTGTCTTTGTTTTAACTTGTGGTATATATATATATATATATATATATATATATATATATATATATATATATATATATATATATATATATATATATATCTTGCATGTCTTGACCTCTGCATGTGAAGGATTTGTCAAATTAATTGGAAAATAGAGATTTTTTTAACAATTTCTTGATTATTTGACCGTATTCTTACATGAAATGAAAAATAAAATTTGAGCCCTCTCCTTCAACTTAACAATATATTAATTTTCAATTAATTGCTTGGATTTATTTAAACTATTTTAATGTCTTCTGTAGGTTATGCTGTTGTTTATGATTCTCTAATGAAATTGTACAATGGACTAATGGATACTTTTTTTTTTTTTTTTGCTATTTTGAATTGATCATTTGCTCATAAATATTTTTTTTGTAATTTTTGCAAATTATTTATTTTGTAATAAAGGGGCATATAATTCATATATTATTTTTATAATTTTTGCAACTTGTTTATTTTGCAATTAAGGGCATGTAAAGGTAAAAATGTTGATTCCAAAATACAATTAATTATTACTCAATTATAATGCAAAAGCAAAATTATTACTATTTTCAGTTCTAAAAAAATTTATTTGAGTAAATAGGCTCACAAATTCAAAAACCTATCATAAAAGCCCAAATTAAATTATCAGATCGAAATCGAACTTAACTGTTGTATACTTTCTATTTATTTTAATTTTAGTCTTCTTCTTTTTTAGGTTCAATTCAGTCCCTCTTTTACTTATATTTTGTTTGGTTAGTTTCGGTATTTTTTAAATCGAATTGAACTAAATTAACCGATACTCAGGCATAGAGTTGACAATACATTGCTTGTGAACGAAAGATTAGAAATGGGGCACGAGGATGCAATACGTGAGTAAAGAGACGCATCATGTTCTTACACAGTTCAAAAGAATATTTTCTTACAAACGAAACAAAGAGGGTCCCAACTCTTGGCCTGGCGGACAATGAATTCGTGGACTTTGTAACACACGTTTTGTTGTTATTTGGCTTTCACCAATCGGCACTGTAGCACGCAGACGCACCCCACATTCAACTATTAATTAAAACTACTTCGGACTTTACTTTTTTTCCAACAAGTTCTCTGATAAAATGGACCAAAGTAAACCTCTGGTAGATCCAAAAAGTGGTTTCAATAGGCTAACCAAGACTTTCCATAGCCTGAAACCATCCGTTCATCTTCCTCAGGAGGACGCTCCTCTCTCAGCCGCTGACTTCGCTTTTTCACTCCAAGCCAACTCACCCTTGCCTGACTCAGTTGCTCTTATCAACTCATCCACTGGTCATCGAATCAGTTACTCCGAGTTTGCCCGATTTACCAAATCTTTAGCTTCCTATCTCCAGAATGTCACCAAACTCTCCAAAAACGATGTCGCTTTTATACTCTCCTCAAACTCCATCAAAATCCCGATTCTCTACTTCTCTTTACTTCAAATCGGTGTCGTCGTCTCTCCGGGAAATCCACTCAGTACCATGTCAGAGATCTCCCATCAAATCAATCTCTCTAAACCGGTTATCGCATTTGCTACGTCGGCTATGGCTCACAAGCTTCCAAAACTAAAGCACGATACGATATTAATTGACTCGTCCGAGTTTGACTTGATGATGACAAAGAAGACTTCGATTTCAACACATGACCTCAAAAGAGTTACAGTGAAACAATCAGATTTGGCAGGGATCATGTACTCATCTGGGACCACAGGGAAAGTCAAAGGAGTGATGTTCACTCACAGGAATCTGACGGCGGTAGTTGCAGGAATTTATTCGGATACGCCAGAGAGAGAATCTCAGGCGGTCTTGCTTAATTCGGTGCCCTTTTTTCACATTTATGGTATGCTTTATTGTTTTAAATCGGTGGCGTTAAAAGAGGCGGTGGTGGTGATGGAGAGATTTGATTTGAAGAAGATGTTGAGAGCGATAGAGGATTTTAGAGTGACACATTTGGGGGGGGCTCCGCCGGTGGTGGTGCAAATGGTAAAGAGTGGTTTAGTGGATGGCTATGATTTGAGGTCACTGGAGGCAGTGGGTTGTGGTGGAGCTCCGCTTGGAAAGGATGTGATCGTGGCGTTCCGGGCGAGGTATCCAACTGTGGTGTTGTGGCAGGTTAGTATCTAGTCTGCTAGATTGTATGAAAAGATTAAAATAATAAAAATAATAATGAACAAAAAAGTAAAAAAGATAAATTAATATTTAATTTATGATATTTATCTAATTATTTAATTTATTTTTTAAAAAATTAAAAAATTATTTTTCAGTTTAAATTTTATAAAAAATAATAAAAATATCTTTATATATATAATAAATATAATTTTATTTTAAAAAAATAAAAAATAAAAAAGTTTAAATTAATAAAAATAAATAATATTTATATATTATATCTAATGTTATTAAATTATTTATTATTATATAATTATTATAAATAATAAATCATAAAAATATTTATATTAATAAAATTAAATAATAAAATTAATTTTATTAATTTGAATTTTTTTATTTTTTATTTTTAAAAAATAAAATTATATTTATATTTATTATATATAAAAAAACATTTTAGTTATTTTTTTATAAATTTAATTAAAAGATTAATTAATTAATTTTTAAAATACTAGATTTTTCTTAATATTCTTCACATGCTGATTCTTATTATAATTCACAACAATTCGTTTGAGATATAAATAATTATTCTAAACTTTTATTTTTTCCTTATTAAATATTTAATAATTAATTTTTTTTACTTAAATATAAAATTATATAATTTTATTTTAAATGAGATTTTCAATGAAAATTATATAAAACTTCTCAAATAAACACTATGAGATTGAAATTTTATTTGTCGACTTTTAAAATTAACATAGAGTAATATTTATATAACTTTATTATTAAATTCACTTTAACATTTATATATTTGTTTATGTATAATATAATTAGATTGATAATACAAAATAATTTTAGATTATATATAAATATATGAATGTACTTTAGAATGCAACATCATATACAATATTGAAAAAAATGAGCGTTTTTTATAATTTTAAATGATATTTTTATATTTAATAATATGTTAAAAAAAGAAAGTAAATGAATTGATAAATACCTTTTATTATAATTTTTTAATTTATTTTGTTTTACTCAAATATCGTGTATTGTATAATTTCATACATAAAATATTTTAGAAAATTTGCATACATACATAAAATATTTTTGCATAAAATATTATTTCAAAATTAGTTTTACTTTTTAGTTTTCTTTCATATAAATTTTTCACAAAAATAATTAGTTCAAAAAATAAATTTTATCTTATTATTCTAAGTCATTTAATAGGCACTCGTATTAAGTAAAATAATTACTAATAATTTGTATTATCTATTCAATTAAATACTTTGTATCTTACATAGACAAACCCATATACTAAATTATTACCTTTTAAACTAATAATTTTCTTTAAAATTTCTCATAAATTTTTATTTCAAAATATTAAGATTATAATAAAGGTTGGTATTGCTTATTCATAATTTTATCAATTTTGCTTTATTAAAAAATAAAAAATAAATAAAAAAGAAGAAAAAGAAAAAGAAAAGAAAAAATATTAATAATGTGCATAATTATATAAATTAAGTTAATAAAGTAATTATTATTTAATATATTAAATGATTTGTTAGTATATTTTTAGATCAATCCATATGAATAACGTACATAATAAAGTAATTATTATTTAATATATAATTAATTATATTTAATATTAATTATATTTAATATCTAATTATATTTAATTTAAATAAGAAAATAATTAATTCAATTCGAATAAGAAAAAATAAAATAATTATTATTTAATCTAAAAATTTAATGAAAATATAATTATACAAAATATATATTATCTAAGCTGTATAATCGTGCATTTTAATACAATTAGAATGATAATACAAAATAATTATAAATTTTATAACAATATACAAATGTACTTTAAAAGGTAATATATACACAATATTTAAAAAAGATGAGTTCGGTATATTTAAATAAATCATTTATTATAATTTTAAATGATATTTTTATATTTAATAATATGTTAGATAAAAGAAAGTAAAAAAATTGATATATGATTTTCTAATTAAAACTTGAAAACATAATATATATGATTAATTAGACTGAAAATATTCATTATATTATAAATAATTTTCAATTGACTTTCAATTTTGATACATTTTTAATCTTTTCTGCGTTGAAAATTTTAAGTAAATTTAAGCGTTTATAAGATCACAAACAAATTGATTTTTTTAGAATAACATATTATTATAAATAAAAATTTTGACATTTAATAATAAAATAATAGGATTTTGTTCATTATTATTAAATAAACTCTCAATTAGTACATCTTATTTTTTTATTATGTTATCTTATATAATTAAAAGTAATTTATCTGATATATAATATAATTTTCTTAAAGTCAAATTATAATTTTTTTAATTTGTTAATATTCGAACAATCGAAGGCACATTGAAAATTTTTCTAACTTCTTAATGTTCAAAATAACATGAAAAAACATAAATTATTTTAATTGAATTAATTTATATAAATATTATTATTTTTTCTGAAAACATATAAATTATTACTAATGGTTAAAACAGCTAATTTTTAAATTTATAATAGAAGTTCTCTAATTTATTAATATTCTAACAATCAAAGTTACATTCGAATTTTTCTAATTTCTTAATATTCAAAATAACATAAAATAATAAATCTAATTGAATTCATTTATATAAACTATTATTATTTTTTCTGAAAACATACAAATTATTATTGATGGTTAAAACAATTAATTTTTAAATTTATAATAGAATTTTTCTAATTTGTTAATATTCGAACAATCAAAATTATATTGAAAATTTTCTAACTTAATATTTAGAATAACATAAAAAAATATAAATTATTCGAATTGAATTTATTTATACAAACTATTATTATTTATTTTTTGAAAACATACAAATTATTATTATTGGTCAAAACAACTAGTTTTTAAAATTATAATGAGACAAAGTAATAATTTGTACAATGAAAGTCAAATTATAATTTCTCTAACGTATTAATATTCGAATAATCAAAGTTAAAAGAATTTTTCTAATTTTTTAATATTTGAAAAAACATTAAAAAACATAAATTATTCTAATTGAATTATTTTTTATTTAAATTAAATATAATTAATTATATATTAAATAATAATTATTTTTTTATTTTTTTATTCTAATTGAATTCATTCTTTTTTATTTAAATTAAATTAAATTAGATAATTAAATTATTAAATTATAATAATTGTATAATTACAAATTTGTAATATCATTAATTATATATTAAATAATAATTGTTTTGCTCTTTTCTTATTATAATTGAATTCATTATTTTCTTATTTAAATTAAATATAGTTAAATATTAAATATAATTAATTATATACACTAATTGAGAATTTATTTAACAACGTGCAGAATCCTATTATTTTATTATCAAATATCAAAATTTCTACTTATAGTGGTATATTATTCTAAAAAAATTTATTTGTGATACTATAAATATTTAAATTTACTTAAAAATTTCATTATGAAAGAGATTTAAAATGTATCAAAATTAAAAGTCACTTAAAAATTATTTATAATATAATGAATATTTTCAATTTTCAATGAAAAAATAATTTGTTTTAAAAAATAAAATATCTTTAAAGGTAATAACTTAATAATCAAAATATATTACTAATTTAAAAAAAAATGTCATTAAAAGTAAAAAAATTATTAGTATGAGAATGAAATATAATTCACTTAAGAAAATAGAGTTTTATTAGGATTAATAATTTTAATGTTCAAAGCCAATTAGTCACCTAACGAAGTATGAAAAAAAAATTAAAATTTGAGCATTCGAACAATATAAATAAACAATTAATCTTAAAAAATAAAATTAAATTCCTTTAAAAAAAATAAAATTAGATTTATAATTGTAAAATTTATTTACTTGAATGAAATAAAATTAGATTTATAATTTATTACATAAAGTTTTATTATATATTACACTAATTTTAATCTTAAAAATAAAATAATTCTAATAAATAATAGTAAAAAATCATATTACTTTTAAATTAAATATACAATTAATAAGAGTATAATAAGAGCTTTTCCTTCTCTATTATATATTCATATATAATATAGATATAAATATAAATATAAATTAATTAATTAATTAAATCAAATTTAAAGAATTAAATAATAATTTACCAAGAGTAAAAAACCTCATCACTTCGGCTGTTGCGCGCGCCCAAAAAACAAAAATTCTAGTACTAATAAAATGGGCGCTGTTACTTGCAGATGCGAAAATTTTATTTTATTTTTTAATTGTACGTCTATGTAGTCTGGACCTGATGATGTTCAGGCTTTGGAATTGAAAATGTTAAATTTTTTAAGGTCCGACCACGAAAGCTCCCAATTTTTTTTCACCAATTGACCCCACGAAAGCTTCTATATTAATACCTTCCACTTGGTGTAAGTTAAAAATTAGATTGAATGGAGGCAAGAATTTCCATATGTGAAAAGATTGAATTGAATGACTGCCTGCAGATTCCGATTTTCCACTTTGAGGAATATCTGTTATTGTAAACGTTAAAAATGAAAGGAAAACTTTCTCTTTTTTTTTACATTATGTGAGCTTAAAGATTTGGATTTTCTTAAACTAAAGACGAAGAAATTGACATGTTCAATCTTTTGTTGGTTACGGACTAGGGTAAACTTCTTGCGCCAAATTATAAATAAAATGTTTGCAAGTTTTGAAATTTCAGTGTGAATATTTTGTTTTTGGTTAATCATAAAAAAAATTCACCAACTTTATATGTTTTTACAATTACAACTTAACGTTTAAATCTTGGTAATTTAGTACAAATATTTTTATTCTTTTGTAATTTTTGCACCAGCCATAATTCTTATTTAAAATTTGTTAAGATAGAATGACGTGGCATATAATAATAATATAGTTGACAAATCAACATCTTATTTGGCACTGAAAAAAAGGATTAATGATAAAAAAAATTCATCAATTTTACATCTTTTGCAAAAAATTTACCAATTCAACACTTCGGTCAAAAGATATAAAATTAGTAAATTTTTTTAACATTAATCCTTATTTTTAAATGCCAAATAAGATATTGATTTATCAACTATATTATTATTATATGCTATGTCATTTTATTTTACCAGATTTTATATTGGAATTATGGCCGGTGCAAAAATTTCAAAAAAATAAAAGTATTTATACCGAATTGTCAAAATTTAAAGGTTAAGTTGTAATTGCAAAAACGTGTATAGTTGGTGAATTTTTTTGTCATTATCCCTTTGTTTTTTAAATTTATTATTATGCGTTTTGTAAAATAAAAAGGATGATTTTGCAGAGGCATTTGAACTATATGGCCTCAGTTAATGGGCTTTTTATTTTATAGCACTGGAGCTGGTAAACACCCTTGGAAGTTCAACTCTAATCAAAGCCAAATTTAAAAAAAAAAAAAAAAAATTACAATCTTAAAATTTTGCTAATGTTTTAATGTAGTTTTGTTTTTGCCACTGCTAACATGCACATGTAATTCTTGAATGAAGGGTTATGGACTGACTGAATCAACAGGAGTAGTCTCCCGAGCAACAGGTCCTGAAGAAAGTCTCCGTATCGGTTCAGTTGGGAGGCTTAATGGGGATGTTGAAGCAAGAATCGTTAATCCTGATACTAGTGATTTTTTGCTTCCGCGCGAGCAAGGGGAGATTTGGATTAGAGGACCCTGTATAATGAAAGGTAAACACTTTCTTTTTCTTCTCCTGTTCCTGCTTCATGGTGTGAAATTGTGAAAAATACTCAATGCTTTAATAACATTCGTAAATGTTGTATTCCATTTTTGCCTCTCTAATCTAAAAGTTGCATTGCGCCAGAACGTTTGAGTCTGGTATTTGGTTGCTAATCCTAAACTATTTTTTGTTTAATCAAGCTCTATCATAATTTTTTTATTAATTTAGTTTTGACTAGGATTTGACTAGAAATTTCATAATTTTAAAGATGATTTCAATACCATTTAACTAAAACTCATTGATGGTGTATTACAGTATATAGTAGCTTTGCTGTGTAGTTAACATTTTAGTTAAAAATTTGCTATATTTGTCAGTCTGTTTACGAAGTCAGTTAGATTAGTTAGCCTAGTCAGCTATTAGTTACAAGTGTCTGTTACTTAGTTATTTCACATCTCATATAGAGCACGTGTATATAAACATCAAATGTATTATTTGCTTAGCAATAAGAGAAGCAATGTAGCTTTCAGTTTTTTATCATGGTGTATCATAAAATTTTGATATGAAGGAAATTGGTGGTTTCTCACTGCAGGTTATGTTGGTGACCCTGAAGCAACTTCTGCTACTTTAGTATCTGGCGGGTGGCTCAGAACTGGTGATCTCGGTTATATTGACGAGGAAGGATTCTTGTTTGTTGTTGACAGGCTCAAGGAATTGATAAAATACAGGGGATATCAGGTGATTGCAGTTTTACATGTACATATATTTTTGTTCTATTTCTCAATAAGGCATGCTGTATATGCAGGTTGCTCCTGCTGAGCTAGAACAATTGCTGCAATCCCACCCAGAGATAGCTGATGCAGCAGTCATACCGTAAGTATTTACTTATCTCGAGCTTTGGAGGGTTTATTCTTCCTTAAATCTTGATCTCATGTGATCGTTAAGCATGTACATCCACTGTAGCCAAGAAACAGTTTTGTCTGTCAAATCTTCAACTGACATATGCTTACTATATATGATGATTACTCGAAACAATTCCATTCCCCTAATGTTCAAAGGTGTTTTTAATGAAAATTAAATCTTGCATTAGTAGGAGGATTAAATGTACATGTAATTGATGTAATTGAACAAATTGTCAGGTATCCTGATGAAGAAAGTGGCCAAGTACCTATGGCTTTAGTGGTGAAACAGTCCCTTAGTAGCCTCAATGAAAGAGATATAATGAATTTTGTTGCTGGACAGGTGCTTTTCTGAATGATTATGAACCTTTTTTGAAAGTTTTCTGTCTTTGGTCACTGGGTTTTCAAGAAGAAGAATATATTTTTATGGCTGACAAAAAAAAAATAAAAAAAGTATATTTTAAGCTCTCATTAGTGCAAATATAATTATATTTTGAGCAGGTTGCACCTCACAAGAGAATAAGACGTGTAGCATTTGTCAGCTCGATACCTAAAACTCCAGCTGGAAAAATATTGAGGAAGGATTTAAAGAAGATGATTCTCCAAGGGTTTAAATCGAAAATGTAATAATTTGCATGAATCATTAAAATTTAACTTTTCCGTAGTCGGAGACATTTTTACAAAATATTATGAGTATATTTAAAAAAAAAATATTTTTATTTTATTTATAAGTATTTACTTTTATTTTACTTGCAAGTATTAACTGAAATATACATTTGAAATATTATGAATTTTTTAATATAATTTATTTACTTATAATTTAAATATAACTTTTTTATTTTTAAATTTAAATAAGTTATGATTTTTTAAAAGTTGTAATTTTCTTATTTTATTTAATATTAGTATTTTTTACACATTAATATCTTTCATTTAAAAATATATATATATATAAAAGTAGTATATTAAAAATGAAATAATTTAATTGCTAGTTATTGATAATATTTCAAAGATATATAAGGTAATTATAGTGTATTAAATATACGGATAATGTTATCAATTGAAAACTTACTAACAAACTTTATTTTGACTCTAATAATTTTTGCTCTGGCTATAATGTAACCTTTGTATTTAAATATTATTAACTAAATATTTTATATTTTTTCTTAATAATCTTAATAACATATATAGAAGAGACATGAAGAGGAGGGCCCAAATAATTGTACAGTAGTTCAATTATGCAAAGACAAATGAACCCTTAATACAACAATTTCGTTTCACATGAAAATAACTATTGAAAAATGACTTAAAAGTAATTACAATTTTAATGTAAAGATAATTATATCCTTACTTAAATGACACCGTTTTAAGTAGGAAAATAATGGAAAGTAACGGCAAAAAGGTAAATCAAATATTGCGAAAAAACAAATTAACCCTTCAAAAAAATAATTTCCAGAATAATTCACTATTCATAGGCATAACTCCTTTATTATATAGAATAGATTTTTAATTTTTAGTTTGAAGGATAACTAATGCTTAATCCTTCATGGTCATGGGCAATTATTAATATAGCTTCTATATAAAAATTGAATTAATAATTTTATAACATGTGATTATATCTAGAAAGTGTATGTATATATATTTATAACATGTCTTATAAATACTTGAATAGGAACAGATTTGGCAAGATATTAGGATAGATTCAATTGAATGGCTGCTGAAACAAATAACTCATTCTTATAAAATTGTATAACATGCATGTTCAACCTTAAGGTTCTAACATGAGAATTTTGATGGTAATAAATGATCGGTCGTGTTGCTAATCATTCTCTAATTCAAGTGTTCAAGATTTAAAGATTTTTATACAAGTTCACAATATTTTATTAAAGTTTGATGTAGAGAAATATTAAGAAGTAAACTTTTCAAGTTCAAGGGCTTATATTTTTAAATTTGTAACTTTATCATTCTTGTATTCTTGTTAAAATGAGTAAAATCAAATCGAAATAAAAAAAATTTCGATTTATTTAGGTTTGATTCTTCCTAAAAAGTTTTGGTTAAAATTTGAACTAACTGATTGAGCCGAATTGAATTTTTTGATTTGATTTTCATGCTAATATTAGTTTGGTTGGCAAAGAGAAAAAATAAAAATTTCAAATTTTTTGATTTTTTCTATCCGATTTGATTTACCAATAAATTGCTGACCCCTAATCTTAGTTACTTTAATTATTTGAGATATGCAAAGTGTGGCTTTGTCATTATTGTTTAAAATGCTTTAGGTTCTTAATTAAGAGACCAACCAAGTAAAAAACCTTTGAAAAAATAATTTTAGAGGTATTTTCAAATTGTTGTGCTGATTCACTTTTGGAATCTAAAAATGGAATTTTGAATTTAAAAAATGACTGGTCAAGAGATAAATATTTGAATTATTGGCATAAAGTTTTTGAACTGATTTTTTGAATTTTGAAAGTTCAAATTCCAAAAATTTATTTTGAAAATGAGCCATTGTGCAATTAATTGAGTTTCTAAACTTATCCACATACTTTCTTCCCTTAGAGTTGATTGAGTCCTAAGTTGTAAATCTCTTTGTAATTAAATGAGTAATTTGAGTTGTAATTTATTGATTATAGAGTTGTAAGAGTGATTTAAATATTTAGGCTTGTAAGATTGAAAGGATTTACAATCATAGAGTATTATAAGAATTTAGTCTCTACTCATTGAAATTTATTAGATAGTGGAGAAAGCACTCAAGCAGGCCCTTAAGTAGAGGACTTAGGTTTAGGTAAAAACCGAACATCTTTCCCTTTTTTCATTTAATTGCTTATGTGCGATAAAGTTCTCTGAGAAAATTTGATGAAATTCAAGCCACTTTAGAGTATTTTTAATATACTATTTATATATGTCAAATTTTTTATTATAAAAAGTTATTTCAAAAAATAAATCTCCAATAAACTATTTATCTTTAAAAATAAAGAAAATAATCAATTTAACTCTTCACAACTAAAGAGTCAAATATCATTATCTATTTTAATTTTAATTAATGCAATATAAATTTTCATATATTTTATTTAAAATAATTTTAGTACTATTTTTTCTATTGAACAAATTTAAAAAATGAAAAATTAAAATAACTAATACTTATTTTATAAAATAAAATAAAATAAAAAATATAAAAAATTTATTAGATTTAAATAAAATTTTATATTATTTTTACTTTTTAAAATAAAGAATATCATTAGATATACTCTTATAAGAAGATTTCAAAACCATATATGTAAAAGATTTTAAGATAATTTTTTAAGATTATTCTTTTCATCAAGTTAGTACAGAATGACATACTATTGCGGAGATCATATTTCTATCACTAACTGAAATTGGGTTACGGATTTAACATCGAATATGATTTAATTTTTCAAAAAGTTGCTTCTAAATATAAAAATATTGGGTTGATATCAAAATTAGCTAAAATTTCAAGAATTCAATTCACCTCCTCTTTAGGTTACCCTTAGGTTGAATAACTCACCATCAATGATCGAAGTTGTATTGTATAGGTTTGTAAGGTTTGCAAATTTCTTACAGTGAGATTTGTTTGTTCAATAAAATTTCATTATTAATAGTAGAAGTGCAAATTTTCATCATCTTCCCTCCCTTTAGTAGTTAGGGCCTTCCTGTCACCATTTCTAATAAAAAAATTCAAAACTTTACGTTAAATTGTACATGCCCAAATCACCGTAACCTACCCATTGAATCAAAAGGTTTGAAATCTTGGTCCCTGCATAGACGACCAAGATGGACATACTCTTCGCTCAGATCCAAGCGGACCTTCGCTCCAATGACGCTTTACGTCAGTCTGGTGCTCTTCTCCAAGCTCTCCAGCAGTCTGCTGCTGGTACCGACATTTCCGTCATCGCCAAGACTGCTGTCGAAGAGATCGTCGCTGCTCCTGCCTCCGCCGTCTGTAAAAAGCTCTCTTTCGACTTAATTCGATCCACTCGTCTCACGGCTGATCTCTGGGACTCCGTATGTACTGGTGTTCGCAACGATCTTCATTTCCCGGATCCTGATGTCACTGCCGCTGCTGTCTCGATTCTTGCTGCTATGCCCTCTTATTCGCTTTCTAAATTGATTATGGATTCCAATGCTGAAATCTCTGGATGCTTTGATTCTCCTAGCGATAATTTGCGGTTTTCGATTACTGAAACCCTTGGTTGCATTTTGGCTCGTGATGATATGGTGACGCTATGTGAAAACAATGTGAATTTGCTCGATAAGGTTTCGAAATGGTGGGGGCGAATTGGGCAAAACATGTTGGACAAATCCGATGCTGTTGTTAAAGTCGCGTTTGAATCAGTTGGGAGGTTGTTTCAGGAGTTTGATTCCAAGAGGATGAGTCGATTAGCTGGTGATAAGTTAGTTGATAGTGAAAATTCATTAGCGATTAGGTCTAATTGGGTTTCATCAATGGTGGATTTCGTTTGGAAGAGAAGAAATGCTTTAATGTCAAGGTCCTTGCTTTTACCTGTAGAGAACTTTAGGGCTTCTGTGTTCCCACTCGTGTATTCAGTGAAGGCAGTCGCGTCAGGGAATGTGGAGGTGATAAGGAAGGTTTCTAAGGCGGTGAGCAGTGGGGCAAATGGTAGTGTGGTGGATTCTAATGCAGAGAAGTTAGTTGGGGTTTCTGATGTTGTCACGCATTTGGCACCCTTCTTGGCGTCTTCGTTGGATCCAGCCTTGATTTTTGAGGTGGGAATTAATATGTTGTACTTGGCCGATGTGCCTGGAGGTAAGCCGGAGTGGGCTTCACAGTCAATTATTGCCATTTTGACGCTTTGGGATAGGCAGGAATTTTCTTCGGCGAGGGAGAGTATTGTTCGAGCTGTTGTTACAAATCTGCACCTCCTTGATCTTCATATGCAGGTATGATTTTGATTCTTCTAATTAAAAGAAGCTTATATATTTTTCATATATGGGTGCTGGTAAGCTAGAATGATAGACACTAGTTTTGCTTCTTTCTTGTTGGTAAGAGAATAATTGAAGTTATTTTGGGCTTCGTTTTTCTTTTTTCAATGGTTGGGAGCAGAATTAGGACTAGAGATGTGTTTAGAATTATGTATGAAAAAAATATTGTGAAGGTTACGAGTTTAGCACTCATTGTTGAGTAACTTCAACTAGATGATCTCCGATGAAGATGTACACTTTAAGGAAAACCATTTCACAAGACATTTTGAAGTTAGATAACTGTGTTATGTCGGTTTTGATTGTTTATTGATATCGTCAAGTTTCTGCTTGAAGGTTTCATTGTTTAAAAGACTGCTTCTGATGGTGAGAAATTTGAGGGCAGAATCAGACCGTATGCACGCTTTAGCATGTATTTGTAGGACAGCTCTTTGTGTAGACCTTTTTGCTAAGGAAAGTGTCCGAAGAGGTCAGAAACCTCTTGCAGGCACTGACATTGCTTCTCTTTTTGAGGATGCAAGAATAAGGGATGACCTCAATAGTGTGGCAAGTAAAAGCTTATTTAGGGAGGAGTTAGTGGCATCACTGGTGGAAAGTTGCTTCCAGTTGTCTCTACCTTTGCCTGAACAAAAGAACTCAGGAATGGAAAGCAGAGTGATTGGAGCTTTGGCTTATGGAACTGGTTATGGTGCACTGAACTGGACAGAGCCAGCTTTAGAAGTGGTGGAAGTTTGTAGGCCTTGTGTCAAATGGGATTGTGATGGAAGGACATATGCAATTGATTGCTATTTGAAGTTGCTTGTAAGGCTGTGCCATATCTACGACACCCGAGGAGGTGTAAAAACAGTTAAAGATGGTGCTTCTCAGGATCAGATCTTAAATGAGACCAGACTGCAAAATTTGCAACGGGAGCTTGTGAAGGATCTACGTGAGGTATGTATTATGTTATTGGACAATCAAATGCTACATTTACTTACAGTAGACTTTAGGCATTAATACCAGAGTAGGTAGCTATTATGTAGATCCTGCACTTATGTACCTTTTCATGGTGTTCACTGTTCAGTTTTATGACATCGTGTCAATGTGGATTCCTGTTAATAACTTCAGAACTTGATAGTGTTTTAACCACAGGGCATTAAGTACTGTTTCCATGTTTGGAATGTGGAACCTAGTTCTTATTAAGGATTGAATATAGTGTAATGTTCATTTGGAACTATTATATGATTTATCAGGAACTAGAGTAATGTTCATTTGGAAGATGACGATATTAATTCAATGTTATATGATTGTTATTGCCATGTCAATTACTATTTTTTTTTTTGTGTTATTATTTTCTCTTGGCTTTTTTTGTTTATCATCTAATCCATTTTTCAAATATTGCATCTTTATTTTATTCCAATTTGTTTTGGCTCATTTACATTTTGGGTAACAATTGTTGTCCAACTTCTTTGTCACTTTAATAGGTAAGTACCCCAAGAGTATGTGCTCGTCTTATCTGGGCAATCTCAGAACACATAAATTTAGAGGGTTTGGATCCACTTCTAGCTGATGACCCAGAGGATCTGTTGAACATGATTATATCAAATATCCACAAGGTCTTGTTCAACATTGATTCTTCTGCGAATACATCAAATAGACTTCAAGATGTTCAGGCAATTCTTTTAAGCGCTCAACGGTTGGGATCACGTAACCATAGGGCTGGCCAGTTACTCACTAAAGAGCTGGAAGAGTTCAGAAACATTGGGTTGGCTGATTCTGTAAACAAGCATCAGTGCCGTTTGATATTGCAGAGAATTAAATATGTTCAAAGTCATCCAGAAAATAGGTATGTATTTCCTCTTATATTACAATCATTCTGAATTTGAAGCTTCAATGGTTATAGTATCACTATAATAGTTGAATTTGCATATGATGTCGTGTTTCTGAATATTGATGCAGCAATAGTGGTATGATATTTTATTTTTGAACTGCATGAATATTCTCATTTACATCAAAGTGCGTGCTCCTCAATTCTCTCCTTGTCTTTGTTGGGTTATCCACGTACTTTATTTGTTGAGCTTTACTGGGCTGCATGTGAAATGGAACCAGGAGAAAGATATAGGGGTTTACCTATATCAATCTTTGCCTTTTCTCTTAAATTTATGGCAACAACTTTTCCATTGTGGAAATTGAGACACATTGATTCTCTTATAGGTGGGCTGGGGTTAGTGAAGCTAGAGGAGACTATCCATTTAGCCACCACAAACTTACTGTTCAATTTTACGAAGCAGCTGCTGCGCAGGACAGAAAATTGGAAGGATTGGTCCACAAGGCTATTTTAGAGCTTTGGAGGCCAGATCCTAGCGAATTAACTATTTTGCTGACAAAAGGAATTGATTCTAAATTACTCAAGGTTATGCCAGATGCATATACTTTGACTGGTAGTAGTGATCCATGCTACGTTGAAGCTTATCATTTGGCAGACTCGGGTGATGGCAGGATCACTCTGCATCTAAAGGTTAGGAGTCTTCTCTTTATATGACCTTTTTTTAATTTATTTATTTTTTATGTTTCTGCTGCTATGCAACATATCATCTGAAGGTTGTTGATCGAAATGATTTACTTGCATCACATGGCACCATAACTCTTCTTTTCTCTCAAAGAGGCAACTAATGAACCATTGGTTACTAAAATTAATTGTGTTACTTAGTTGAATACAGTCACTATAGCAGGGAAATTTCACCAACAATTGTTTCCTATGGCCTGTATGGAGGGACATGTTTGATCTGATGTATCGGAATCTCATCCGTATCATATGTGCATAAAAATTGTTGTTTTTACAACTATAGTTGGTTCTTTGTTATGCTTAAATCAGTGCATTAATGTGTATTATTTCTACTGTACATGAAGAAGAAGCGGGTGCTATGATTTATGACCTTACTTGAAAAGAAAATCAAATGGTTAAGAATATTTTTATTGCTCTTTTTTTTTTTTTTTCCAAAGTCACTCACTCTCTCTCTCTCTCTGATGTGGTCATGTTTTCATATTTTTTTCTGAATATATTCTATTTGTTAATAACTTAGAACTGGTTTCAGGTCTTAAATTTGACTGAACTTGAGCTCAATCGGGTAGATATTCGGGTTGGGTTATCTGGCGCATTATATTTTATGGATGGATCTCCTCAGGCTGTGCGGCAGCTACGTAATCTTATTTCACAGGTATCTTTTGTGCCAGGCTTTCAAATGCATCTCCCTTAAAACATTTTTCAGATGCTTTTTCCACATCTCCATTTGCAATCTGTAGATGTTCTTTTTGGTTGGTCTGTTCTCAAAATGACCTTCAGTGTTCCTTGTGTCAGTATTTAGTTTTTCATGGTTGATGAGCAAAATTTCCAACTATTAATTGCTTCTCAGAATTGCAAATTCTATAGTATGGTCTGTGGTATTGGGAGTACCTTTACTAGGTATATACATGATTCAGGGCAGGGGTGTTATTATATGGCATGCTATCATTTTATGTTGAGGTTTCATACAGGTTCTGACTTTTTTTTGGGACCTTGGATATCTGTGTTCTAGTAGTCACTCATATATAGTTTTTCATTATTTGGCCTGTTAAGGTCACAGAAATTCTCAATGTAATGGCTTCTAAATATTCTGTGTCAACTCTGTGTCTAAGACTTTCAACAGAGCCCGTGTATATCATTTTCACAAGGAAGCTCTAATATCACTATGAGGTGAAAAGTTCTTTGTAGTGTACAGCTTTACAAGGTTTTTCTTGAAATGGGTATCTACTCTTCAGTTTTCAAAGAATGCACATTTTTTTGGGTTCAATTACAGGCACGATTGCCATCTTTTGCTCCCACTTATTGCTAATATTTTATTCCTTTTCCTTTATCTTTGCTCCTTAATACTTCCACTTGACAGAGTTGTGATCCTTACACTTGATAGGATCCAGTACTCTGCAGTGTGACGGTGGGTGTATCTCACTTCGAGAGATGTGCCCTTTGGGTTCAAGTCTTATACTACCCATTCTATGGAAGTGGTGCTATAGGAGATTATGATGGTGACTATTCTGAGGAGGATCCACAAATCATAAGACAGAAGAGAAGCTTAAGACCAGAACTAGGAGAACCAGTGATTTTGAGGTGTCAGCCTTACAAAATTCCATTGACCGAACTTCTTTTGCCACATAAAATATCACCTGTTGAGTTCTTTCGCTTATGGCCTAGTTTACCGGCAGTAGTGGAATATACTGGCACATACATTTATGAAGGGAGTGGATTCAAAGCTACTGCTGCACAACAATATGGGTCTTCTCCTTTCCTTAGCGGACTGAAATCATTGTCTTCCAAGCCTTTTCACAGTGTTTGTTCCCACATCATCCGTACTGTGGCAGGATTTCAGGTAGGATCTACTTTTCTTTCTTTACATTTGAAATCATTATTTCCTTGCATTTGTCGTTTGTTGCATTTCTCCTTGAAAATGATTTACTTTTTAGAGGATTGGAAAATGACATTTTTTTTCTAAATTATTTGAAGCCAGATTAGGATGTATAAAATATTTCATACCATGTTAAATTCTGTCATTGAACAGCTTTGCTATGCTGCAAAAACTTGGTTTGGGGGCTTCTTGGGCTTGATGATTTTTGGAGCCAGTGAAGTTAGCAGAAATGTGGACCTGGGTGATGAGACGACGACTATGTTGTGCAAATTTGTGGTTCGAGCATCTGAGGCATCCATCACCAAAGAGATTGAATCAGATTTGCAGGGTTGGTTGGATGACCTTACGGATGGGGGTGTGGAGTACATGCCTGAAGATGAAGTGAAGGAGGCTGCTGCTGAGAGGCTTAGGATTTCAATGGAACGGATTGCTTTGCTAAAAGCAGCCCAACCACCACCTAAAACTCCAAAATCTGATAATGAAGAGGAAGAAGAAGATGATGAGGATAAGAAGGAAAATAATAATGGGGAAAAGAAAGATGGTGAAAAAGATGGTAAACCTAAAGGAACCTTGTCAAAGTTGACTGCAGAGGAGGTTGAGCACATGGCTCTTCAAGCAGCTGTGCTCCAGGAGTGGCACATGCTTTGCAAAGACAGAAGCACCCCGGTTAATTAACCACTATTTCTTATTCTGTGGGAAGAAGGGTTTTATAATATTTTTTGTACTCTCATGTAACCTAATTTTGATACTCGGAATAGGTAGAAAATTTGGATATAGAGTGCCTTTTTTTTTTCCATCTCAATTTCTTTTTGGGATACTCCCTTGTACATCTTGTACCGGCTAGCATTATTTCATTTGCTTCTTGTGAGGAATCAAAAAAAAAGTAATGTTTTCCATAGCAGTAGGCTTATTTATATTTTGGAACTGAATTTTCTGTACACTTCTACTTGGAATTAGGTTTCAATGGGTATGAGCTGTCTCTCTTAACATTTAGATCTCTAGCTTGGCATTATATCTATCATATCTTTTCCTTCTCTGTCTTCTAGTTGGTGATGGTTTAAGAATATTATTACATTCATTTCTTACCTATAGAATGTAACCAATCCCTCGTAGAATTTGCAATTTTATCCAATTGCGAAGTGTTTTATTATTATCATTATTATCAGGCCTTTAATAAATGAAATCTTGTAGGCTTTTTGCAAAGTTGCATTACAGACGGGCTATAGAAAAGATGGCAGGAAACATTCTTACAACTGTACTTGAGGGAAAAGTTAGTGCATTATTCTTTTTGGTGATATCTAAAAGTTTTTAAGAGGTTCTTGATAGATAAGTTGTTCATCTACTTACAAAACCCGTTAGACTAATGCTACTTCGTACCTCAATGATGAAGATCAAGACTTGAAAACGAATGCCTATATGATTTGGAATTGCTAGGAACATTCTCTCAAAATGAAAGTAATGAGAAAATTCTAATCACCATGATAAAGATCAATAATCAAATGAAGAGGATGCACTTGTATGTAACAGGCTTAAAGTGTTAGCGTCTATAAATGGGGCTTCTTATCATAACGTCTGGGGAAAAGGGGGGATATAACACGTAATAATTTTAAATAAACAGAGGAAGAAAAATTCCTCTCTTTGAACATGGAGCCGAGAAAACAAAAATTGCGCCAAGCAACATTTAACACTTCTTGTCCTCAAGCCTCCTGCTCTGCTCATATATTGAATTTCTGGGGAACAGTGTCAAAGTCATCGAAGTCAAATCTCTGACGCTCTCTTCCAGCCTGGATGTTCAAAGCAAAAGTATCTGATCAGCACACATCGGATCCAAAACAAGGTTGGCCTATGCCTATCACAAGATTCCAAAGGATAAATTGGCTCACCTTTGCTAGATACGAGGGGTCGCATGACATCAGTTCATCCATTGCAGTTAACTTCTTTGATAGTTCCATTATCCTGAAATAACAAAGGGGAATTAAATAGTTATGGATCCATCTATGAATAACTGAAATTGCTGTGTTGCTGTTTACTGACCAGACCACTAGCACTTGATGTTGAATCATTTGTTGCGTGAAAATAAAATATTTAGAGTTTGTTTGGCATTGAGGTGAAATTGCTTTCTGAAACAGCAACATTTTAGATGTTGAAGAAATAAAAATCTTGGGGATGTTGTTTTGCTATTTAAAGCTTTTATAATTCAAGCTCATGAAATTAACCTTAAAAATAAAATTTACTGAACTCTATTTGGCAATTTCAGCATCGTGTTTTTCTCAATAGCAACTCAAGTAACAATGCCAAACAAACCCTAAATTTTAAGCTTCTTGTTGGACAACAGTAGTCTATTTCAGCCAAATTTAATGACTAGACAAGTTTTATTGCTTAAGACAATTTATTTTATTCTACTTGATGAAACGTACTTGTCTCCTTAAGGTAACATATGTTTAATGTTATCTGCCAAGAATTGTTAACTGGAAACTATAGTCAAAATGAATTATTATGTTTCTAATATAACGTACAAAAACAAAGTTAGAACTACTATACCTCTGAATAGATGAGTCAACATGCTCAATCATCTCGCAGGTTTTATATTGCTCAGGATCCTCTAGGAATCTAACCATACCATCTTTTTGGTTGATGGTTGCATATATTTCACCATCTTGGATCTAAATTTGACAAAAATATTAGTCGTACGTAGATGACATGAAAAAAGCATTTGTGTACTGTGTACATGTGTAGACATTCAGAACTACCATTTGAAGCACATGCATTTCTGCCTCTTTCAGGCTATTGAGTTGCACTGTGTTGGCTATGTCTTGGAGGGAAAAAGTCAAATACGTCTGGGTCAATCTCTGGATATTTCTCTTATACATGGATGATACAACCTGCTTCACCAGTCCAAGATTATTGTCCTGCAAAAGAATTCAAAGCCTCCCTTAGAAGACTGAAGGAACCAAGTGCAAATTTCATTTAACTATCAGAAAGATCTGAGACTTGTGTTACTGTATATGTTCAAAAGATATGATAGTTAAACTCACACTTTCAAATTTCTCCCTGCTTGCCTGGACATATGTCTCTAATTCTGCAATTTTCCCAGTGCTATAACTAGTTGCCAATTCAATATAAGGCTGCCCAAAGGACAAAAATAATATATTAAAGGATAAAACTCAACTAAAAGTTAAAATAGCTCAACTAGAAACCAAATGCTTGGAAACTTTGTACTTTGTAGGCAAATGAAAATGAATATTATTTGTAGAAAATAAGTCTATTGAAAAATCTATTGTTCATAAAATTTTGTGGATACAAGGCCATAGCAGTGGAGCAGATTTGCCCACATAAAATCATAGAAACTACCATTGAAAGCTGGATAGTAGAATCTGGTGCAATTTATGCTGTGCACAAATCTCCATGGGTGAATTTTCATTTTTAAAAGGAAGGGGGAAAAAAATAAGAATACCCCATTCCTAACAAAGGATATACGCACATGCAACTAGGAGGATTGTTTTCCCTATTTCAAACTAAAAAGACCTTCGTATGCATTGTCAGAGACTAAATCGGGAAATTCCGGAAAAGCATTAACAGAAAGGCATAATATGTATAATTTTCATCACTTAATCCCAGCTAACTAAGTATTAACAGTGCAACATTGACTATAAATATCAATTAATGTTTTTGTTTAATTGCGTAATTACCTGACAGAAGTTCTTCAAATTTCTCTGAGCTGCTGAAGATGCATATTTGGGAAGATTGGTGGAAAACTGCCACCACGAGAACAACTAGTCATATGACAAGTCTCAAGCAAAGTAACAAAGAAATTTAAAAAGAAAAATTTATAGATGGCTATTCCAAGTTGCTACAGCTGGATCTAAACTAATAGTTCTTACCTAAAGCCAATAAATATTATTCCATTTTCCATGCAATACTTCATGACTGGGAATTTCTAATATTATATTATTAACTTCACATCCCATTTTAAGAAGGGCGAGGAGAAAAAACAAAGTGTACCTGCCCCTGGTGAATCAGAGAAACCAATATGTATTTTTTGTATGCTTCAACAGCTATTGCATTTACAGAAGACATAGGAGCAGTCACAACCTGAATTAAGGAATATTAACAGAGTCAAAATACCAAGATACAGTTCAGAGATCAAAATAAATGAAATGAACAAAAACATACGTTATGTAGAAGCTCCAATGCTTTTTGAAAACGTTTTTGTCCAATGCATATCATACCCCTGTCATGATATCAACTGTGAGGCATACTCAGAGATTCCTCATCAAATATAGAAAGCTGTTAAACTAGGTGGCAACTGGGTTTTGAATGAATCACCATCATTTATTCTTCTCCTTTATTTATTTATTCATTTATTTTGATTTATAGCAAAAGCACAATCAATCATCCAAACACTAGCACAATCAATTACCCAAATTCTACCTCTTTAAAATGGGCAAAGAGAATAAATAACCAGAACTCTAAATCTAGAGGATGCAAATCAGTTGTGTTATGCTTGAAGGACTGGTAATTGGTGCATTACAATCTAACATGTGAAATTGTCATATCATTTCATGCCTCCCAATTGATTGTGAATGCGAAAGCTCTTCAGCTTGATGCTTTCTAGAGTCAAGGCTTCAGATGTGGAATATCGATATAATCCAATTTATTTAAATTACTCTAAAGCACTCAAATTTCAGGCTCTACCAAGAGAGTAAGACTACCAATCAAATAGATATTGTAACAACATTCAGCCAAATAACAATCTTGGATTACTGGTATCAATGCATGATAGAAGCTACTGTAAAAATAGTTTGGATACAATTATCAAGAGAAACAAGAACAGCTTCCAATGAAAAAGTATTTCAGCATACTGAAAGTGAAAAAAGAATATCAGATGAAATGAACAAGTGCTGAGTAGCAAAAACAACTAACCCATAATAACAAAAGAGAAAAAGGTCCCTCGGCTGATCAACCTCAAAAATATCATCCTCCAGAATGGAAAGACCAGTTTTATAGCACTTTGACAACAAGCAAAGTTGAAGAAAATCTGGATGCAAAGGAGTCAAATGCACAGACGAAAACTGAAGCTTTCGTACAGCTGATAGCAATGGAGCTACCCCACGCATGGGCGCTTCAAGGAGCATAACTTGATCCTTGAACCTCTTACAAACAGATATGACTGCAAAGTCAAAGTAATTAAAAGTGAATGGCAATGAATGAAACAATATTTTAAAAGATTTAAACATATCTAATTCAATTCCAAGTAAAGATAAGTACACTTATCGGGCACCAAACGAATCTGCTCTGCAGAACAAGAAGTGATGAACCTGGCAAAGATTAAGATCAATGTTTCTGCTTGGTCTTTAGAACTCGGACCCAATGTGCATGCATCTCTACCACCAGAAGTAAGCGAATAATCAGAAGTCTATTACTGCAAACTCCAAAAACCGACTAAAGCAAACCAATGTAATTTTAATTAATAGAAATGCCATTGATAGATAATAGTTCAAAACAGTCAGTTCACTCAAATTCAAACTCATACGTGAAGCTAACAATCATACCATTCAAACCCTATTGGTACAATAGCACTCATATTCTAAAATACCCATTAACCCAGAAACATAAAAAATTCACGAAATCGTAAACCCTAACATCATATAACCAAAATCAATTATTATACATTCAAAAGAAAAAAGACTGAAAAAAAGGAAGTGGTAAAAAAAGAGAATTAGAAGATACAAGATATAGAGGTAACCGAGAGAATGTATGGAGGGGTCGAGCTGTTCGAGGGAAGGCAATAACCGAGTGGACTCAGTGTGAAGCCAATCATCGACTTGTTTCAAGTAAGTGTGAAGCGCAGCAACATCTATCGAGCTGCTCGAGAGCCCTTGGATTTGCGTTACCACCGATTCTACAGAATTCATCCTCAATTTTTTCCTCTTCTGGATTTTCGTTTTTAATTTCAATCAACCAAATCAATTGCCACACGCACTCTAAACACACAAATTTTGCTGCTTCCGCCTAGTGCGTGTTCAAGCGTCATTGAGCGACTCGGTATCAACTCGGCTATAAATAGTATAAACCAATTGGTGGGCTGAAGGCCCAAAGTATAAATATGAGACTTGCTTTTGCCTGCAATTTAAATTTAAAAAATATCAAATTTTTTAAATTATCAATTGGCCATACCCATAATAATTTTTTTTTTTGACAAAAAAAAAATTGTGGTTTGCTTTATTAACATTTTAGAATTTATAAACTTAATAATATTAGTCAATATTGATATCATATAATCAATATAACGCTGACATAACACTTGTGATCCTACTTTTTTAAATTTTTATATATTTTTAGATAGATATTTGAATAAAACAAAGTGAGTTCACAAATGTCTGTATCAACGTCACATTTATATTATATAAATATTAACTAATGGTGTTAGCAGTATAAATTTTAAATTGCTAACGAAATAAATAACAGATCTCTTTTTATTAAAAAAAATTACACAGACTCATAAGTATAAAATAATTAAATCACATGATACTTTTTTGTACTTTCTCCTCATTAAAATACCTATCATTCTAAAGCTTTTTAATTTCAAAATATTTATTGTTTTAAGATTTTAAAAAAGTATTTATCATTTTTTTCAACTTTAATATTTCTTTATTTCTCCATTAAACATTTATATTAATTATTTTTATTTTTCCACATCAAAATTAAAAATAATATTTTAATTTTTTACTTTAAAATTATGACAATTTAATAATTTTTTTAATCCGTGTAAAATTTAAGATCCAACTAACAAAAGATCCTTCGAAATCTTATATCATTTGTAATAAGAGTATGTGTGAGTTATATAGATTAGTACGTTAAAATTGTCATGATTTTATGAAAAAATATATCATATGCTTAATACACACACACACATATATATATATATAAATATATGGTGAGGGGGGAAGAAAAATACATTTACCAAAATATTCTTATTATTTTTGACTAATTATTCTTATAAATAAATATTAGTTGGGTAATTTAATAGTTAATAAATTAATTTATTAAATAATAATGCTATTTTTTAGGATAAGTAATCATTATGTAATTAAGAAAGTATAATTAATATAACATATTTTAGAATTGATAATTTATTTATTAATAAATCGCTAATTACTAATATAAATGTGCCTTGAAATAATCATCAAAGACTGAGTAATTTTAAAAATTAAATATATCTTTTATTTTGAATAATAAGAATTTATTATTTTTATCAAAAAAAAATCATTTTTTAGTTTATTATAATTTATTTTCTTTATTAATATAATAGATATGAATAAAAGTCTATAATTATTTAAGTATGGTTATAAAAAAAATCATTTCTATTTTTTGAATAAAATAAAAGCTTTTACAAAATGAAATATATATATATATATATATATATATATATATATATATATATATATATATATATATATATATATATATATATATATATATATATATAAAACAAATAATTCTTGTAATAATTTGAGTGAATATGAAATTTTACTATATTAATATATAACAAATAATTATTGTAATAAATACATAAATTTTCTTTATAATTATGCATAAAAAATCAACCAAAACAATTGTATTACATGAAATACTAAAAACAAAATTAAACATATCATATTTTTTTGGTAGGGAATGAATAAAAAAAGTTTGATAAAAAAATCTTAAAACACATTGTAACAAATTTAATTTAAATAAAAAAAAATGAATTCAACTAGAATAAGAAAAAATAAAATAATTATTATCAATATATTGTTAATTATATTTACTTTAAATAAAAAAGAATTCAATTAGAATAATTTATGTTTTTTGATGTTTTTCGAATATTAAAAAGTTAGATAAATTCTTTTAATTTTGATTATTAGAATATTAATAAGTTAGATAAATTCTAATTTAACTTTGAGAAAATTCTATTATAAATTATAAAAATTACTTTTTGTTATATAAAAAGATGTACAGAAAAAGAATATGCACTATTTAAAAATTCATTTAACAATAATAAGCATAATCCTATTATTTTATTATTAAATTTCAAAATTTCTATTTATAAACACAAAAGAAAAGAAAAAAATGATTATTAACATAAAATGATTATTTTAAAAAATATCAAAATTAATTTTCACATTCGTGAAATTTTATTCAATGGCAAAAAAAAAGACAACATTATGTGAAAAAATAAAAAATTATTAGTTTATAAATAATAGCCATTTGATAATTATTTTTTAACTATAGTGGTAATTCATATATCAAATTATTTATGAAAATACAATTTAATTTTTAAATATAATATATATTATCTTACCATTTTATTTTCTAATTAGTTATAAAATTTTAAAAATAAAAAATTATTCAATATTATATATTAAATCTTTTTTACAAATTAGGATAAATGGTATTATTATTATTATTATAAACTTTGCAAAAAATTTATATTCACATTTATCTTCCCTTTTTTTTTTTTAATTCACCTCTAAAAACTTTTTATTTAAGGTCATATAATATAATAATAACAATGAGCCATTTATTATAAGAAAAAAAATTCATTATTATCAAGAATAATTATGAAAAATTTATTCAAATTTTGAAATCTATATCTCTTTACATTTAGCAAAATATATACAATAATTTATTTTTAGTTGGTAGTAAATTAGGCAATGATATATTTATTTTAAGGGTTTTGCTATATGTTCTATATATATTTACGAGTTTTAATTAATATTTCTTTCAAATTTTAAGTTTTAGTGTAATTTAATTATATTATATACCTTTATTTATTTTTGATTAATTGTTCTTATAAATAGAGATTTAATTGGTAATTTATTAATTAATAAATTAATTTATAAAAATAATATCTTATTTTTTAGAATAAGTAATCATTATTCAATTAAGAAAGTAATATATAATTAATATATTTTATTTTTGGATTGGTAATTTATTAATTAATTAATCAATTAGAATTATATAAATATTTATTTAATTCAGAGTCAAACAAAAAAAATGCAAACATAAAATAAAAAAAAAATGAGCATTAACACAAAGAAGAAAAGATAAAGAAATGTTATTTTTATTTTAAAAGAAATAAGTTTCCTATGCATTTTTGTTTTGTAATAACTATTAATAAAACATAATGACAAAAAATTACTTAATATAGAGGTATAATTATCACGAATAATTGTATGTTATATTATCAATAGATGTTTGAGTATTTACAATGAAAATATTGATCAAAAGTGAAAAGTCAAATGAAAAGAAAATTATTTATACTAAAAATATAGTTTATAAAAAAATTTTATTATCTAATAAGTACTATAATTTAAAAATAATACCATATAATATTTATTTAAATTATTTATATGTTATATAATATTTTAATATTATTTATTATATAAATATTTACAAATTATATTATATTTTAAAATGAATTATAATAAGTCATATTCGCACTTTTGAATAAAAAAACTAATATATATATATATTGTTTGAAAAAACAAACATATGATGTTAATATATGTACATGTAACTTTTTTTTTTTTCAGAGGTGGGGCTTGGTACTTTAGAATGGAGTTTGATTCTTTAAAATCTCACATCACTTATAGTAAGAATGTATGTAAATTATAAAAATTAACATGCTTGCACAAAATTATATAATTTTGTAAATGAGTGAATCTAAACCATTTAATTTGGACTTATTTTTTTTTTCCCCGAAAACTCAAACTTATTTTTATGAATAATTTCCAATATCTTTAAACTCGACTCAAAAGGTTAGTAGCAGTTCAAAATTAATTCTAAGCATGTTTTTTTTTAATGAACTTTTAATATTAGGTGGGTAAAAAAATTTTAACTCATAAAAATTAATGTTAATTATATATTTTTAAATAAAAATTATAATTATTGAATACAAAATAACAATAAAATTATTTAAATTTATTAAGCAATTGGGCTTGTAAATTGTCTCGAGCTTATTTGAAAATAAAAATTTGAGTTTGAATTTTAAATTTTAACTTGATGTTAAGCTCAAGCTTAAAACAAATTAAACTTGAATATTATCATACTTCACTTGATTTCAACTTATTACTATCTTAAATACAAAAGTAAGAGCATTATGGGGGTAAATAGCTCCTAACATCACTAAATTGTAGTATTTTTTTGATGGGATCACAAAAAAAAACAAAAAAAAAAATCACAAGATAATACCTAAAGTTTAAAAAAAAATTCACATGAAAGTCACTAACCAGAAACTTAGTCTAAAAAGCTAAGGTGGTATACCATATAAGCAATCCTTGCTGACTAAACATGACAAATAGAATCCATGTCATCCATATTACCATATCAACATGCCACATCATATTAAAATAATAATAAACCTATGTATTTTTATTTTTATAATTAAAAAAATGAGAGTGATTTTTTTTTATCTAAACTAAATCTCAATCTCACTGGTTTCCCATAAATACCTCCATAAATATCATATGCAGCTGTTAAATACCTCCATAGACACCACCATATTGACAACGGTGGCAAAGCATTATCCGCCAAGTCATTCTACAACAAAATCCTAATATTATCTTCAATAGGTCACCTAAATCTTAAGTTTCACGTGTACTTCTAGTGTATTACTAAAGGATCTGAGCCTCAGCTTTAGCAAATTCCCTAGGAAATTTGTTCTCTAGATTGAGAACCATAGTGTGTTTTAGATATGATTCAGGCTAAAAAGATTTGCCAAACCTCTTTCATCAGTTTCAAAAGGTAGTACTCCGGCTTGCAACCACTCTTTATTCTTTCCCATCCTTTCTTGTTACCCCTCCAGTCATTGAAAACATCACTGGAAACATCCATGTTTTTGCAACTAGGTGTATAGTTATGTCTCAATAATGGTGGTAATGGTTTTAGCTCTGGAGAATCTAATTTTTTATATGGGTTAGTTACGATTTGTTCAAGTATCTGATGCCTTCAATCTCTCAATCTTTCTTTAAAATTTCCTACTGATCACAAATGAAATTTTCTCTCTCAAATTGATTAGAACTTGTGAAAAACAAAGGATATAGTGGGGAAGGAGGGAGCAAGGTGAAAATTAGGGTCTTGTTGTTAAAAGGAAAAATGCTTATATTGGTGAGAGTGAAGTACAAGAGGAAAATGATGCTATGACTGAGACTATGAATGTAGCAGTGGCAGTGCAGTGATTGGAACATTAATTGTTTGGATCCGAGCTTGAATGAGATCGACTTGTGAGAAAAGAGGTTGAGCTTGGATTCAACGTGAGGAATGATGGCGTTTAAGGAAGTTAATTGGGGTTTAACAAACACACATGGAAATTTAAGAGTGGTCATCATCCTCTGGGTGGATCAGGTTTGGGATCTCAGGCTCTTAGTTCTATGAGAGCTAGTGGTGGTTATGCCGGTACTGGACTTGGGCTGTCATATGGTGGCTATGTTGGTCTATTGTCTATTGGATATGGGTGGCGAAGCTAGTGTCGACAACTGGCGTTGGATTGGGTGCACATGTTGGTGGTGGTTTTTTATTGAGAAGTTGAAAAACATTGAGAGAGAGACGAGGCATAAGTGGGAGTGGCAAAAAAAAAAAAAAAAATTCACATGTATTTTTGACATGGAATATTTTTGCTGATATGTCGCTTAGCTGGCAAAATGAGTCAGCACAAATATCTGACGTGGCATACCGCGTCAGTTTGTCAAATCTAAATTTCAATCAGTAATCTCTATGTGAAAATTTTTTGAAACTTTAAATACTTTCTGGTAAAAAAAAAAAAAAAACTTTTGTGACCACATCGAAAAAATACTAAAATCTGATAATTTTTGCAGTTATTTATCTGCATTATGGGGATTGTTTGAACTAGTTTAACTTAAATAAAAAAATTAAAAAAAAGAGAAAATAACTTATTATATATATTACAAATATAGTTAAGTCATAAGTTTAATAGTTGAGTGATTATTTGGTAGCATAAAAAGTTCAGAATTTAAAATCTAACTGTCTTCAAACTTATAAATATTACAAAACAAAGCATATAATTGTTTTTTTTTATACAATAAATAAATATTAAAAATATAAATTTTATTTATAATCTATCATTTAGAGTATGAATTACACTCCTACCTCTAAATTAAAATTCAGACTAAAATTACACATTCAGATATTATCTAACGGTATATTCTTTTTATGATAGATTCAAATTGGATTATTCAGCCCAAAATTTGAATGGCTTAGAATTGCAAACCTAACCATTCGTTTAGGGCCCAAAATATTGAGGTCCAGCCCACTAGGAGGAGCCCCATAAAGCCCTAACAAAAGGTTCGAAAATACCAGAAATAACGAAGAAGAAAAGGAAAACGTCGAAAACTTGGAGAGAAGAGTAATGGCGGATTATCACTTTGTATACAAAGATTTGGAAGGATCATCGACGCAATGGGATGATATTCAGAGAAAGCTCGGGAATTTACCTGAAAAGCCACCTGCTTTCAAGCCACCGTCTTTTACTCCTGCTCCGGATGAAGATTCGATTCTTAAAGATAAGTCATGGATCGATCAGAAGAACGAAGAGGAGCTCGAGAACCTTGAAGATGATCTCGATGACGATCGATTCCTCGAAGAATATAGGTCTTTCTCTTTATGTCAATCTCTTATCTTTTATATTTATCGACCAGTAAATTGAATTAGTTGATTGTTTCTCGTCTGTTTGGGAATCGAGAAAACTAGGGAAAATGATAAGTAGCTGGACCATTTTAAATAATTGAGCTCGTTTAAGTCACTGGAGAGTTGGGTTTCTTTGTTTTTGAAAAATGGGATATGTTTTAATGGTGAAATGTGTTGATAGGAAGAAGAGGTTGGCAGAGATGAGGGAAGCAGCTAAAATTGCAAGATTTGGATCTGTGATTCCAATTTCAGGGTCTGACTTTGTTAGAGAAGTATCCCAAGCTCCCCCTGATGTTTGGGTGGTTGTGATTCTCTACAAGGATGGGTATTGCTTCAAACATTCTCTGTGATTTAACTCGGGTTAATGAAGTAACACTTTTGCTTGATTATAGTCGTACTTTTTTTTTTTTTCCTCTTGATAGATACCAGGAATGTGGAGTATTGATGCGGTGTCTGGATGAATTGGCAACTAGATATCCTGCTACCAAGTTTGTTAAAATCATATCTACAGATTGTATACCAAACTACCCGGATCGTAATCTTCCCACTTTACTGGTGTACAATAATGGTGCAGTGAAAGCAAATTATGTGGGTCTGCATAGTTTTGGCCGGAGGTGTACACCTGAAGGTAGTTTACAAGATGATCACACTTTTGTGCACCTCAATGTTGAAATTTGTGATTGCTTTGTTGCTTTTATTTGCACTGTTTTGTTGCATCAGTTTGAGTGCGTTTGGGATTGTTGTTAGGGGTTAAAAAAGCGTTTTTAATTTTTTTTTATTTAATTGATTGATTTTTATTATTTTTTATAAACTGTTTTTTCAAACTTGTTTTTGAGAAAAGTATCAATTTAACTGCTTCTGCTTAAAAGTAGTTTTATAAAAAGTATAAAATTTTTTGTTGAAAAGCGCTTTTGGAAAACTCTATCTCAAACGGACCCTTTATGCCTTTTCTTTACTATACTGAAAATCATCCCTGCATCTACTCTGACCTAGATCTCAATTATCTTATGCAAGAATAGTCTGTTGATCATAAATCTCCTATGTGAGAATCCCTGAATGTTGCATTCTGGTTTGTCTGAGATTATATGAATTTTCTGACGTGAATGACTGACATGTGATGCTTTCAGTATTTTCGTAGCAAAACCAGAACCAGGGGGAACACATTCTCAAATTGAAGTTTGAGTTGCCAGCTTCTGTGTAAAATGGGCATAAAGTTCCTTTGGTGATATGTTAAGCAATGCCCTACTTGAATGTTTCCATACAACCATGATTTTTGTTTTGGCCGGATATTTACCTTATTTCCATGCGCTTTGGTTTAGTGATACTCTTTTGGTGTTTGTAGTCGTTAATTTTCTTTTTTAGTTGGGAAAAGAGGGGCTGGGAGTGTGGTGGAGTGGTGGTGAATCAGGAATAGTTTTGTCCTAAGCGCAAAATTATGATATAAACCATGTAACAGAGGGTTCAAGTTCTTTTACTTGAGAGTTTGAAAGAGTGAAAAAAAAAAAAAGGCAGAAATTCATGTTTTGTCCTAGACCCAAAGTAGTAATCTTTTGGATGCATACATGGCATATTTGAGATACATCAGGAGATTTTCTTGGCGTAAATATATAATAATCTTTAAATTATTATTATTCCTTGTGGATTTGTTGCTTAGTTTTCTCCTTTTAAACTTTATGATATCCTTGATTTCTTTGGACTCTTTTAATGGTCAATCTGTCATTCTGATGAGTACTTTTTTTTCCCCACAAACATTAGGTGTTGCATTAGTTCTTTGTCAATCAGATCCTGTGCTAAATGATGGTCAGAATGGAAATGATCCATCAAGAGAAACCGTCATGGAAGGAGTTAGGAGGAGGCTTATAGAGAAGGTGGTGAAGGAGCATGAGGATCATGATAGTGACTCATCAAGCGATTAGAAATGTTATATTTTCTTTTGGATTTTTGTCAGGAAGAAGAGAATTTGTATTTTATGCAATCCTAGTGGTTTTCTTTTATGATTTATCTTGTTGCTGCTTGTAAGTGTATTTTACTTATTTATTTGGCACAAAAAAAAAAAAAAAAAAAAGATTTGCTCAAGGTTGGTATCAGTTGTTTTCCATAAGTTTTTTTTTGTTTTTTGGGGGGACAGTAGAGTTCTTATGTTAATTTTATAGTTATTCATTTATCAAAATCGTCTTTTCAAACATGGACTAAAAAAATATAAAAAAAAGGGCTGATATTAATGCCAACTATACTTGATGAATGAAGGGGCTGAGAAACACCTAATCAGGGTGAGACATTTTTTATATCATGGATTCCGTATTTAGATTACAGATGCATCTATTCGAATATTATCAAGCACAGAGGATTTAGATGCTTCTATTCAAATGTAATTTTGATTGAATGTGTACTAAGATATAATGACTTAAAAAAAATTAAGTTTACTTTTTGCCTATGTCTGCAGAGGATAGGATTTAAATCTTGGTCTATTGCTTAAATCAGATTTGTACATACCATTAGGCTATATTTTAATGTATATAAAGCACGCAAACATACGATTCATAGAGCATGTTTGGTGCTCTAGGCCCCCATACCATCTGATCTTCAAGTTAATCTTTATCATTCCTTTTATGGTCGATAGGCATAAAAGGAATTTAAAGAACCAGGAGAGCAATACTTCAATTTCTGACAGCATTACGGTAGTTACAACCAGACAATAAAGAAAACATCCATCTCACAGATGCAAACTGGCTTCTCCCAGTTTTAATTCAGATCATTGGCCCAATTTTTAAGCGGTGACTTCTGCTTCAACTTCTTTCTTTCTGCCTTTTCGCCCATCATTAGCACTCTGCTGTTGCTGCTCAGCCTTTTTCTGAGCTCGAATCATGGCTCGTCTGGCACGTGGCCGCATTTCTCGTACTGTTCTAGGAGGAATCACATATGGTTCAAGGGGTCGATCACCAAATGGGTGCTCACTTCCAGCAAAAATCCTCAGTTTTCTATCTCTATCCTACATTCATAAAAATCAATGTTACAAGACAAATATAATTCTTAAATGCTCCCAGCTCTACACTTGAAAATAATAAAGCATAGTAAGTTTAGTTAGCCAAACAAACATGCAAGATTTATAGTGATATATCCAGAAATGGCAAAACATTCTCTTACAACCAAAGAGGGAAACAAGGCACTTAATTGCAATTGCCATGACCATCAATGGATTGGGTCTAACAGGACAATCAGCTCTTTATTTATTTCGAGAGAGAGAAGAAATGAGATTCAAAGAAATGTTGATGGAGATCATCCGCCACAATAGAAACATCAAAATCTATTATAGAAAACAATTTCAGAAGTGAGATTTAAAATGCACGACATTGTAAGTTATACTTGCTGTCTGTGTGCCTCAAATCCCATAGATCATGCCTGCTTTTCTTTTTTCTATTTTTAATTTTTCAATGAAATAAATTTGAAGTATCCGCTACCATTTTTTATGAGGTGCAAACCCTTCAATGCAATACAAATTTAGGAATTCTGACTTAGATAAAGTTTTCAAGTTATTCTCCATTTTCAGTATTTTGTAAGGTGTACTAGGGTTTAGGGTTTCAACAGGTTCTCTTTCCAGTCCTGTATGCTACAATTATCATTAGAGGGTTCCTGCTCTATTCACTTGTAGATTAGACCATCTCTAGGACACATGAATTTGTGTACTCTATTTCACTAATCTTTATTGTTCTCTATTTTGCATCAATACAAACTACATTTTGCCTTGATGTCTCTTGTGTGATACCGTAGTTCTTCTAACATGGTGTAATTAGAAGCAGTGTGTTAATTATTATGTTTTCTAATTTAACTGCATTTCAGTGTAGCCTACCACATAGGACATGAACTACATTCTCATCAAGTGTGTTGCACACTGCAAATAAGAACAATATATCCCGCCATACGGTGGAAGGTGGGGTGTAAAGAAGATAAGAGTGAAAATTGAACAGCAATGTAAAATCATTTCCACACAAGAAAAACATAGCAGAAAAAAAGAAAAGAGTAGTATTTTAAGTAATATAAATATCTAGTATAGGACTAACATCGCGTAATTTGTTTCTGGGAAGCATGCGCAGGATAGCCTTGCGAATTACTTCTGTAGGGTCCTTCGCCATCTGATCCTTTAAACTCCTTTCCTTGAGATGGCCCACGTACCTACAGGAAACAGATAATTCAGCATCAAGAAAAGACTTTATCTCAAAAAAGGGATATGGTGAGGCAGTAGTTTCCTATATACATGTAATAGCTTTCAGCTCCATTCTCATAGACAAAAATTGAGAAAAAAATATCTATGTTATATGAGATATAATAATTTTGCTTGGAAGCCACAATATTTCTAATCCAATGACCAATATTTACATATCGTGGATATCATGAGATTTGTTTATGGCATGATACTCTTGAGACACCCAACAATTACTAAACCAAAATCCTCCAACATTGTATGATATAAGAATGTTCTTAGGAAGCCACATAGAAAAGGTGCTACTTGCCCAGTATGCCAGCGATAGAACTTATCCGTCATCTTTCTCCCTGTAACACATATATCCTTTGCATTAAGCACAATGCACATATCCCCATCATCACGATATGGAGCATATGTAGGCTTATCTTTGCCTTGAATTACTGTTGATATTTGAGATGCTAATCTTCCAAGGACCTACAATAAATTGACAACTGTTACATTTCCTAACTTCAATAGCTCAAGAATATAAAATGTGATATCAAGGGGTGATTCAAGCAGGACGACTAAATTAACAGAAACCAATTCAACAAGTAGTTACTCCAGCAAGCCTTCCACAACCTTGTTAACAAACAATTCCCTAAATCACCAGAGTTTTCATTCTCCTACAATAAAGTAGAAAGACTAGCATCATCATTGACATTTAAAAGAGTAAAGGTTGTGAGTTTATTGCAGTACTCTCTCATTAAAATTCGTTAGCATAGAAATATTTCTAGCACAATAGTGTCTGTCAATCTCAACACAGTAAATGGAGAAAAGAAAGTAGATCCCACCTGGCCTTTGGCATCAAATACTCTCCACCGCAAACCTTCCAGATTGATACGTTTGAGGCCAGCAAGAGCTTTCTGTGAGCATAAAAGAAGGAGTTTCTGTTATTGACTGGAATCCACATTATGTCAAATTATGAATTATCAAGTCACAAACCAACAGCTGCACAAATTAAACGTATGTCATCAATCATCATCGTCATCATCTACACTAAGGTATCGTTTGGTAGGCCATAATGATATGTAATACAATGTAATCAAATGTATTTCTAATGTAAATTTATATTAAAAATGCATTTGATTACATTGGCTTACCAACTACACTATAAGAGTACGTTTGATAAATCGTAATGAAATGTAATGCAATATAAGTGAATGTCTTTTTAGTGTAATGTTTAAACTAAAAATGCATTTAACTACATTACATTATATTTCATTGCAGTCTACCAAACATTACCTAAACATATACAGCATACTGTAAAAAATTTATTAAGCACGCTGATATATAGTTTTCCTGTCTCTTCGGGGATATCCTAAATTTCACATGATCTATTGCAAGTATACAATAGGATTAATTTTTTTACTTTCTTATTATTTCTTAATGGATTTGTGCACCAAATCTTACTTCATGTATAGCCCTTTACTTATACTAAAGAGATGATCCCCTGAACCCAGGGAAAGATCATGCGATACCAGCACCTTTCACTAAAGCACCTCTCTACCAGTCGCTAAATATATATGAGAAACAAGTTATTCAGTTCTTTTTACAAACATTTAGCGTGCTCGAAATGAAAAATCTAATTTTTCCAATCGAACTTGGGAAAACGAATCTGATTTCTATGGCCAAACGAGAAAAATTATTATGCAGAAAAATGGATTTTAGTATAGATAAAAAGAAGTACCTTCATGTTGCCGTTAAACGAGCTAGCTGCTTGGCTAGCCATGTCTCTCCTCTGTATAATGAGCTTCCTCGTTTCTCACCCAAAAATCATTCACCTGAGTAAACATCAAACAAAGTGCTAAAATCCCATTAAAGCAAACATTTAAAAAAAAATAAAAAAATAAAAAAATAAAAAAAAAAGTAGGGTTTAACATCGAAACCTTGAGCAGCTGCAGGGTTTGTTTGCAGACCAGAGAGAGAAGAAACTGGCGTTGGGGTTTAGCAATGGCGAAGGGCAAACAAACTGGGCTAGGCCCAATAATGGGCCCAACAAAATATAGCTAGAAAGGCCACCCCAACAAAATTTGCTTATATTGAAAAAATCGTGTGGTAAAGAGAGAAAAAGAGAAAGTTCGCCACGTAAGCCTTTTTTTTTTTTTTTTTTTGCCATATAGATTTGATAATAAAGCGTAAATATTGAAGATGGAGAAAATGAAATTAAAAAAAAAAAAAAAAGTCTATAGCAACAAAATTACATTTCAAAAGCGGAGTAAAAAGAAATTGAACCCATCTTCAATATTAAATTTCAATACCTTTTTTTTATTATATTTATAGTAATATTACAATTGTTTCTAATTAACATATTCAAAACATAGAATATCATATACTTTAAAATAAAAAATATATAAATATGTATATATTTATATTTTCAACAATACATTTTAAAATAAAATAATATATAAAATAATAAAAATCTATGCATCGCATGGACACGCTACTAGTTTTTTTTAGAAAATAAATCATAAGCTATATTTGGTTCATGAAATTGACTAGAAATATAATAGTTATTATGTAAAGATTTAAAATAAAATAATATATAAAATAATAAAAATCTATGCATCGCATGGACACGCTACTAGTTTTTTTTAGAAAATAAATCATAAGCTATATTTGGTTCATGAAATTGACTAGAAATATAATAGTTATTATGTAAAGATTAGTTATTTCTTGTTTTGGTTTCAATTATAAATAAAAAATATTAATTTTATTGAATAACAATTTCACAATTTCTATAAAATATATATTCCACCAAAAATTTGGTATTCTTTACACTATGAACTAGAGTATTTTTATTTTTATCTTTAAAAATATTGGCAAATTCAAACTCACTATTATCTTTCTTTCTTTATATATATATATATATATATATATATATATAGTTTATTTTAAAATTTTAACTAATTGATCAATTTTTTGCAAAAATAATTTGAATAAATAGAACAAGAAATTAATTTAGATAATTAATTTTAAAAAATATTTTTTTTTAAATTTTAAGTCAAATAAAAATTTTATTAATTATACATTTAAATTATTTCTTAAATAAAATTTGATAAAATTATATTTGATTTTAATATTAATAATGAAATTAATTTATAAGGATATTATGGTCATTTATATAGAATAAAATAGTTATTTTACACTATAAATTAAATTATGAAATTAAAATAATTATTATATTTAATAATAGTTATCTTATTTCATGTAGATTCTATTCCGTTAATCAAATATAATCATAGGTGTTTGTGTGCCTTTATGAATGTATTTACAGTATGATGGACTTGTAATTTTAGTATAATTATTATTTTGATCTATAAATTAAGGATTGGAACGCTTTTTTTTTTTTTTTAATTTTAGTGTATGAGCTGCAAACACAACCATTCATGCCACCAATAACAGTGGTGCTAGTCAAATTCATATGGAATAAGAAAGATTGATTTCTATTTTATATATACATCGGGAATTCTTAAAGAGATGGAGCTATCTAGGTAGCACGGTAATGGGAAACGTGAAAATAGGAAATAGGGAAATAATATTTTTAAAAAATATAGAAAATAAAATGTGGGGAAATGAGTAAATATAAAAAATATGAAAGTATATATATATATATATATATATATATATATATATATATATATATATATATATATATATATATATATACAAAAAAAAATACTAAACATAATAATTAATAGATATATAATAAAAATAATAATAATAATAATAATAATAATAATTATTATTATTATTATTAAGGAAAAATTAAGTCAGGAGTGAATATTTTTATTTAGAAGTTGACCTGGGCAAGTTATTTTTTTTTTTTAAACTTGGAAACATGTTTCTGTTTCTAGAAATGAGTTTCCAATTTTTTCAAACTATAGAAATATGTCTGAAACGTTTTAATCAAGTTTTCAGACAGAAAACGTAATCTCCTGAGAGTTTTCGTATAACGTAGGAGTTATCAGATCCAGTTCTTTAATCTCCTTCATTGTGAGGCAAAAACTCGACTACTAAACTATTAATTCAGTGACAAAAATTAATTTTTGAATCTCATGCATATGATGTTTAACGAGAATCAATGATAAAAATGAAACTTTTTCCACAATCAAATTACATTCCTGAAGAGGAGTTGTACTAAGACAATTTGATTGATGTCTTAGTTATTTTAGCACTACTCTCATGTATGACTAGAAGTATAAATGAGACTTGTTGATAACAAATTTGCGGGTCACTGTTCTTTAGCTTCTCTTTTTCCTGTAGCAAGGATCTGCTGCAAAGAATATCCAATCATGAAGAGTTGCCCCAGTTTATTGACAAAAGATTTGCTAAAGAAAACAGTCTCCTGTTTGATAACCCAACATAATGACTTAATTTAATTTTTTTAGTATTTATTAGTTTTAAATTGTTTTGATAACTTAAAAAAGTTTCAATTTAAAATTTTCAATTAAGTAAAAAAGCACTTAAAATAATAAGTTAAATTATTTGACTTAAAATTTTAGCTAAACACGCTCAATAATTTAAGTTTTATAACTTTTTAATCGGAATTACCATTATACCCTTATCTTATTATCAACAAATCGTGAAACCAATTGGATCAAACATTCATGGCTAATTTGCGAGAACAAATAGCATATCAGTTAATTAATATGTAATTATTAGCTTTTTATTTGTATTTTTTTTACTTGTTTATCATTTTTAAAGCATACTCATTTTAAGTTTAATAATTTTTATTTTTCAAAATATTATGAAAATAATATTCTAATATAATTATTGTCTTTATTTTTATTTATGACTTTTTTAATATCGAAATTGTATTCACAAATTAAAACGTAAATAAAAAAAATTAAATATCACATCACAGGGTTAAATATTTCTAATAAAAAAAAATTTCAATAACAACAGTTATTAAATAGATTGATATATTTAATACTTAAAATTTTCAGTATTTATTACATTCAACACTTAATTTTCAATTTACTAAACGCCACTTAAGTCTAAGATTACAGTATCAAGGATGTGATGTAAATGAGGTATATTTCAATATTATTAGTAATTTTTAATTATTTTAGGAAATTGGAAGCTTTCATGCCCTCCAACCTTAAATCCAATGCCAAAGCTAATAAACTGCACTGTTTCATTGGAGACATGACATACAATAAGATGTAAGTTTCATGGTTGCACCATCCAAACAAATCTCATGAACATTGCAGATAAACACACATTACAGTGATGAAAAGCACAAATACTAACAGCTAGTTGTGAACGCTTAAATTTGTATCCTTAGGATCCGACAACAGCTTGACACTTGTTAAGATTCGTGCGCTACGCATACGGTGGTCTCATTAACCGGTTAGCGGGCATGAGTCAAGGGGGCAGCATCCCATTGAAAAATAAATTTCTTGAAACTTGCACTTTCAGATAATTAACACTCGATTACGAATTCATAAAATCAAATTAAGCTCAAAACGGGTTAAAAAATGGATGAGAACAGGCTGAAAAACGAGCTGCGGCAACTCGTAGCCAACTGCGGTTACTGCAGAGGTCCCTGTGGTTACTGCAAAGCCCTTTGCGGTTACCGCAGCCTAGGATAAATGACCGCAGCACGTTTTTCATATTTCTCACACCAAAAATTCATAGTTTTGAGCCTCCAAACTTCTCCTATAAATATCTTGCACCTTCTAACAATTTCAACATACTATTATATGCTTTAATACTCTCCCTAAAGCTTTCTAAACCCTATTTGTAAGCTTTCCAATCATCAAAACTCTCATCCTAAACCTCAAAATCTCTCAAACTCCATTCATAAGCTTCCTAATCCCCTCAAACCTTATCTCTAAACTTCTTAATTAAGAAAATGTGCGACTCAAGTTATTTCCTTCAAAGGGAATTCGTGGTATTCAAGCAAAAGGAATACAAAGTCTTTCCTTCAAGAAAAGAGTTCATGCTATTTAAGAGTTCTTCCAAAAATTACCGCAGCCTAGGATAAATTACCGCAGCGCGTTTTTCATGGTTCTCACACCAAAAATTCATAGTTTTGAGCCCCCAAACTTCTCCTATAAATATCTTGCACCTTCTAACAATTTCGACATACTATTATATGCTTCTATACTCTCCTTAAAGCTTTCTAAACCCTATTTCTAAGCTTTCCAATCATCAAAACCCTCTTCCTAAACCTCAAAATCTCTCAAACTCCATTTATAAGCTTCCTAATCCCCTCAAACCTTATCTCTAAACTTCTTAATTAAGAAAATGTGCAACTCAAGTTATTTCTTTCAAAGGGAATTCATGGTATTCAAGCAAAAGGGATCCAAAGTCTTTCCTTCAAGAAAAGAGTTTATGCTATTCAAGAGTCTTTTCAAAAGGAGTGCTCGTGATATCCTCAGGCCAAGATGAAACTTAGATCCTGTGCCAAACTCGCTCCCTATATTCCTTGTCGCCGAAAGCCAAAGGTAAAAATTCTTTCCTTTTCCTTTTCAATTCCAATTCTAAGATCTAAATATGAAAAGATCTAATTTTTATTAATTAAAATATGACCTAATTAATAAATTTATAAGTCCTTAAAATCAATCAAAATATGATAATAAAGGTAATGACTTAAAAACCCTTCATTCGTAAGAAAGAAGAACTGTGTGGGGTTTAATTCCCATTCAAAGGGATATGCAGACTTGTCGTCTCTAAGGCATTCAACTCCACTAAAATTAACTTATTCTCTCTATCACCTTCTTCACATAGTGTAAAATCAAAATTGTTTTTTCTTAAATAAAAGTCTAATTTTTAGTTCTTTTTATTATAATTGTTTTATCACTTTTTCTTATTTTTGTTTAGATTATATTTGGGGAATGTGTGCTTTTCCTAGAACCTATAAAGACTAAAGAAAAGATCCCCTAATTTTGATATTTTAACTTGTAATAGTTTTAAGTAGTTTTCTTTTGTTTTTCGCATTTTGTAATTGTCATTATTTCATATTTGCCATACATTTCACAAGTAATATTATTTCATACATCATATTATATATGTTTATGCATACATAAAATTTCTTTTTTATAAAAGTTATTTTGTATTTAAGCCAAACTAATTTTTTTATATTGTTGTAACCAAAACCTAATTCTCGAACCCCCTTTGCTTATTCGAGGACTAGTGTTTTTTCTTAAGATAAATAGTATAATTTTAAAGTCAATCAAATTGAGTTTTTCCTTTAATTTTCCCAAGTAAAATAAATAAAATTAAAGTGGCGACTCCTCTTACAAACTAAAATTCACAAAATACAATTTTCTAAATTTATAGCGGGTTTCAATCGTAATGTTTCTCCCAAATAAGCATTTTCAATTCCTTTTTAGCGGATCGGACCGGATGCTTGGACGAGAACTCACACTAGTACATCTAAGACAAATATACAAAGGCCTGCACAAAAATTATTTCTTTCTTTTCTTATTTGAATCGAAAACCTGCTGTCATATTGCCTGATATCATTTCTAGGGGTTTCTCTGTGTCCATAAATGCCTGTGAAATCCAGCAGAGCAGAATAATGAAACAATGAGATCAATAGTAAAAAAAATGAGAAACGTATTATTCTAAAAGAATATCTATATTGATGAAGCAAAACATAAGTAGATATATACTGCAATAGGGATGCTCCAGTTGTAAACAGGACCCCAAAAATGAGTTGTTTTGGGACCAATAGGACTATTCCAAAATTCCTGGAAGAATTTCATTACCAAGCTAATGACAAATTGGATATCTGCAGTGATATTTGATAATCAAAACAACTGTGTAAGTAGCAGTAAGGCATGGATTTTGACTATGCATATTCTCATATAATGTTGTTATTTGAATTTCAACTAGATCAAATAACACCATAACAAGACCATCATCTTCTTATCTTATCTAATCACCACAAAACCAATGAAATAGAAGGAATATCTTACTGAGTTGGAATTTGCAGCCTGCAGGTAGTGATGTCTATATGGTGCAGAAATTCAAGATACAGAAAGTTAGATAAGCAAGCAATCTGAAAATTTCAAGAACCAATAGAGGCAATAAGGTGCTTTTATTTTTTTAATTTTTTCTTTTTTCAGCAACAATGCTTTGACAATGAGTACATATCACTAAACTATTCATCATTGGCATATTGCTGTTTTTCCAATGGGAGAATAGAGGTATCGTGACGGCTCTGTGTTTTGGAAAATCTAACTTGCTATTGGAGCTTTAGTTGATTTTGAAGATGAGAAATTCATACAGTAGACGCAACCTGATGTTTGCATTAATTACTTTTGTACCTTGAGGAGAAAATATTTTTATTTTTCCAAATAACGCATGTTTATATTTATCCTGTGGTATGGTTACCACTCAGAAATGTATTACAACCATCTTTATATTATAATTCAACTGTCCTTGCTTTCTTGTTTTAGTACAAGTCAGTATATTGTCTTTATATTATAATTCAACCGTCCCTGCTTTCTAGTCTTCTGATATTTGATTGTCTAGGCTTCATAATTGGGCCTTCTTCAACATCAGAAGACAAGAAGTCATCGTTCATTACAATCTACCCAACAGGCTGACCAAATCACACAGCAAGAGTGGGAACTTTTCCCAGCATACGAGAAGTCCTTTAGGACCCTCTTTTTTTCAATTTCCTAAGAAAAGAAAAGCCGTAATAGATCATTGAAGACTTGTTTTAAAAAGCATTATTTTCATTTTTTTTTTTTTTGGAAAAGCTCATTACAACTGGATTTTCTTTTCACTTTTCCATGTATGATTCTTGTGAAAAAGAAAGCTACTCCTATTTTGTAATCTACATGAACATAAATTCTGTATACATTGACTACCTAAAATGACTCATTTAAACAGGTTTATGGTTCCTGCAATAAATTACATGGATCTGCCAGCAAATTCTGTACTTACAAGACTTTGCCCTAAAATGACACTTTAACATGGTTTAATATTACTGCAAAAAAATGTGTGGTTCCCCTGCAGCTTCAATACAATTTGCACCACTAGCTTGAACCCATTGAGAGGTTTTCCATATGAAAATGTCTCCAAAGGCATTTTCCTGTTTCACATGCACATATCCTTTGGTTTCCAACACCTGCAAATTCACAAAACACCACTTAGTTTTCGCATCATATTTCCAAACAATGTTGCATCTGATTAATGGTGTGGTTGGATAACTTCCAGTTCTGAAGGTTAAAAACAGCTTAACCAGTCTACTTCAATGTTACTCTAGAGATCATTCATTTCACTTCTTTTTCTCAACCATAGGAAGCAGTGGAAACTCATGTCAGGAGATAGACAGAGGTAGAGGAGACTTGCATTAAGAATTAGCTGGTGCAATTGAATTGTTTTTTTTTTTGTTTTTTCACCATGCATAAAACCTTCCAAGTATTTAATAATCCCATTGGAATAATTAAGGCTTGATATTGTGAATGGATAACTTCTCATTCAGAAACAAAGAGGTGAAACATAAAGGGCATAAATATAAATGGCAAACGTAAATTTCCACTTGATGGGGGAACAATTTGTTAATAATATTCAAATTAAACTATCTAACAAGGAAATTAAGAAAAGAAAAGTTGCTGTAGGAAAATGTTCTAAATTTCTTTGTGAAAAATATGACAGATCAATTTTCCTGACATTGTAGGAAAAAGCAAAACAGATAAATAATCTGGAAGCTCAAATGAATCATACCAATATCTCATAGAAGATCCTTGCACTTTCTTTCTTGGTTCTTCCTTCCAAGAGATGCAGCAAATTTACTACTTCATCCTCTCTTCTTTTCTTTTGATCTAAAAAGCTTCTGTGCAACCACCTCACAACCACTCTAGGCAAATTTAACAAATTTAAAGGAAGTTTAAGACGTATGTTCTAGAAACATATATTTCAGGCTTTCCAGCCGAATAAGAAAACTGCAAACCCTTATCCACCTTACCTGGTTCTTTCTGACCACCCATCTGCAGTCAAAACATATATGAGATAAGACCTCCATTTTGCATACAATTCAAAATGAGCTCAATAAATTAAAGCATATTTGCAATTAACTTGAGATAGTTCTTACATTGGTCCTGATTATCTCCTTCACACAAATTTATCTCCTGGAGAGAGGGGGGAAAACAAAACAGTCATTTCTACAGGTAACTTGATGCAAAACATGCCTTGCACAATTTTGTCTTCTCATAATAAGGCCGCTTTACATGGTCACTGCTTACCTCATTCAACAGATTCAGATCTATTTGTTGTTCCCTGCTAGGAGACAACTCTTTCTCCACTTTATCAGACTCCCGTCGGAGTCTATCTAAGTTAGAAATGTCAAGTGACTCGAGTCTTTCAGGGCTTTTGAAGGACCTCTGTGATTTTGCATGCAGAATAGGTGTTTCTGGAGCAATAGCCATTTGCTCTGAAGATCTACCAGCAGTTGGAGATTCAGGCATGTCTAACTTTTCTGGAGGTTCTACAGTTTCAACTGGTCTATCAACAGTAGGGGATGTTGGCACAATTAACTTTTCTGGAGACTTCATACTTGCAATTGATATACCCTCAGAACAGGACTTTGCCTCATCCAACTTCTCCAAAGGTTCAACAGTTTCTACTGATCTACAAACAGGAGGACACTCAGACCTGAACTTCTGTGGAAGTTTTTTAGCATCAAGAGACTCCAGTATTTTTAATTTCTTTTGGCAAAAGAGGGATCTAAGCTCTGATGAAGAACCTGTGGAAACATGGTTAGTGAAGTGAATAGACTATTAAACCACTGGGTAAATGATGATGGTGAACTCACAAGGAATCAAAGGCTCCAAGAAACACTGAGGAAGACTGGAAACTCGAGAGGCTCTCCAGGCAGCAAGAGCAGTACGAGGAGCTTTTCTTCGTTTAGATACCAAGTCACTTGAGTCCTCTATGAATTGCTTGATTATGCTGTAAAATTGCTCATGAAATTTTATCTTCTCTAACATTTACCACAAACAATAAAATTGCTATGGTTATTGCCTTGTGCCTGAAGGCAATTATTCAGACAATAATATCCAGAATAAATTTTCACAAACAAACAGCCAAAATCACTTCAATTGAAGTACTGAACACAAAGAAATAGTAAATTTTGTGATGAGAAGATCACCACATACTTGTTAGAAAACACTATCACATCATCGAAGATACACTTTCTTTTCCTTGTTGCCCGAGCACGCTCCTTAGCAGATGGGGTAGGAATAACCAAAAACTCAGGAGAAGTAGCTCCTGCAAGGAGAGAAGAAATTGTTCAAGATAAATCAGATCATTGTTGCGAACCAACTTGTAAAACATCACAGCAACACTACCATTTTCAGCTAAATCTGCAACAACCTCAGCCTCCCTACAACCCTCTATTTCACACACATAACAGAGCAGAGACACAGAAATAGACCAAAAAATTAAAAAAAAAAAAAAAGCAAATGATTCATCCATATTGTAAAAGGAATAAATGGAAAGACAAAAGAAATGTTACTTTTTGAACATTACAATTTTAAAAATAGAAGAAGAAAATTTTCCAAATCAAGAAGTTGGAAATAATAACAATTGTAGAAATAAATTCCAAATCCTGTTTACCTGGAGCATTGAGGAACTTGGACTGAGGAGTTTTATCAATGGTTAAAGACAATGGATGATCTTCTCGAAAAACCTGACATGTACTATTTCGTGGAGTTGTCATTTCTAATGAAGTATTGTGATCTGCATCACTCTGATGCTCTTGACCAAATGGTCCAGTCTTTTCTGGAGGCTCCTCAACCTCTAATAACTTTCTATGCTCTTCGTCGCTCTGATGATCTTCATCAAGTGGTACAATGTGCTCAGGAGGCTCCTCAACAGTACAAAACATTTCCATGTCCCTACATGCTTCTTGAGAGACTACATCACCTCGAAGCTTCTCCATGCTTGCTTCAATATTACTTAGATTACAATGTTCTTTAATAACCGGATGATTTTCATGTTCTGGTTGTACCATATTTGGAATCTCTATCTGTTTATCAGTTTGATGTTCGCTGAATGGCATAGAAGGCCTTACAGGTTCTTCCTCAACTTCACAAAATTTTTCAAGGTTCAAACATGCTTCTTGACAGATACTACTATGACAAAGCTCCTGGATACTTGTTTCTTCATGCAATTCACTCCACTCTACCACTTGCAGATCATTTGCAGTTATATGCTCTCCTTTGTTTTGGTGATCTTCACCAAATGATTTTAGATGGTCAAGAGGTTCTTCCTCAACCACAGAAAACTTTTCAAGGTCCATGGATTCATGTAGGGAGAACCTATTGTCCTGAAGCTTCTCTATTATTGCATCTAAGTTGCTTAAATCATGGGATGTGCCAACCTCCATCTCAAAGTCAACCAAGTGAGAAGGAAGAACACTGCAGCAAGAATATGAAATGAAAAACATTCAAAAACATTGAAACAACAGCATGTGCACCTGCACCCGTGCATACACACATGCTCAAAACACAGACATAAGAAAGAAGGATATCTAATGCACCCAGTGAAGGAGCATTTAAAGTTCAGGGTCCTTACTCTTCATTTAGAGTGTAACCTGCAGAGCAAATGTCTTGACAGGCAGCAAACTCCTCACAATGGTACTGCAAATACACCAGTATTGGTATTGTAAATTTGTAACTACACTTATCAATCAAAACTTAAACATACAGCTCCAACAAGACACGCAGTAAGAGAAGTACATCTGTCCTAAGTTTCAAATGAGCGGGACACTAGCTAATTCAAGTGATAGATATGGCAGATTGATTGTTCAGGTTAGACCTGAATCACTTACGACACATACATGTAGTAGTCCATGATAAAGTAATTTCCATCAGGACCATCTTCACTGTCTCACCAGTTCATGTCCAAATAACACTTAGATATTGGATAGCCAATGCTAGGATGATATCACCATGGTTTGATTACATTAAATTTTTTCTATGTCTCCAAATGAGAGAATTTGATTTTTTCTATGTCTCCAAATAAGAGAATTTGATGAAAGAAAGTAAGCTGATAGAAGGCACCGTCAGTAGACACAGGCATCATGAAGGATATGGTTTTACTGGCTCCCTAGCCAAAAATTATTTTGAAACCACACCCATGCATTTCCAATGGAAGTCTGCTGAATTGAGGTGATATAATCTCCACCAGTTGTACTTTATTCTTCAAATTAAAAATGAATGAATTAAGCAATACTACTTTGCAGGTGAGTCTTCATTTCACAAGCAGCACAATGTTTATAAAAGTCAAATGATGCATATGCTGCTAGTAAATCTCCATTTCACAAACAGTACATGCGTATGTTGGATGCCCAAGCAGTAAGCTTGTGCACATGATATGCAGAAGCTTACTGAATTATTCTCAATATGCTTTCTATGGAAAATCTCATATATGGATGTACAATGGAGGAAATCAACAAACAAAAGCATTCTGCAAGAAGCCAAAATAGGTATGACCGTTACATATTCAATTCACAAAACAATAACAATCTTTAAGAGAGATGATTATATGATAGATACCTTGTCCGGAGAGTATGGCACTATTTCCCCAGTTTTCCACATGCCATCTGTTTCAGTAACTCTAAATTATATAAAACAATATAAACAGAATGAAATAACAAAAATTAATTAAATGAAGAAATACCTTTAAGTGTGATGGCTTCAACGGGCATCACATTGCCTCTGTGAAACATACTAAGGATGGTTAATGGAACAAGTGAGGACCTTAACTGCTCAACTTTTTATGAACTAGAATAACTTACCCACTAGTATCCTCTAGGATCTCTAGATCAAAAGCATCGAGTTCAAATCTTTCTGGCAGGGTAATAGAGAAATAAGGTGCACAAATGGTTTCTACCAGTGCCCTATCTTTATTGCTAACCACAAATTCCTTGATTTTAAGTAGCAACTTGTTGCAGTCATCAAAAAGATATTCAACCTTTTTGGAGAATATTCTAACAATACCAAGAAGAAGGTAGGCAAGTACCCGATATGTGACAACATCAAATTCATCTTGCAAAATTTTATCTGCATTAGGCCAAAAAACTGATGAAATTAATGGAAAATACAGATCACGAATTCTAGGTTGGAAGAAATAATGACAGTAACAAAAGCACACACTGTAATGTTATGTCAAAGATGTCAATTCTTTCCAACAAATAGCAAGGGATACTCTACAATCAGGTCTCAATTAGTGAATGGGTGGTACTTGATCACACAAACATTATGGCTCAGAAAGAAAAGCAAAAAGAATTTGGACTTGCATTTTTATATTGTCCATAGATAGTGCCCTGATTATAATTCTTAAAAAATAAAAATCCTCGTTTGTTACAGTTATCAGAACTAGCATCAGACCCAACCTGAATGATTAAACCATAAACCCAGTTTGGTTTCAATCAAATGTGCTAGTTAACAATGATTATTCACACACATTTTATAGCACTTCCCATCGAAATTGATCTAATTCATTTGAATATTTGATAGCCGTGAGTAGAAGAACTAGACATTTCACACCATAAATAAATGAACACTTATTAATTGATTCTGGCAATTTTAGACTAGTACAACCAAAAGGCAAGAATTAAACCTAAATCCGCAGTAAAGCAAGACAATAAATTCAATAATGCAGCCTTATGATAGAATGGAAATGACTTGATCACAAACCAGACATTTTCTCTGCATATGCCATTTGTCAATGATTCCAAAAGGTAAAGCACCCAACTTACACAGGGATGCCAGGCTAATAAAAATCTAAACCCAAGATGGATGATTCTTGTATGCCTCAACCATTTCCTTATCGAATAAAAACACAGTTGGAAATTTTATATGATCATTCTCACAAATATAGAGTAAATGAGAAGAAGTACGCATCAATTGTTTTTTCTCTAAACTTCCTTTTACGTTCTTTCACATTATGCTTCTTTTCTCTTGTATATGTCTATGTTGTCCTAGTATTTCCAAGATGAATGCTAACCACCTAGGATCCATCATCCATAAGAGATGATGTTAAACCACACTTCAAAAACATTTACCTTATAAGAGGTTCACTGAATCAGTATTCAATTTGGCAACATTTTTATGTAGAATTTTCAAATTCTCTAAATAGTCTTACGGCATTTTTCATGCCTCTTATCCAGGATTGTTCAACTTCTTCATTTTCCACATTCACTTTAGCTAGTAAAGAACTAAAATTCAAACAATTGCAGGAGAACTAGGTAGCCAGAAGCCATTCTGTTTCTTATTGTGATTTCACTGTAATAAGCATAATCTACAGTATGGAATAAACACAAAAATCAAAATGTATTAATAATAAGTCAGAAAAACTACTGCAAATTATATTCCTAAGGACAAAAATTGTGGGATAAAATGAAAATTAGCATCCATGTACAATGACCTAATTTTCAAAAGCAATCAATCATGCTTAACAGTTCGTTTTCCCTTGTCAATCAAGGTTATCTCTTTTCAGCTTATCAAGAGACTTAGCAGCCACATTAAAAGCCAGAAAACCAAGGCAATAAAACATCCAGAACAAAAAGGGCCCAAATTTTAGGGTACAATAAGAATGCCTCCAAAATAAAAAGAGACAGCAGAAATTCTTTTTTGTAAAAACAAAATTCTCAAAACCCACTTGGGGATTAAGCTAATTCAGCCATTAGAAGTAACACAAAAGTTTTTAAAAAAAAAAAAACACTTGTTCAAGCAAGTTATCAAACAGTTCATAAACAACGAAACTATGTCACCAAACAACTCAGAAAGACGATTATTTCATAACACAACAAATAAGACCTGCATAGCCCACAAAGCCCTCTGTTTCTCTTTGGTGAAACAATACCAAAAAAACAACAGAAGATGGACTAACATGCTTACAAAATATAACTAAAAGCAAGCCAGACTCAAATGTTAGAATTAAAGTCTCTGTTTTTCTTTCTTTTTCTTTTTTTCTCTCATTGTCTCAAAAAGAGAACGCGAAAAGAAAATAAACGAGAAAATTGAAAAAGTAGGAGACGGAAAAAAGAGAAAAAAAAAACGAACCAACAGAAGAGGAAATATCAGTCTGAGTGACCTGAGCTTTCTTGAGCTTCTTATAGCAGTAAGCAGCTACCCATATAGCACCTAATGGGCCTTTCCTTGAAAGAAAACAGTGAGAGTAAAACATGTTTTCCTCCTTTTGCTAACCTCTGTTTTGGCTTTTTCGCTCTGATTTTAAAAATGTTTTCACAGAGTATCAGAGACAACGAGAAAGGAAGAGGAGAATGGAGAGAAATAAAGGGTACTTGACAAGGAAACGGTCGAGCAGATCATTAACATATATATATATATATATATATATATATATTACATAAATCACACACATAATATTTTTAAAAAGAAAATAGAGGAAATCATGACAAATATTGTCGAAATTATCTAGAAAGACATTGTATATTAAATGGTAATTAATTAGTTATATCTCATTTCATTAAAATTTATTAAATATAAATTTGAAATTCTACAATCATTATCATTTTTATTGTAAAATTTATTTTTTATCATTTTGATCAATAATTATCATTTTATTATAAAATATTATAATTTTTAATTTATATACGCTAAGATAATAAGTTGTGTTAACATATTATATTTAAGTCGTATCTATATATTCATGACATAATAAAAAACTAATATGAATCAAATATTTTAAATTTATTGTATATAAATTTTAAATACGAACACTCCATTTAATTAATATAAAATACAACACGTTAAATTTTTGTGGAAAATTAAAAATAATATTTATGTATGAATATTTTACATGTCATCATAAGTAAAACTAAGACTTAATTTTTATTTATTTTTTATCCTTTTTATTATTATCACTTTAATTCATAAAAATATTGGAATTATTTAATGCACCGACTCTTGAGATAAATTAATAATATCTCTATTATTTTCATATAAAAATGCCTCTAATTCCCCTCATTCACCGCATAAAAATAATGAGAATAATTTTGTAAATTTAGAAAAGCATTTTCTTCTTCTATTTTAGATATTATGTTGTATATTTATTGGAAAGTAAATTTTTTCAAAAATTATTTTTTAAAATGTAATTGTGTGTTTGATTTGTATATAATTTTTAAAAAATAAATTTTTTTATGTGATTTAACAATAAAAAAATAATAATACTTTTTCTGTTTATTCAATCTCATTTAATGAAATATATACGTTAATTTGTATCTATTTTAATTAAGAAAGTTCAGCGTCCTTAATCTGTAAAGAAGAGTGTATTTTTCTTAAACTTAGAAAATTAACATTCTATTTTATGAAATTTTCTTTTACTGATAACTATCAAATAAGTTAAAATTTTTCATTTTTTAAAAAATTATATTTCTTTACTTTACTTACCTTATCAAATATATTTTTTAAGATTTCACAAAAAGGAAATGGATATTTTAAGAATTTTATGGATATTTATTTTATAATGCTCGTTCATAAATTGCTTTACCGACTCAACCGTACACTTTTGATAGGATAAAATTCACTAAAAAATAAACCCAAAAATTCAACTGCCTTAACAAAGATGCTCTCTCCAAGTCACCGACAACTGGTATTCAAACTCCTAAATTTTGAAATTTTTCATAGATAAGCTTATTAGCGAAAAGCAATATGTTCTTTTTTTTTTTTTTTTTATATGTATATTGAATTCAATAATTTTTTTTATGAGAGTTAAAATAAGTCAAAATAATATTTTGACTACAAAATAAGTAGTTCCCTTCAATAAATTGGTGAAAATCGATTAGGATCGAGCACAATTTAGAAAAATTCAGAAATTTGAAAATCTCTATAACTGAACCGTGATATTAAAATCTTTATACCGAATTGTCTCGATTTTTTGGGACTATTCAGAATGAAAATTCGGATATAATAGAATGAAAATTTAGGTCTAAAGTAAAGGAGCAGAGTAACAAAGATTTAGAGATTTTTCAATTTTTAAATAATGTTTTTTGCCATAATTTTTAAAATATATATATTTTTAACTTAAACATAAAACTATATCATTACATACAACAAAAATATAATGTATAACTAAAGAAATTTAATTACAATCTACTGAATTAAAATAAAAATTAAATTATATAGTACATAATTAAAGAAATTATAAAAATTAAATTAAGCCTAAGAATTAAATATTATATTTTTAATATTGATTCAATTAGTCTAAATATAACTTCAATCAATCGATTTTCATAATTCAACTCAAACTAACTTAACCAAGTAATTTTATTAAATCAATTGAACAATAAGATTATTAAGTTCTATATATTTTCTTATGTATTAATTGATGGATTTATAAATTTCAATTAATTGATTTCTATATGTTCAATCCATTGGTTTCTATTACCTTAATTGATTTCTATAGCTAAATCGGAATTAATAATTTTATCTTTAATTTCAACTAATGAATATTGATTGAATTTTAATTTGTTATATTTATGAATATAAACCACTTTAGTTTAGTGAAGAAGAGTTGTAAAATAATTCAATTATTTTACTTATACATTATTGAAGTAGAGTTGCAATATAATAACTAATTTGAAAATAAAATTTTATAATTAACAAAAATTATATTTTACTTATAAATTATTGAATTTATATAAATGTATTGCTAATTCAATATTAAAGTGTATGTGCATATATATATAAATCAAATACTAATTTGATAGTTCATAAAAAAATAAATTTTACTTATACATTATTGAATTTTTTTAGATGTGTTGCTAATTCAATATTAAAGTATATGTATATATACATATATATATATATATATTGTAACTATTAATTTAAAAATAAAATTTTATAATTAATAAAAATTAATTTTAACTTATATATTATTGAATTTTCTTAAATCATTGTTAATTCAATACCAAAGTATATATACATTTTATACACACACATATATAGATCTAGATAATCTTTCATTGTTCCAACTGCCAATGCATCCAAGCAAAGCAAAGATAACAATGGTCCAATGAAAGAAACGGATAGAGTCACCGGATATCAAAGCGATAGCGTCGTCGTAGCAACAATACTAAAATAAGACAACAGACCCAATTCTGCAGGGCAACAAAAAGACAACACTACAAAGAAAAAAGAGAAGGTTTTTTTTTTTTTTTTTCAAAGAAAAAATTCTATTGCCACTTAAACTAGGTGTCAAGTATTTTTTTTATTATTATTATTACTTTAAGTCATAAAAAATTATATATATATATATAATTTTTTTAAATTGCAAAAATAAAATAATCACTACTTTTGTAGTAGTGCACCAATGCACAAAAGCAACTCAAATATCAAATTATGATAAAACAAATACGCATTCATATAAAATGTGTACACTCATTTCCCAATATTTGTGATTTTGAGTAGAGCCCATTTAGAAACTCAAATTTTATAAGAATTTCATTCAATTGAGTTCTATTTTATCAATTTTCATATTTAAAAGCATACAATTAATATAATTTATTTTTTAGTTAAAGAAAAAGAGCCATTTTTCAAATAAATAAATTCATACCATAATGGAATGATTTTGCAAGAATTTAATTTATTTGATGAAATTCACTGTTAAAAATTTAAAATGTCTGATTTAAATTAAATATGGCTCTTCCTATATGAGGGTAAAATGAAAAAATAATACTTTTTATTTGTTATTGTTATAATTATATAAAAATTAATTTGAAAACATATTTTTATTAGTAATAATTTTTATAGGGGTAACATGCTCTAAATTTAAATTAGCTAGTATTGTTAGAAAAAAGTTTCATTGCAAACCAGCAATTGTTTTTATTCCTAATAATTATTATATGTTATTTTTTTTTTTTTTCAAAATGAGTTAATCTAATTGTTAGGTGTAAAAAAACTACGAGCAGATTATTGAGTTAAACCAAACACCTACTTAATTTTACAGTGATTTATATTTATTAATTTTGCAAATAATTACATTATTATGCATAATAGCCAAAATTACAAATAATTCTCCAATTAGAAAAAAATGAAGGAACAAGTTAGAGGAAGAAATTCACTTTTGTACTGCCATATACCTAAATTTTTTAGATTCTCAATAATGCAATTGTCCTCCCCTTTAGTGAAAACCACATGCAATTTCCACACGAAGTGTCTCGGCTTCCTTTCCAAATCTATAAAGATTATGACTTATTTATAATAGTATAAGATTATTGTGACATCGAAATATCAATAGAAAAGAAAAAACATATTCATTTGTCTATTTGAATACTCAGTCATTTTTTTAATTTATTATTTATGATATTTAAATTAAATATTAATTTCATTATCTAGGTCAAATTAGAAATAAGTCTAGATCTGTAAAACGAGCTACAAACAATCTTGTCGAGGAGCCTATTCGACCTACAAGTGTTCCCATGCCTTCCGATTTTCCCACTAAGTGTCCTAAAAATCTTAAACCCTGAAAGAGGGTGAAAAAATTTTCTAGCAAACTGATTGCAGATCGCCTAGGAGATATTAAAGCCTTCTATGATATTTTTGCTGCTTTCAAACTTTGTCTGCTCAATCCTGGAATCTTTGTTAATCAAAAACTATGCAGCTTGGACAAAATGGTTTACTTAGAGTATCTAGAGTTTAGCCTTAGGTTTCCGTTACCCGATTTATATACCAATGTGCTTCAGAAGTACAACATTCCGATTTGCCAACTCCACCCGAACTCATAGAAAATTTTAGGAGGGTTTAGGATAATAAAGGAGATCCATGAGTTTAGTATATCCAATAGGGTAATGCGAGAAATATATCGCCTAATGACGAAGAAGGGGTTCGACCATTTTAACTTTTAAAGTAAAAATAAGATCTTCACTTTACCCTCCTCCAAAAAACTAGAAGCAAAAAATTTTTATTTGTTTCACATTATAAGGTTGGTGCAATCTCCCCAACACTTGAGTAAAAAGTCCAATCATGGTGGCAGTCTTAAGCCTTTGACCTCTAAAGAGAAAGTGCACATAAAAATCCTCTCAAAGTTAGAACCCACCTCTGCCTGGGAACTTATTTAAGAGCACTTTTTTAGAGAAACTTATGATCCAAAGAAGAAGTCCCGAAATGAGTCTTCTACTTACTCACTGATTGTACTAACTGTCAATTGATCTTTATTGTTACAATTGATCTTTATTGTTTTTATGCTAGATAGGTTAACTTCTTTACTTTTTAGTTACAAATATGAAATCCTTGACTCAACATATGAAAGAAAAGAAGGCGAAGTTCGCATCTACTAACAATGATCTTCCTCCACCTCTTTCCCTTCCAAAGGAGCCCTTAAAACCGATCCCTTGGACCCCAAGGCTGCTGAGGGGACTTCCAAAAGAACTACGCCTGAAGGATAAGGGGCAAACTATGAAAAGGCTTCACTCGATTGTGGAGGAAATTTCTTTGGATGAGCTCACAAAGTTTGTCTATTCTGTTAAGAAGGAGTATCAAAAGGGTGCCTTTGCTCGTGATCTTGTTGTTGTCATTAATATTATATAGGTGATCCATCTCTTCACATACAAAAGTCATTAGAACGAACTCACTAACATCCAGTTGGTCGCTTCTACCTATGGATACATTTTTGATGCATATGATTACTCTCTACCCTTTTCCCTTTTTTTAACTAATGCTATTTCCATTTTGTTTCAGGCTGCTAATATAATATTTAAGCTCTGCCAATGGATGCAGTCTCAAAATAATGATCTGAAGGTAGAGTGGGTTTGCTTGAAAGAGAAAATGTAGAAAGAGCATATCACAAAAATTGCCAAACATAGATCTACCTTAAAAGCAGAAAAATCAAAGGACAAAAATTAAAGGGCAAACTTATAAGTCATATCTCAATATTGTGCTCTAAACTTAGCTTTAGTCAGCAAGAGGTTCACTAACTCAAAGAGAACATGGAGAAGGAGAACCTTGCCAGAGAGAGTTTCAAGGAGGCGACTGCCAATAAATTCCTCTCTTATCGCGAGAAGGTTCTGGAGGCCATTTGGAGTAAGTATCCAATGAATATCTTTTGTTTTTTTTTTGCAATTAATTTATTTCAGTTAATGAATATATATTTCTAAACATCTTTCACTTTTGCATTTATGTCTAAATTTGTCCAATTGTGCGAATTCATTGATCTTCCATTTTGGGGTCTTAGGTAAAACTTTTTGCCTTGTCTATCCTTTTCTGGTGTTAACTTGTATGAACTTTGGGTGAATTCTTAGTTTGCCTAATCCATAGGAGCCTATAACTAGTTTTAGACTTTATTTAGGAACATAAGGTGAACTTTTAATTTACCTATCCTACGGTGATTTAAAATTATAATGAATCTTGGGCAAACTAAAGCTCACTTACTCTATATAGACCATATTTTTATAGGGAATTTTAGGCGAACTATAGTTCACCTATCCCATAAAGACTTTATATCTTTATAAGGAACCTTACACGATCTTCGGCTTGCCTATCCCTTGGAGAAATGACTTTATAACGAATCTTAAGCAAACAATTACTCACCTATCTCTTGGAGACTTGACTCTTTTTTAAGGAGAATATTGGGTGAACCTTAAGTTTGCTTATCCTATTGCCGAATATTAACTGAGACAATATTTATTGATGATTTTTATATTTCATAATCATAAATAAAGAATACTTTTAGGGAATTATGGAATCCCGATGCTTGTTACTGCCTAAGTTATTTGATAAATCACTTTAAGACATATAATACATAAAGCTTGAACTTTGAGAAAATTAAATAACTAAAATCAAACAACAAATAAAAGGAGGAGTAAATTATTTATAAAAAGCCCTTAAATTGTCAAAGTTCTATGTCTGATGTAGGAGCTTTACATAGCGATATTCTAACTTGTATGCTCTTAATCCAATAACATTAGAGATTAGTATCATTCAACTGCCTTCCTAATCCATCAACATTATATCCTCTACCTTTATTGTGGAAGTTCTCTTAATTTCTATGGGATCTTCCTTAGATTTTCTATCTTCAACGTAGCCATGATTTGACAATGTCATCCGCTCTTTCATTTTCTATCATGGGGATATGTATTACTACTTAGTTTCCTCATAATTGTTATCCTCTCTTAAGGGCTTGCTATGTTAGCTTGAAATACTTCTTCAAATTCTCTTCCTTGACTGCATAGTTACCATTAAATTGGTTGACAACTAGTTGGACATTACTATAGATTGCCAAGTTTTCCTTCTTGATCTCCATAGGTAAGGAAAAACCTATAAGTAGAGCCTCATATTCCACCGCATTATTAAAGATTTGAAAATTCAACTTAACGGCATATTCAATAATCAACTTGTAGGGCCCTTTAATCACGATTTCTATTCCCGATCCTTCTGATCCGACTGCCCCATCCACGGACATCTCCCACTTCTCCTTATATACCATTTGTGGTTCTCCTTCAGGGATGATTAGTTCAGCCACAAAATCTACTAGGACTTGTCCCTTCGTTGTCCACTCGGATTCATACATTTTACTCAAACCACTAACCCTAACTGCCTATTCGATGATTTGTTCAAGTCTTTATAGGATTTTTCTCGAAGGTATATCTATCTAGATGATCACCAAATGGGTTTTGTAATAATGTCTCAATTTTTGTATGGCAATGAGTAAGGCTAGGGCATCCTTCTCTAAAGGTGGATATTTTAGTTCGGCACCTTAAAGAACTTAATTAATATAATAGATCAGGTACTGCTCTCTTGACTCTTCCCTTACTAGGACAGCTGTTACAACTTTAGCAAATGTAGAGAGATATAGGTACAAATCTTCCTTTAGCACAAAGTGACTTAGTAATGGGAGATGTAAGAAATTTTTTTAATTTTTCAAAGGACTTTTGATTCTCATCCATCTACTGGAAGTCTTTTAAATTTTTTAGTGTTCTAAAAAACAATTGGCACCTCTTAGTTAAACATGAGATAAATTGCCTTAATCCAACTATTTGCCCATTTAGTTTATGAACTTTCTTTTATCAGTGGAAGAATTTATTTTCAGGATTGCCTCAATGTTATTAGAGTTTGCCTCAATTTCCCTTTAGAAGACCATATACCCTAAGAATTTTTCTATTGGAATACCAAACACGCATTTCTCAGGGTTTAGTTTTAAGTTATGGTATTTCAAAATTTTCAAAATCATCTCCACCATTTTGGAGTGATCTTCAGCTTGCATGCTTTTGATGATTATGTCATTCATATATACCTCTACATTTTTACCGATCTAATCTTTGAACATATGGTTGACTAACCTTTAGCATAGTATTTTTTAAGACAAATGGCGTTGTCTTGTAGCAATATGTCCCCTTAATTGGTCATAAAGGATTTTTTTTCTTCATTAAATATTGCATTTGTATATGATAATACCAAGCCTTTGCATCCAAAAAAGAATACAGTTCATGTCCCATTGTAGAGTCTATTAATTGGTCGATGCTTGGCAATGGTTAGTTATCCTTAGGATAGCCTTTATTCAAATCTATAAAATCTACACACATTTGGAATGAACTGTTCAATTTTTTTGACCATCTCCACATTCTCCAACCATTTTGGATAGTACATTTCACATATCACCCTTGCTTCTAGCAACTTCTGAACTTCCTCGGTAATGGCGAGCTGTCTCTCTAGGGAGTGGTTCCTTTTTTTTTTTGAACTACATGCTTGACTAATGGATTTGTACTGATCCTGTGTGTGATCACTTCCATACTTACTCCTACCAAATCCTTGGTATTCCGGTTGAATACGTCAGGGTTCTCCCTTAATACTCTGCATATTTTTTAACCGATCTCTTCCTTTACTGTAGTTCTAATCTGTATGGTCCTCCCTGTATTGATCTACGTTCTCTAATACTCCTTCAGGTTTTGCCTTATCCTTTATATCTGAACTTTATTGTGGCTCAACTTGTAATGCTAGGAAGACTCCTTTTAAGGCATTAAAATAAGGCTTCATAGTTGTCTCTTGGCATCCTCTCCTGATAACCATTCCCCTAGAAGTAGGGATCTTTACCATTAGATATCTAATGCACATTATTGCACATGTATAAAAAAGGATTGGCCTTTTAATGAATACATTATAGGCGAAAGGAATATCAACCACCATAAATTTAGCTTGTATCTCCTTTGAGGTATCCCCATCTCCTAGTTCTACATCTAGTATCACCGATCCATTGACCGACATTATTTTTCCTTCCAACCCTACCAGTGGGGTTACTATTAGTTTCAAGCTCTTCTCTATTAGTCCCATCACTTTAAACATTGACAAAGTGATCATATTGATCACTCTCCCACCATCAACCAGCATAATCCTAACCAAAAAGTTATTTAATCATCTTTAGTTGACTAAGGCTTCATTATATGGGGTGATTATCTCCCCCTTGTCTTATTAAAAAAGGTAACCAAGCCGAATATTTTATTTACAAATTAGTATGCGTTAATTGAGTACACATCTCTTACTGTAAGCTTCCTTTTGGTGAAGCTATCACCTCTCAAATACCCTCCAAGTATCATATTGATTTCCCTGGCTATTTCCCTCTTTTATCTTTTTTGTTCAATTTCTTGGGGTTTGGTTCTTTCATAGGATCAATCCTGTTGTTCCCTTTCTTTGCCATGATGAATGAATTGCCTAATGCCTGGCACAGCTTTCTGAATTAACTTCTCGATCTCCTCTTTCAATTGTCAGTATTCATTTGTGTCATGCCTTTTATCTTTGTGAAATTCATAGTGTTTGTCATTATCCCTCTTTCTTGTTGAAAAGTTGCTCATCTTCTGATGCCATTGAACCTTTTCACCAGTATCCTTGATCCATATCAATACTCGAGATCTATTTACAACTAGAGGGATGAGTTGTCTGTTGATTGGGTTTGACCTCTCTAGCTTATAACTTCTATTACTTCCACCCTCATTATTCCTATTAAGCTAGTATTGGCTATCTTCTTACTAACCTTTTTGCCCTTTTGATGAGCTCCCTTCCTTTTTTTGTCTTTTATCAAAATCTCTCGTCCCGTCATCTATTATGATGTGGGTCTGAGCTATTGCCATTAGAGCCAAAATAGTTTAAGGGTTAGACAACAACTCTCTCTTTAAATCATAGTTTATTATTCCATGGAGCATCGCCATATTGGTGATGTCTTTGTTCATATCTTCAATTTGAATAGCTTCCCTATTAAAGTGCTTCACATACTTTTTGGGGCCCTCCCCCTCCCTTTGAACAATGGATAATAGGTCGATTAATATTTTCTTAGGAGTGATTAATGCAATGAACCGAGCCTATAAAAGGTTAAGGAGCTGGGGAAGGATGTGATGGATTTTGGGGTAGGGTCTAGTACTAATCTTATGCCAAGCCCTTCATTGTGGTTGGGAAGAGCTTGCACAAGACATTGTCCAAATGAGTTTAAGCATTAACCATGGTTCAAAATTTATGGATGTGGCTTTTAGGACATGTTGTTCCATTATATGACTCTATGTAAGAGAGGATTCTAAATTTTAAGGGGAATTTTGCCATGACAATGCTGTCACAAAGAGGTGAGTTAACACACAAGGTGAAGTCCATTTTGTTCACCCTAATACTGATCTTTGACATAACCTTTCGAACCTTCTTTTCCAATTTCTCAAGATCATCCTTGTCTTCTTGTTCTCCATTTGGCCATGGTTCGTACATATCTATTAGAATTACATCCTTAGTGTTTTGTCTTAGTAACTCCATTCAAGGAATAGGTTAAGGTATTAATGGGACTGATGGTTGGGATCATTGAGTTATGGCTTGTTCAAGCTCAGTCAATTGATTGGTGAAGTCTGTAAAGACAATAAGGAGGCTTTGCATGGTAGGTTGGGTGATTACTGGGTTGTTAAGAGGAGTGGTGGGGTTAGGCAAGTAGGGGTCTAGCTGCTGATTATTCTGATTATTGTCTTGATTGTTCTTACAGTCTAGGAGTTCAGGGAACAAATCAAGGCCTAAGTCACTATTAATAGGGTTTGGATCCAAAGGGGTAATGGAAGAGTTAACTATAGATCTTGAAGGTTAGTGTTCACACTCACCACACTAAATGGTGCTCCAAATGAACTTCAATATCAAGTACACTGTTAAGCGATCTTCAATACTTGCAAGACAAATGTTAGAGGTATAATTACGGGAAAATAGAAAGCTAGAATCTAAGCTCTCTAAAAAATTACTTGAAAATAGAAAGCCATAATCTAAGGTCTCTAAAAAATTATGTTACTTGTCATGTGGATAAAAGAATGTTATTTATAAAGATATTCCCTTGGTGCGAGCCTTTTTTGGAGTCAGATTACTTGTTGCAGTTTTGTATATGGAGAAGAATTCCTGGTAATAGTTATAACTGATTATAACATGGATTCTCTGTTTGCCAAGTGGTATTTGGATCAGAGAGAAGGCATATTAAAGAAGTATTCTCCAAGTGCTGTATGAGGGTTCAGTTACTCCTTTTACAGGCGAGCTCACAGTTCGCATGGAGTGGTCAGTTCAGATTGGCATATAACAATTATTTTTTAAAATATTAATAATATATAAAAATTTAATACAAATATATATATTTTGTCAAAATATATAAATTCTGAAATTTTAATATTAATAAAATTATAAAAATATAAATGAGGATCTCTATTCCTGCTCCACACCCTTCTCGAGAATTATTTATCTCGCCCCATCTTCGCCTCGATCATTCATGGGATGGAAATATGAATCTCAAAATCTATTCCACTCCACCCCATTATCATTCCTAGATGCATTTTGTGCTGAAAAAGAGTGACCAATCTTGCCTCTGGGTGTTTGAAAAGAATTTGGTGTGCTGGTTTGGAATCCCAAAAAGGACATCGTTTTAACGTGAAACTAGAAGTTGCACTCAGCCTATATCCTCGTCGTTTTAAGCATTTTGGCACATCAACTTACTCTTCTCTTTAAGCAGTTTGCCACGGGGAGGGAGAGTTAGAGAGAAATTCTCAGGCAGAGTGAGTCTATTACATAACTCATAAAATAAATCAATAGAAATATAACACGTCAATTAATGATGTCAAATCACTCATAAATTATAGCATTATCAATTGATGTGATATATTTCTATTATATTAGCTTATGGATAATTTGACGTCATTAATTGATATGTCATATTTCTATTAGTTTAGTTTATAAGTGACGTGGTAAACTCAGTATACCTAAAATTTTTCGAGAGTTAAATTAGCATGGCAACCATAGCCTCCTAGCCGTTGGATAAAATTAATAATAATGCAATGTGGAATAAAATGAATTAAATTACATAGAAATTTATGAAAAAAATAAAAATAAATGAGTTTACTAGTTTTTTGTTATTACAATAAATATTAAATTATTCATTAATTAATATATATATATATATATATATATATATATATATATATATATATATATATATATATATATATATATATATATATATATATATATATATATATATTAAAAACTAAATATTCATCAATTAAAAAGTATATCATTTATTTACAAAAGTAATTATAAAAACTTTCAGTAAGTATATTGTCCATAATTCCACATATAATCTAACTAGCATGTACAAAACCACAAATCCCTAATTTCCATCAACTTTCTAATATTTTATTACAATCAACTTTCTAATAATTTCCATCAACTTTCTTTTGTTTATAGGAGTTGTAATAGAGTAGCAGATTGAATGTCTATAGCTCAAATCCTCTTGAATTTATAATATTCCTAACAGTTTACAGAACCCTGTAAATTTAAATCTTATGTATCCTCATAATCAATGATATTCAATAATTTTAGTTGAAAAAGTAAAATAAATTTTATGTATCAAATATAAATTTTCCACTGAAAAACCTTTTTTATTCTATTTAAAGTAAGCTATTTATAATAAGAACAGAAATTTTAATGAATTTGATAGATAGTATAAAATTGAATAGAAAATGCATATTTATCAAATTTGAAATCTAAAAAAAAAAAAAAGAGAGATAAATAAAATTGAATAATAATCTAAAAGGCCATCTTTCAAAATTTGAATTAATTGAATCTGTTCAATTGAAAAAATTAAAAATCTATTTAAAAATTAATTAAAGTCACTTATAAATTTAATATATTTCATAACGAGCCTTCATAATGTATAATATTATTTTATTATATGTCTTATTATAATATTTATTTATAATATATAATGAACATTACAATGCTCATATATATATATATATATATATATATATATATATATATATATATATATATATATATATATATAACATAAATAAATTAAAATTCTTGTTTGATATGAATTCGATCCAGATTGAATCTGTGCCTTTACGTGGGGAAGCGTCGCACTTCGATGCCCTGATTCTGCAGGTAAAACAAACATTATAGCAGAGTTGTTTCCTGTTGAACAGGTTAACCTTGCCTAAGAAATTGTGACATCTTCCTGATGAGATGTTTGATTTGAAAATAAATTATTTTATTAGTTTGACTTTTTACTTTACCATAGATTTCTATGTTCCCGGACACCTACACCCTTGAAGTAACATAGACCATTGGATTATAAAGGAAAAATCTACACCGTTCAGTCAATCATGACTTTTAATGCATCAATCATTTAAAATAAGAATTTTCTTAACAAAAAAATAAATTCATCAATCTTAAAACCAGAAAATCAAAACTAATGGAAATGAACGCATATTGAATGGGAAAATTAAGAGAAATAATAGAAAATTTTATTTATTTAGTGGAAAAAGATGACAAATATGTTTAGTGATTGGAAAAGTTAGAAAAAACAATGAATTGTGAGGTTTTTATAATTTTTGAAATTTATAAATAATTTTATTTTATTAAAATTATTTTTATTATTTAGAATTTAAAAAATTAATTTTAATAAAAATTATATATTTAATTTTACCCAAAAAATAAAATTAGGCACTCTAAGAGAATCTCATTATTATGAAAAAAATTATACAATTGATTGATAAAATTAATTAATTAATCGGTAGAGTAATTTGTGACTTATTATTATTATTAAGTATTTGATAATATACCTTATATATGTACTATATATTCGATATAAATATTATTAAATACACTTAAATGAAATAAACGTAGTCACATTAAATATTTTATATATGTAAATGTAAACTCTCTAATCGAATCACATAAATAATTTTTTTTGCCGTTTCTCTCATACTATCTCTATTTCTTTATTTATTATTTTAATTAGACATTAATTTAATTTTAAAGATAATTTTGAATTTTTTCAAATTAATTTTTAAATATTAAGTGTTAATTTAATCATAAAATTAATTCTGAATTTAGTTGGACCCGATTGAAAAAAATAATAATAAGGGTCACTTTGAGCTTTAATTAAAAAAAAATAAAGGTTTATAAATACCGATACCCCACACACACCGAAGTGGAATTTACTTACAAACCGGCTGTGTACTGGTACATCAAGGTACAGTAGAGCCAATGTAATACCGAAGGACCGTGATTAATTAAAAATAAAATAAAATAAATAATAAGAAGAACGAGAAATGTAATACAAGGATAGGCCACCAAACAGGCCCATTAAACTCTTTTGGTTTTCAAAAGTGGTTTGTTGACACCGACGTGGCCAAAAACGAGCGGATAATCTACTTACCGCACGTAGCTGGAACCTTCAATTCAAAACAGTACGGAAATATTAATGGGTCCCACTCTGTAACCCGGCACTTAAACTCCTCTGTTAGGTATGGGGCCCTCCCTCTCTATCTTTCCTGTTATAATTTACACTCCAGTTTGTTTGTTTGTTTTTTTAAAGAAATATTTGCTTGGTTTGATTGTATGGTCAGGTTAGATCTGCCATCGAGTTCGGATTGGTTCGATTCAAATTGATTTATACTGAACATTTCTAATTTGCACTGGAAACCTAATGTTTTGTTTGGGAAAAAAGTGAGATGGGAAAAGAATTGAGAGAGAAAGAAAATGAGAGAAAGAATGTTGGGGAATATAATTTTTTTTATCATTCATTCTGTTCGAAAAGGTGGTAAAACTGAGAGAAGAAAATAAAGAAAAAATTAAATTACCATCATATCCTTTCCTGTTTAATAAACAATTAGAGAAAAGATTTTGATAAAATAATCCATTTTAGATAATTTATAATTAAAAATTCTGTTTTCCCTTCTAAATTGGAGAGAATAGTTTTATGCGCGCTAAGGAGAAACTTTTTATATTTATAGTTATTTCCCTTTTCATTTTATAATTTTTCAAATATGAAAAACTCGCTTTCCTAAACAACTTTCTTTCCTCTTTCTTTCACTCTCCCTCTCTTTTCCTCATTTCCAAACATATTATAAATTTACCGAATTTTGATAGAGTCTCATAAGAGGCCGATTCCAACAATAAGTCTAGGTCTTGTTGATTAGATAATTTAAATCAATTAGTTGTTTTCTATAGGCCTATTATTTAGTTTTTGAGTTGATTTAAACCAAGACCATATCCAAGTCCAATCTCTCATATTTTAACACAGACTAGATAGTTCAGGAATGGATTGACTGTGGTCCTATGGCCAATTTAAACCATTGTTATCAGATTTGGTCTTACCTATCTATTCAATAAAAAAATTTAAGAATTAATCTGTAGATTGGATTGTATTTGAGAACTAAACTATAGGTCAAACTATATTACACATATAATAACCTGAATTTTGATTTATTTTATAAAATCTTATTTTATACGGAAATATTTTATTTTATTATTTTATTTATTGGAACGTAATTGAAATTTTCGTTTTTATTTAATTTGACATATTTTTATGATTTGAAAAATGTATTATTAATTGTAATTTTAATTATTATTAAAGATGTGAATATAATTGAAGAAAGTATTTATTAAATAAATTTTATATTTTATTTTATTGAAATAAATGATAATAGTACTATTATTATTTTTAAATCTTTTAAAATTTTATTGGTTATTATGAGCTAATTTAATGAGAATAACTAAAGTAATAATAATATTTTTAGAATTAAGTTAACTATCCGATCAAATTATTATTCTTTGAAATTTCAATTTGAGGAAAATATTTGTGTATTTATTTACTTATGAAAATATTTAATTGGGTTATATTTAGCCATTATTTTGGAATTTTGTTTATAATTATCATTATTAATATGAAAAGTTTTATATTAATTAATCTTTCATGATATAAATTAAGGTAAGAAATATTTATGGAAGATTTAATTGAAATGGAATTTGATTATTAAAAATTTAGAGTATTATTATTATTATTATTATCATAAATTTTGTTATGTATATATATATATATATATATATATATATAGCTGCTAATTGGTTTGTTGATTAGTCCAACTGAATTGGGAAACGGGGGAACTAGATGAAGCAGAGGGAGGCAAAGAGAACATGAGAGAGTGAGGGCGGCTGATCGACTTTTGGCCAGTAGCCCATCCTCAGGTGGTCATCTGGACATCAAGATCGGCAGGAATCGACAACTGGTAGCGGCAAATGTGTAGAGAAAAGCTTCGCCGATGCTAAGGCTTAAAATGCATATTTTGACCGGTTCCGTTGACAAATGGAATTGGGATGATATGGTGCCACTTAAGTAAGTAGATTTGTGTATGATGATGTTATGATGATAGGTGAGTTATGACTGGTGTATGATAGCTGTGACCTTTACAATGGATTAAGAGAATGTATTTAATTAAGAGAGCCATGATAGGGGGTTTGACTCCCCATATTGAGGATTAGTGTAATACCGTGGATTGTGTTCCATCATTGTATAATTTCGTGATTTGTCTGTTTGGTTTGCATATTGCATTAGCATTTATGATTATTAAGTGGTATATTATATTATGATCTATATAACTTATTGAGTCAAATGCTTATTTCTGTTCGAATTATTTTTTAGGTGGTGAAATGAGCTTGCGAAGGAATTTAATCGAGTTAAACTGCCTTTTTCCTTTCGGTAGTATTTTGTATTTAAGTATTGAGTTATGTAAATAATATTCATATATTTGTATCATTATTTTAGATCTCTGCAATGTTACCTCTATTACTTATATTATGGTTAATTATCAGTTGTATTATAATGTATCTTTCAAGTTGATAAGTTATTTATTAAGTAGAAATTAATTATATGTTGATTGATATTTTTAAGATGATTAAGTTGTTAATCTAGTATGACTTTGATTTGAATTGATGTTTGTCTAGATTTGTTTAATATATGGACCAATAGTCATATTATGCGGTAGTTTTTTCATTTAGTATAATGTTAGACTTATTATAGATACTGATAGTCACGTGCATCACTCGTATCCTAATGCCGATTATGTGTTCTAGGGTTCAGGTCGTAACAATACATAACACTGATTTCTTGCAAGTGATTGGATGAATTAGCCATGATTACGCTAATTGCCCTTTTTTTTTATTTATTAGTAATCACCTGATAAAATAATTTTTTAGTATTAAAAATTAACTTTCTCCAATTTCTATTAATACAAAAAAATCAAAATTTAAAAATCTCTTATTACAAGACCCAATCCAACCCAAGCAAAAAAGAAAAAAAAAGAAAAAAAAAAAAGGAAATTAAGTGCATTAATGCTAAAGACATTAAAATCATTCACTATAGACGCTTTTTGTTTGTCTACTTATAAGTAATAGTACCATTTGACAACAGACAATCCATATCCTACTCGATTATTATCACATAAAATCATTCTTTGTATATAATACTGTAATAAGTAATATGATTTCGAAAAAGATTTTACATTTTGAGATATTCATATAACTAGTATTTTTTTTTTTGTTATAAAATGGATAAGAGAATTCTAAAAACATTCTAGATACTCGAGCTTTTTATTTCTCTCTGTCTATCTAACTTGAGCATTTGAATGATCTCTAAGCATATCACCCTCTAAATTTCGAAGGTTTGCTAAAGATTGAAATTCATTTTGAGCATATTACTTTTAAAGTACCATTTTTCGAAGCATTAATAAGTAACTTCTATTTATTCTATTATCACCTTGAATTTTAAAATTATTTTTATATTATTTATTAAAGAAAATTTGTTATGCTAATTCAAAGGCTAGATCAAATTTGAAAATTTGAATTTAAACTTGATTATTTAAGGTGTCTTCAATTGAACCTTTTCATCCTTAGCCTATATTTAATAGGGAGGATGGAAAATAAGGAGAAAATAAATTTAGTTAAAAGATATAGACAAGTTCATTATTGAAAGGAAAAGCATGTTGACTCATACAAGTCAACATACATTTCAACTTCTCAAGCAAGCAAAGCTTAAAACCCTCTCGAGTCCACTTATTGGAAGGTTAGGTCAGGTTTAAAAATTTTGATTTAAACTTGATTTCGAACTAAAATGTACACGCAACTTACTTGAGTTGATTTAAAAATAAATAAATATATTTCAGCCTGAGCGAGCATGTACCTTAATAAACTTGACAGATTCGAGTTGGTAAAATTTGAGTTAGAATCAATCTGGATTTCAATCAATTTTTTTTATTAGTTTAATTATTTCAATATATATATATATATATTTCACACAATTCTTTTAATAAAATCGATATTTAATGTTTATCAGTTTATGATTATTAATATAATATATTATTTTTATTAATTAATTCCATAATATTTTTTAAAATTATATTATAATTTTATAAAAAAATAAAAATTAAAAACGTATGAATGATATTTATTTACTAATTAATATAAATAAATATTTTATAATGTAAAATATTACTATTTATACTATATATAAATATACGGAGGGAAAGAAAAACACATTTATTTACATACTCTTATTAATTGTATATTTAATATGAGAGTAATATAATTTTTAACTATTACTTATTAAAATTATTTTATTTTTTAAAATAAAAAAAATATAGTATTATAATATATATATATATATATATATATATATATATATATATATATATATTTTGATTCATTTTAAGTAATTATCAGTTCTTATAAAATAACAATCAGATTGATTTGTTTTTTAAATTTCTGATTGGTGATTGTTGTTTTTTCTTTTCCCCCTGCCCCTTAAATCACAGTATTCTGCCCAAAACACACGCTCTACCTCTCTATGCTTGGCGCGTGCTATAACGCATTGAGGAAAAAGAAAATATATTACAGGTGGATTAACTTCTAAAATATTATGTTTTTTAGTATATACAAATAAATTTTTTTATCCGATAAATTTTTATAATTTTTGAAAATAATTTTATATAAATATTTTATTTTAGTGAAAGATAAACTACTAAAAATATTTATATAAAATTATTTTTGAAAAATGTGAAAAAAATATTCATACACATTTAAAAAGTTAAAAAAAAAAAAAAAAAAAAAAAAAACAAAGGTAAATGAAAATTGTGGAAAGAAAAGAAGGGAAGGGAAGGGAAGGAAAGGAGGGGCGTGAGCTGTGGTGGGTATGTGTATGTCTGTATAATAATGGGACCCACCACCCATGTGCCCTCCCTCCTGTCTCCACCAGCTCCTGCCGCTCAATGATTAGCTCTCTGTTTCCCCTTCTCCCTCTCCCAACCCAAAACCCCTAATTTTTATTTTGTTTTTCCCTCTCTTTCTTTCTATTTACGCTTTTCTCTGTTTCTGCTCCAACTTCTTCTTCTCCTCTTATCTTTGGGAGGTTTCAAGGGTTAGAGGATGTCCAATTCTGACACTGTAGCAAACAACGGTGGCGGCGGCGGCGGAGGAGGAGTTACCAACGGTGCTATTATTGACCCTCAAAGACAGCAGCCGCCGGGTACTAATGGTGCCTTGGCTGTTAAAAAGCCACCTTCTAAAGATCGTCATAGTAAGGTTGATGGACGTGGAAGGAGAATTCGTATGCCGATCATTTGTGCTGCTCGTGTCTTTCAGTTGACTCGTGAGCTTGGTCATAAATCCGATGGTCAGACTATAGAATGGCTTCTTCGTCAAGCTGAGCCTTCCATTATTGCAGCAACTGGGACTGGGACTACACCGGCTAGCTTTTCTACTGTTTCTGTTTCTGTAAGGGCCGGTGGGAACTCTAATTCTCTATCCTCTATTTCGTCGGTTACTAATTCATCTGCAATGGACCATAAACCACTGTTAGGGCACACTCCGTTTTTTCTAGGGAAGAGGCTGAGGCCGGAGGATGACAACAATGGAGGTAAGGATGACAGTGGGGTTTCAGTTGGTCCCACCGTCGGGTCTTTGGTGGGGACAACTGGTGCTCATGGAGGCTTCTGGGCTGTGTCGGCCAGACCTGATTTATGGGGATTCGCAGCTGCACCCCCACCGGATTTGATTGTGCATCAGGGTATGGTTGTGCAGCAGGGAGTGGCAGCGCAGCAGTCTTCGCTCTTTGTTCAGCAGCATCAAGCGGCGGCGGCGGCTGCCATGGGAGAGGCGTCAGCCGCCAGGGTAGGGAATTACCTTCCTGGCCATCTGAATTTACTGGCTTCTTTATCAGGTGGCCCCGGGAGTTCAGGCCGGAGAGAGGAGGAACCGCGTTGAAATTGGGCATGAGAATGTGACAAAGATGGTGGAATCGATGTCGGTGGTGGTGTATGGTATATATATATATTTATATATATTAATAGTATGTGTATGTGAAATTGTTGCTTTTTGTATTGTGTGCGAAGATGAATGGTGAGCATGTTAGTGAGATTAGAATTAGGGCTTTTTAGGGTTTTGGAGGTAATTGGAATTCAAGTATGATTGAAGGTATGGATTCAAATTAGTGCTTTTTCTTTTTGGGAGATTAATTAGGGCTTTCTTAAAATTTAGCGGTTCAAATTGTTTAGCCTTTTTCGTTTTTTCTTTTGGGGGAGGATAAGAGGGAGCAAAGAATTGTTCAGACTCTGGTGGAAATTGGATTTCCTTCTTATAGGAATAGGAAGGAATTACCAAGTTGGCTAATTTGAGGAATTTGGTTGGTGAGCATTGACCTATTATTACTTTGGGGAAAATTTGAAGGTAGTTCTCCCATGGTGTGACATTCTTGCAAATTCTGGTTTGAAGCATTGCTATATCTTCATGATTGAGGGCATATTTGCAAGGGGAAGTAAAGTTGTAAGTGTGTGGTTGTTCTGGGCTTATACTTCTCAACTGTATGGTTCTGCGTGAAACTCTGGACCTTCGGTTTTAGTGAACTTATTGAATGTGCCCATAACAGCTTTATTTGATGAGAACTGTAGCTTATTTGTTGCAATCTGGGTGGTTGTGATCTGATGATTGGGATGGTTATTTTGCATCTTGGATTGTGATTTGCTACTGTGGTGGCTGATTGTTTCTTGCTTTCTCTGCGGTTTCAGAGTGTGTTGGTGTTCTGTTCTCAAAGGAGACTGGTGTGTGGGAAAAGCTCTGGTGCCTCTCTCTATAAAACCTTTGTTAATTCTTAGCCATTTCTGTTTTGAAACTTTACCAGTATTTCTAGCCATTTCTTAGATCAATTAGTGTGATAAATAATGTGTGTTCCATGTACGTAACTGGATTGTATTTTTTTTTTCTTTTTGGGTTGCCTGCTGTGTGAATAAGAAACCCATTTGTTTCTCTCAGATGTGATTTGTTTCTATTAGATGTGATTTGTTTCTCTCTCTTCTTTTTGTGTGCCATTTCCTTTTCTTTCAATGTATATATGGAAGCTATTAATAATTTCAGTTAGCTCTTCTTGATTTGACTTTGTTGATACAGTTTTCTTTTTGTTCTTGCTTATTCCTTGTATGCATGCAATTCCTTGTAGTATTCAATGTAAAAATTATTGGATAAAAAAATAAGTGGATTTAGAAGCCCTCTTGTGTCTGTTCTTTGTATTGATTAAAAGACAATGCTCATGAAGATTGTAAGTTTAGCAGAGTTAAACTCTGTTTGGGGCTTTGAAGACTTATATGGTGGAGGCATTGGATTCAATGAAGTGTAGCGCAGTCCTTCAATTAAATTCTAGACATTAATAGCTTCCATATTAGTCCTGCCTTGTTTGCACACCACTGAGTATGCTTTAGACGGTATCGTCATCGTTTTGTGATCTGTGGCTCAGCTTGTCAGCAATAAGGATTCCTTAACTAGCAACCATGGTTTCTCAAGGAGAGCTTGCAACCAGGTTTGTTTCTTATTTTGGCTTACATTATCAAAACAAGCATGACATTGTGGTTGAGTAACGAGTAAATGTTAATTTCTATGTTTATGTGGTGTCCCTCTTGATGGTGGTGGTACCTTTTTTGGCTCGTCTCTGTAGGAACAGTTTTCGTAGTCATTTAGATGCTGCTTCCCTTCACCAAAACAGGCTGGCACGTTTGCTTATATATGTTTGGTGCATGACAGCATTCTTTCCATGAATGAATTATGACCAGATTTACCTGCTTGAGAGGAGCAAAATCCATCAAATACTGATGAACAGGTTAACTAAATGACAGAGCTATAACCAGGTTCATATGATGAAAGATAAATAGTCTTAGATTTGTGAAATTGCTTTAGTTATGTGACCATTTATTAGATTGAGCAAGTGTTATTTATCACTGTTGCTATGGCTGACAGGATTGATGAGAACACAGAAGACACCCTCAAATGTTGTTGGTGCATGGGGCCAACTGGTCAGGTATCTTAAATAGTACTTCATCCAACTGACAGATGATGATCAAATATTCTCTGTATTTGATTATTTTCCCATGATTTTCTTGTTTCCTGTGGTGAAATAATACACAGTAAAATGGAAATGATGAAGGACCAGACTAATTTTCCCGTGCCTAATTTAAGGAATTCTTCTCTGTATATACGTCTGCGGGAAGCATGACCATTCTAACAAGACTGCATCAGAGTTGGTGATTTCCGTAGGCTGTTTGTATATGCATGGATTCCTAATTGGCTTTGTGTGAGTGTTCCGGAATTTGACAAATGACGTTATAATATGGGACCTCTTGGATGATAATGTATCTACTGCATCATAATATTTTTAAATGAATTTGATTTATTTTTATCCAAATATATTATGAATCGTTAATATTCAAATGCTAGCAGAGCAGCCTTTTAATTTTAGAGAGGAAAGAAAATGAAGAGAGAAATAAACTTTTATTTTTTTTTATTTTTTTATTTGGATAGAAAAGAAAATAAAATTATTTTTTCCTTACTAACTTCTTCCTTTAAAGAAAGTATGTTATATTTTCTTCATTTTCTTTATTTTTTATCCTTTTACAAACAGATGAAAGTTAGATTTTCTTCTTAATTTTCACTCATATTTTCTTCTCTTTTATTTTCTCTCGATACAAATATAGGATCAATCTTATAATAGAGAATAAGAATTAAAGTCAATTTTAATTCCCATAACAGTTTTACTAATATTAAAATCAATAAATAAGAATTAAAGAAAAGAAACTGACCCTTGAGAGCAGTATTTAACGATCGTAAAAGCAGTCTAAAAACATTAGATTATTAGAAAAAAATAAAATTAAGATTATTATTTAAACTTGAAGCAAAACCAATGGGCAGAGACAAAAGGAAAAGGAAAAGAAAAAAGTAGATGCGGTAATGTAAATAACAAATATATACATAGAGATACCAAAGAAATTTAAAAGAAAAATAGGACAAAACTTGCTAAAAAAATGAAACTATTATTAGTAGAATTGAAATGCCAAATATCAAAATTACCCCTAAAATCAATTTTGGTTTCACTGTTCATTCTTGCAAGGCTTTTATCATGTAGTATATATGATGATGTTAATTGAAATTCTTTATTCTATAAATTTAGGCATATTATTTCACAAAAAATGCCAAAGTCATTGTACAAGATGATTGTAATTATAATCCAAAAACATTTTTTTCCTTTTACGAATCTTGTAATCTAGGGGTGAATGGTGTGTGATTAGATTGAAAGATAGACTTAGTGGCCTTTTCGGATTGTTGTTTGAGATTAAAAAAGTATTTTTTTTATTTTTTATTTAATCGATTGATTTTTTTAATATTTTTGAAACTGCTTTTTTAAATAGCAGTTTTCAAAACTCAAAAAAAAAAAAAAAATTAAAAAAGCATTTTTTTTGAACTATAATGCTAAACAGGCTCTTAATTAGGAATGCAAAAATTGAGTTGTAACTCGTAATATATTTATGACAGAAATGAAGAAATCATATTTTATATAAAGATTATTAAAGTAATTCAAATATTTTTCAATCTCTCCTTTTTAATATACTCTTTCTGGTCATAAATAATAATTCACTTTTGTTTTGGTACAAATATTAAGGATTTGTGTTTATTTTATTATTTTATCCTTATTATATCCACAAATTACAGTAATTATTCTAGAATAATATAGTTGATTAAACGGCATAATTGGAAATATAATAACAAATTTAACTTTAAAAAAATAGACTATTTATTTTAGACATCTAAAAAAGGAAATGTGAACTATAATTTGTAGATATAGGTAGTATATATTAAAAATAATAATAAAATGTTAAACTCATGTTAGGAGCCAGATACAACTGGGTCTATTGTTTATAGGATTTCTTTTGTCTCTCTAAGGCTTTCTACTTTTCCTTTTAGGGTTTTAAGTGGGGTTACCTTTGACAACTTCAGCCACTGGATGGGAACCCTAAAAGTCCCTTTTTTTGGTTGTATATATGTAAGGGCTACTGCCCTATGTGGTTCTTGTTGGTTTTTTGGCACTTTTGGATTGCTCTTTTTTTTTTTTGGTAAGGAAGCACTATGGTTTTGTGGCAATGATAAGGCCGTTATCTTCTATGGCATAGTCCGTTTCTCTCATCGACTTTACTATTTTAGGAAGCTATCCTGTGATGGCCATTGGTGGAAGAGGAGAGAGTATGCTTGTTATAGCCTTAGAATCTTAGGGTTGTGTATTTGATAATTGATCTACATAAAAGGCTGAGATCCATTGCCTTTGACAAAGAAATGGTTTTGTCTAGGTTTTGGCTGTTTCAATGAAGAGAACTAGATTCTAGTCAAAATAACAATACACTAGGGTCTAATTAGCAGCAAATGGGTAAAGGTTCAAGATCGACAATACACAGTGTTTTAGTTTAGTCCAAAGAAATAACCCCTAGTTTATGTGGAGGTTTCATCTAGAGCTGAACATATATATTAAAAGTTCCAAATTGAATCAAATAGCCAGCTTGAAAATATCTAGAATAGGACTGAACTGTTAACTTTTGACTTTTCTCTAACTGAACTGAATCGAGTGAAATATTTTGGTATAGTTTTGGATATTAATGTATATCCGGACTGAGAATTACATCGAATTAAACCAAACTATATTTAATTGAATTGGATAGAAATAACCAAAGTTTTTTAATTTTTAATTTATAATATATAAGTAATGCTAATTGAATAATACATAGATAATACAAAAATTGTAAGATTATACATGATATTATACCAATTATCAAATTATATTAAAATTATATCACAAGAAAAAATAGATGAATTGTAAATCTATAATTATAAATATATATACTCAATTGAATATAACTATTGATATTTATATAATTTAATTGAATATTAGGTTCATTAAATTTGTATTGATGAAAAATTAGTAATATAATATTGATTAAATTTTAATAATACTAAGATATAATCACATATTATAATAAAATATTTTAAATTCATTACATATATATTTAAAAAAAATTTTTTAATATATGTTATAATCAATTACTAGAAGACATTGCCCAAAATCGTTTAGAGTGGAGACAAAAAATCCATATAATTGATCCCAATTAATTTTGAAATTAAGGTTTAATTGAGTATTAATAAGAAAGTATGATGTAGTAGTATATAAAAACATATGATAAAATAAAAATATGCATACACACTAGAATAATTTCACAAATTCATTTTATTTATAAGACATGAATAAATAATATTAAATCATTTAATTTATATAGATAAAATAATAATTTCACTTCCACATAATACATGAATCTAATGCATTATCAAACCAAATACATTATAATAGATAACCAATGCAATTCGTGATTTTCAAGAATTCATATTCACATTTACTCTAGAGATTGATTTACTTTAAATATTATATTCATATTTTTTATCTATAACATTATTAAAAATTATTAAATATAATGCTAAATTTTGAATTTGATTTAATCAATATTATTTTATTATCTCTAGTTACAAAATAAAATTAAGTAATGATTAATCAATTGTAAAGAAAAATATTAAAATTATCTTATGAAAACTAAATTTACTTTAAATATATATTCATATCTTTTATCTATGACATTGTTAAAAATTATTAATTACTATAAGAAATATATAATATTGTGACAAAATTAATTTCATCACAAAAACCACCCTTATAACTATTATTACTATTGTTCACTTATACATAAAAACTATTTGTATATATATATATATATATATATATATATATATATATATATATATATATATATATATATATATATAACTTTAAATATTAGTGAAAGTGTAATTTAATCTAAAATGTCTAATCATATACTTTTAACTAATACTTATATGATTTATAATCTAAATAAAAATATAATATTAAATTGATATATATATTACTAAAAATTATAATACTGATTTTAAATAATATTTCTTTTAAGAGTTTTTCATATGGATTGTAAATTTTAAATTAATAAATTTAATATAATAAAATAATAATAATAATAATATGTCATTTTGGCTAATAATTGATAAACTCATTTTTTTTACCTAACTATTTAAACATCCTTAATGATTGATAGACTAATCATTTTGTTGCTAGATCACGACATGCGATGCTGCTGTATGCTGGATGACTGACAAGAGGCTTACGAGGATCGCTGGGCATGGCCATATACTGGATGAGGTGCTTGCGAGGATGGTTGCCAAAGTCGCCAACCTGAGTAGCGCAGCTAGAATTCATGTGGCTTCATATAGTGGAGATTCATATTCAAAACTAAGTTTTTATTTTCTTCTTTTTATTTTTATATTATGTGTTTAATTTCTTTCCGTTTCTGCAATTTCTTTTTCTTTTTCTTTCTTTTCAATTCTTCTTTTCTTTTCGATGATTTCTGAATTTTAGTGATTTTTTGGTGAATCATAAGTTGAGTCGGATATACAAAATTAGATTTATATGTTCTATAATTTTTATTTCTGTAAAATTTTTTATTTTGTAGTTTCTAAAATTCTAATTACTCTCTTATTTGTAGATTTTCATCAATTTCTAATTAAAATCCTTTTGCTAATTATTCAGAAATTTTAATTATTATTATATATATAAAAATAGAAAACTTAAAATAGAAGAAAAATTTTTGTAAATTTTTCAAGATTATCTCCTCAAATTTTCAAATTGTATTGGATTGAATTAAACTGAAATTGAAATATCCGACCTCTAAATTGTATTGATCCAATTCTAGAAATTTTCAAATTAAAGTGAACCGTATTTAGTTCTAGCTTCATATGTTGGCGAAGGAGTTGATGGAAAAGATGAAAGAGGCTTCTAGAATGGAGCAGTACAAGCATCGTGTATGTGTAATTTGCCAAAATTTATAGGCTTTTGCATTGTTGTGGTGTTGAGTTTGAAGCCCTGGTTGAAAAACCCTTTTAAGGGTATATTATTTTTAGACCCTATGTCCGTGTTGGTTAAATTCTGCAATGCAAGCATGATTTCTCCTTTGTAGGAAAAAAAGATACCGCCAAGTCAAGTTGTATTAAGGAATTATTCGTAAAAAAAAAAAATAATAATAATAATAATATCAGTGAGTTCTCATATTATTAAATTGAAAAAAAAATTACAAAAAATATGATTAAAACGATAAATAGTTTAAAAATATTGTATTTAATTATAATCACTATTCACTATTATCAATGGATTAAGATTTTTAAATGAAATCAAGCTATGGTTTTGAATGAAAAAATAGGGTTAAAATAGGAGCGTTATTGTAAAAGAGTAACAAAATTCTTAAAATTTTATCCAAGAGAGTAAATGATAGTTTTGGTAGGTACAGATGATAGGGTTTAAGCAAGATAATTGGGATTTGGAATATTAAATCGAATAAAAAATTCCTTCTCTGTGAGGCTTCAGCTATAAGGTTTTCACAATTTATAGGGCTTCATCTCTCTTGTTCACAGGCAATGAAAGTGGTGCAAAATGCGAAAGTTGCTGTCCGGTAGGACTTTCTAATGGATCATTCTATAATTACTAGTAAGAGTGGAGGCTACCATTAGTGTTTAAAGGCCTTAGTGCCATTATGTGGCCTCTTATTTTATGTATCATCTGCTTCTTATCTTTACCTATTTTGACATGTGTTATGTCTACGTGTCACCATGTCCCATTCCAAACAACATTGTACTAAGTTGGAATTTCTTAGAAAAAATAATTTCGTAAAAGTACAAGAAAATAACAATTATTATTATTTCTTTGAAAGGAATAAAAAGAAGAAAAAAGATAACGAATGAAAATAAGAAAAAATTATAAAAAATAAATTGTTAGGATTAGAGTAAGGTATTTTCATGGTCTCACAATGATGCCTCTACAGAAAAACACAAATAGTAGAAGGTCATTGCATCTCCATGTTTAACATACGTGTATAGACACACACTAGGGGAAATGCATCCATTACTAGACTAAAATTAAGCAAAGATTACAAAACAAAACCAGTACCAATTTTAGATACAAGTGAAACTCACATGTATCATCAACTTTTGAAACAGAATACATAATAAATGAAACGAACCAACCTAAAATAGAGCAACTGAATAATCTGATCCTATAGAAATAATAACATTCCCCTGGCAGGGCAAAACAAATTGGATGCATTCTGGTTCCGGTTACTTTAAACAATGCTGAAGCCAGAATGCAAGATTGTAATCGAGCAAGCCACTAGGGAAAAAGGTAATAAGCAAGTGCATTAACTTACTCTCCAGTCTTCATTACTTGCACCTTTACCAGTTCCCAAGACACCTACTCTTGAACTTTATGAAATTTGTCCTGGTCGATAGAAGGCAACCCCAAGTGTTCTGCAACTTCAACTGATTAAAGTTTACTGTAAAAGCAGCATAATGCCCATGTTAAGGAAATTTAATCGACAGGATTTATATTAGGTATGCCCCATATTATTGGAAATGCATTTGTGCATTCATAAATATCATATCTGCTCAATAAGCGCATTAATATGTCTTGAACAGGCAAGTATACAATACCGCCATGGTGTGTTATTAAACTGTCACTAACAAGTGTCAATGTCTCATTGCAGATCTTCACTGCTACCTGTATCGCGCAAGGCCTTGTAAGAAACCATTTTCTTCATTTTAAGCATTTTTCTTCTTTTTCTTTTTCAAAGCCTCGTCAAACTTGTGTTGTGATAATGTTAGCATCTCGCTCAGCACAAATTTGACTCCAGACTCCTTCACTATTGCAAACCTTGGTTTTATCCTCTCTTCCAAACTGTAGCCAAAATATTGAGGGAATTTAACAAGCTCTTCTTTTGAATAATCCATGGTCAAAAAGAATTCCCACTTTGGTATCAAGTTATCTGCCAAGCTAAAAGTATATAAAGCTCCATATCTTGAAATCATAGTCCCAATTTCCTCTATACTGTATCCCCTTCCCAAGAAAAATTCTGTCACAGGCTTCATGTTGGCCTCAACACTGAGACCAAAAGTCTGTGGACATCGGTGCAGAAGAAGAGCAACATCAACCCCCAGCGAGCGGAAGTACTCAGCCGTAGGCCGTAGTTTGTCCTCCACACTGTAACTTACAATGTTTGGACAACGAGTTAGTATCTCACCAATGCTCTCTGCTGAGAGGCCCATCTCATAAAGAAAATCTACATTTGTCTCAACCTTTTGCCTGCTATAAGTAAGTAGGGCTGGAAAACGGAATATGACTTTAGCCCATTTTCTCTTGTCCACGCCTAAGTTTTCTAAGAATGTCATAGTGGGTATGAGATTTTCAGAGAGACTAATTCCACATAGTTGAGGTCTTTTAGAAAGAATGGTTGGAAGGTTTGATTTAGGTACACCAAGATCAAGAAGGAATTCAACTACAGGCTTAATTTTGCCCTCCAAGCTGTAGTAGGCAAAAGCAGGGAATCTGCGTGTAATTCCTATGAGCTGCTCAAGATCCATACCAAGGTCCCTGAGATAGAGAATATGAGGAGGAAGCTTCCCAGCAGGGTCTGTCACACTTACTCTAGACAGAGCTGAAGACAAGACCCTCAGCTTCTTGGAGTTGAGGGTTAAATGGGGCAAGGAAACAGGTACACCTGGTTTTCCTTTAACAGGCACGTTTGGAAAGTTCTCCACTAAATCTACCAGCACACTTCCATGCTCTTCAAGGAGACACTCCAGATATGGAATAAGAGCATCCCTGATTTCTAGTGTTGTGAGCTCTCGTCCTGCATTGTTGAAATTTGATAAGAAAGGGATATATTTAGAATAAAAACTTGAACTTATTTGTGGCCAAACAAATGCAATCGAACCTACTAGATACCGAGACTTATGAACGGAATGAAGCCTTGAGACAAGGTGTTCAATGAACAGGTCTGACTTGTTGATAGTTCTTGCGGCAGCTGCATTACTCAAACCTTGTTTCTTCATGAACAAGGTTAAGACAGCCCTGGCTTCCTCTCTTTCTGCTGCCAATAGGGTTGGAGGCACCACTCTTGAGCTGAATGATCCATCTATCCCAGAATCAGCTTTCATTACATCCAAAGGAATTGGTCAATGCTATAAACAGAAAAAGCTACATGCAAAGTTTAACCAATTTGACTTTGATGCGGAAGGAATTAGCACTATAAATAATCATATGAGAAAATCCAAAATTAACTCTTACCAAACTTTGCTTGGCAAAAGAAAAGTGTCCTAGGATAAAAGAGCCGAGTCCTGTGGAAAAGTAACCAAAGTAAATATGTTATGCTAATAAGTATGTGAAAAAGATAAATAAAGCTTAACATCTAAATACTCTCAAGAAAAGGGGGGAGAGAGAGAGTAGTAGGGGAAAGTATCCATCTAGTAAACCAAAATGTTCGTTTTCATATCAGTTATACCCAAAATCTACAGGAACCATATCTAGAAATAGAACTCCTGAGCTCCATTCTTTTAATTTCTATTAAGGAAAGGAAACTCTAAGACAGTCAATAACCAATGAAAATATCCCCAAAATAATCTAATTTATACAAGTTTTCCTTTTGGAAATTATAATAAAGGTACATATAGATTTTACAGAAAATCTAAAATGATTGTTCAAATTTTTTTTTCCTTCATAGTGTGTTATGCTAGTGTTCATGATAAATTTTATACTCTTCACTAGGTGTTTCTTTTCTTTTTGGTTACTTAGGCTCTAACTAGGATTCAAACTCGTAATCTCAAAATCCTAGAGACTTCATTGAACCAAAGTTCATCGGGCAGGTATTTCTTTTCAAGAGATATATTAGGTATTTAACCAAAACTGGATAGATTAAAAAAAAAAAAAAAAGAGGGGGAGAGAGGGAAGAAAGATGAACAAGGGTTTGAGCAACTTGGCACACTTTCTCATTATGGTTATTGGGCAATGTTAACCATTTCAAAGTTGGTCATAAGATAATCCAGTTCCAAAGTCCATCTTATCGAAGTCTATCCAGTCCAGCAAGTCAAATTTGGACAGCTTGTGACAATATAATTAGAATGTTCTGTGCTGATAAACCTTTGTATACACAGCTTAGCATTTTTGTAGACATCAAAGTTCACAAGGTATAATGTTATGTTAAAAAAGGATCCACAGTGTAGAAGTAAACTTAATAGTTCTATTGTTTATTTTGTTCATAGTGATTGCACGCAAGACACAAACTTGCACCTTTGTGAGCTTAGAGCTTCAATATTTCACTAGGCATGGTCCCCTAAGTACACAATCTGCAGGCACAAATAAATTTTTCTAATTGGAAGTATTTCTCCATCTCTTTCCCTTGTCACCAAAACAAAAGGATATCTCCCACAACATTTATAGCACACCAATTTGGCAATTTCCTTTGCTTCCCCACGTATCTATTAAAAAATCCTCGCCCAAAAAGGTATCTCACAAATTAAGTGTTAATAAAAATGCTAAATTTTTCAGAAAAATCCACATCTTCATGGAGTATTGAGCAGCTACTATTAAAAGAAATGCATATTGTGATTCACACCGAAACTATCAAGAGTCTTACTCCAAATCAATCATTCTTTTCTCCCCAAATAACACATCTCTCTATTGTTTCTTAATCTTCAACCCATTATTCTTGTTTAACCACTCCATCACCCCAAAAACAGGTATTACTAAAGACAATTAACAGCAGATGATTGAATCTTTAACAACAAAAAATAAAGAAAGAATTAATTTCCCTAGTTTACAAATGTAAATTAAATCAACTTACACAACAACAATAATACAAAAAGAAGATATTTTCGTTGAGAAAAATGGTACCTTGGAATGGACAGAACTTCTCTAAAGACATTAGTGAGGTGTAAGGAGCGGATAAATGAGAATGAGCTTGAAAAAGGCATAGTTAGTTGAAGATTGCTTCTGGGTTTTTCAGGGATTGTTAAATAAATAATAAAGCAATTAGGTTTGCTAAATAAATCAAAATTTTTGTTTGGATGGAAGAGAGAATGTCTGGTGTTGGATATGTTGGGTTATGGGGTTCGGTGGGTCTCCATTCCAGTATCTTTGTGCCTGGCTAATGGCTTCCTTCTTTCGAGCTCGCAAGCGCAAAAATACAAATATTTGCTCGAGTTCATCAATGCGGTGTCGTTTATTTTGTATTTATTTAATGCTGGCTTTATTTATAACTAGACACTAATGCTTGCGTGCTTCCTTAGATAATTATTTAAGTCTACATATAAATATATCGTCTAATGCCTCTTTAGATAATTTAATCTCTATTATATGGACTTATAAATTTAATAAAATAATTATATTAATAGGCTATTTTATAAGTAGTTTTAGTTTAAATAATTAATATATGTGAAGCTTATAGGTTTTATAAATTGATATAGGTTAATTGGAAGATACTCGTTCCTGAATTAAATAGGTTTAATAGGATGCTAATGGATTAATAATATATAGACCTTAGAATTATGGTTTCTAAGACGTCAAATCATTCAAATGCTTTCTATTTTTTAATCATTAGAAATAAAAAATTGAAAAACCTTTAAAATTTAGAGATTTGAATGAGTAAGGTCATATTTAATATCAAAACACTCGTTCATCGTTCGTTTCCAAAAAATTCAAATGCTATAATGAATACAAATATTTATTTTGAATCTCTTTAATAACTCTATCATGATTAATTTTGGACATCAAAGTATTTAAAAAATTATGTAATTCTAACGTGTCACTTAAGTACAAGTGTCAAAATAATTGGAATAATGTAATAATTAAATATGCAACTATTAAAATGAACATATCATGAATCCGGTAACTTGCCTTGTATGTCTAAGTTCATTCCAAGATAATCCTACATACTGTAATCAAAGGAATGATTGCTAAAAGTAATGCAAACAAATATTACTATAAAGCCTTTTGAAAAAAAAAAAAAAATCTTCAATCCATAAAATCAAAAAGATGATTTCTCAAGAAACAAACAGAAAATACAATATTTTATAGAAAAGTTTCCATTCCACATCAATTGATGCCAAAGAATTTAATGTTAGACTTCTATTAAATTCGGGCTTATTAATTATATTGAATTTTGTTTTTGGGCTTTTTACACAAATACCCTTAAAATGATAAAAGTTAACATTTTTAGCACCCAAAAATTTCTTTTGTAAAAATAGTTTTGGGCACAAATCTTTTTACAAAAATAAAACAACTCTTTTTTTTAGCCTTTTAGCTATTATTATATGTTCAAAAATTAATAAATTGATTAGTGAGTCCCTTTTAGTACATTGTCAGTGATACATGAAGCTCTATTTTGCCACTTCCTTTAGTTATTTGGTTATACCATATATGTGAGGCGATTTTTTATATTTTTTATCTTTTTTAATATAATTTTTAATTTTACAATGCCAAACAGTCTAATTTTCTATTGTTTTCTCTATCACTCTCAACTTATTGCCATCTTTATTCATATTGAAATTTCAAATAATAAAAATTAAAAAATTTATTAAAGTTGAAAATCTTATTTTAAAAAAATTAGGCTATCCACATATAAATATATAAAAAAAAATTACTTTTATCATTTTTCTTAATTTTGGCATATAAATTTAATATATACAGTGTTTATACAAGTCACGAATTTCAAATAAAATAAAAAAGTTATAACAAACAAATTTTAATATTAATGTAGTTTTACTTTAAACATTATAACAATTAATAACAAACAAATTTTAATATAAAATAAAAAAAATTATTAATGTAGTGATAAAATTTACTAAAATTGAACTAGTTGCATTAATATGTTATTTACCACTTTTCATGCAAAATTTTTTTCAAAATTTGAATATTTTTAATATAACCTATAAAAAAATATTAATATTTTTCGGCCATATCTATAATTATTTATAAAAAAAAGCTAAAATTTTTGTCCATTGATTAGTATTAATATTATTATTATTATTACAATCATTATTATGCTTTACATATTATCTTATTAAAAAAAAAAAGTGAGACTAAAAAAGATATTTAAAAAAAAAAGGCCATAGCATATAATTTCCTCTTTGTTTTTTTATGAAATAATATGAGTTAGTATGATAGTCCAAAATATGTTACTATAGTCCATTATTAAAAAGTAATCATAAAATATCAAATAGACTGAGCCCAAATATTGTGAATTTATAATGTGTATTTTGGGTTTACTAATATGGGCATAAGTCATAGTTGGATTTATTTCCTATTGAGGTTATGATGGGAGAACACGAATTGGTTTTCCATATATATATATATATATATATATATATATATATATATATATATATATATATATATATACGATATTTCCTTTCTTTCTAATTTATAATACATAATACTATTTTCTACCCATTAAGAGTTTGTAGACATAGATAGGAAGCACATAGCCGTTCCGTGAACACTTATGTTTGGTAGATTAGCAATATTTTTAGATCTATTTATAAGATTGCATCAATGGAGGCAAACAAGAAATATTGTAAGTTTCAATTAATTATAGTGATTTAATTTTATATATGTGATTCATTGAGCTTTATAATTATCATTTAAACCTAAAATAAAAATAAATAAATTGAAAATCAGAACTACAAATCCAAGGTACCAAATCCATCTAGAAACTAAATAAAACCAAAAATATCTAATTAAAACTACAACTAATGCAACTCCAAAATCTAGATGTTCGATAGATACATCAAGATAAGGGTAAAGATTAAAAAGTAGCTGTTGCAACTGAAGTCCTTCTCGTCTCTTTTTTCTGCAAGTTTTCTTCTTTCTTATTCTTTCGGATTTCCACCCCATTGTCCTCTCTCCTCATCCTCTCTTCATCTGACCTATATTTTGAAGTTGAGAGAAATTGAGAGATGGAGAGACATTAGAAAAAATTTTTGTAAAGAAATATCAAACAAATATGAATCTCTTTTATATATAATGAAAACAAAGAAAAACGATAGATCATATAACTAGCTTTTAAAATGGAAAAATATAATTTAAAAAAATGCCAGATTTACAACACATGTGAAAAGACAAGGGACATTAAAGCAATACCATGAAACATGCAAGATAAGAGATCTTTGAAAAAAAAAAATCACTTTACCTAGTAAAAACTCAAAACTGAAATTTCAAAATTTACCTTAATCTATTGCTTAAAAACTACCCATTCAGAATAACAAAATAGAAACAACAGTCACAAAGCCAACCAAAACTCCAGCAAGAGAAAAGGAAGAAAAAGAGAAGAGCGGTGTAAGAAAGGAAAAATGATTTGCAAAGATAAAGAAGGCTAAAAAGAGCAGCATGAAATGACCAAATAGATCAGCAAATATGATGTCGTTTTTGTTGACTGATTAGGGGCAAGTTGAGGACAAAAGTATTAGCACATCTTGCAAAAAAAACAGTTGGTAGGTCATGCAAAAAAACCAAAATAGGCTCAGATACAGCCAAGAAAATACGAAAATAACTTTCTTAGATGGCGTTGTCTTTTGAATGTGTCTGATGTAAGGTAAGGGGAAGACAACAATCACATTTCAGACAAAAAAACTAACATATCCAACAGATGAAATGCGAAATGTCAAAATTACCCTGAAATCAATTTGAATTTCACTGTTAATTCTTATAAGGCTTTTATTTTATAATATATATGATGATGTTAATTGAAATTCTTTATTCTATAAATTCAAGCATATTATTTCACAAAAAATGCCAAAGCCATAGTATAAGATTATTGTAATTTTTGGAATTATAATCCAAAAATATTTTTTTTTCTTTACAAATTTTGTAATCTTGGGGTGAATGGTGTGTGATTAGATTGAAAGATAGACTTAATTCCTCTTTAGGATTGTTATTTGAGATTAAAAAAGTACATTTTTTTATTTAATTGATTATTTTTTATTTTTTTTTCAAATTTGCTTTTTGGAAAAGCATTTATTCACTTGTTTTTTTAAACAACAATTTTCAAAATTCAAAAAAAAGAAAAATGGAAAAACACTTTTTCCAACCACAATGCTCAACAGGCTTTTGATTAAGAATGCAAAAGTTGAGTAGTAACTTGTAATACTATTGATATTAGAAACAAAGAAATCATATTTTATATAAAGATTATTAGAGCTATTCAAATATTTTTCAATCATCTCTTTTTTTAATATATGTTAAAAATAATAACAAAATGTTAAACTCATGTTAAGAGCCAGATACTGTTGAATCTATTGTTTGTAGAATTTTTTTCTCTTTTCTCTTGTCTCTTTAAAGCTTTTTGTTCTTTTTTTCAGGATTTCAAATGGAGTTACCCATGGTGATCCTGAGTAATTGACTTGACTATGCTAATTTAAAAAAATATATATTAAACATGTTAATTTAAAAAATTTTACCCAAATATATTTTTTTCTGATAAAAAAGTGCGCTAATTAAATATTTGATATTTTAAATGTCGAATTGGTTTATTGAAAATGGATTCGGTAATTTAATCACCGGACTCCACAATTGCCAGCCACAGTGCGGCACCATAAATGCTCACGATGCCGAACTGTGGCATATACTATTACCCATTAATTATTTAAAAATAGTCAAATAATTATTTAAATATTGTAAACGGTAATTTACAAAAAGTTGATATAAATTAACATAAAAAATTAATAAAACGTAAATTAATGTACAGTTTAAATTTTTAATTTTAATATGTAATGACAAAAAAATTAATAAGTAAAACCAATTTTTTCATTATTATTATTTATAGATGGTTTTATTTTAAACATTATAACAATTAATAATAATCAAATTCTGTAGATAGTTTTACTTTAAACATTATAACAATTAATAACAAACAAATTTTAATATAAAATAAAAAAAGTTATTAATGTAGTGATAAAATTTACTAAAATTGAACTAGTTGCATTAATATGTTATTTACCACTTTTCATGTAAAATTTTTTTCAAAATTTGAATATTTTTAATATAACCTATAAAAAAATATTAATATTTTTCGGCCATATCTATAATTATTTATAAAAAAAAGCTAAAATTTCTGTCCATTAATTAATATTAATATTAATATTATTATTACAATCATTATTATGCTTTACATATTATCTTATTAAATTAAATATTTTTATACCCATTAAAATAGCAAATCATTTGACAAACTAAACTAATACAATTTATTAACAAATTATGTCATATAATAATAAAAAAATAATAACATATAAATAACAAAATAATAACAAATTAATTATTAACAAAATGTGTTATAACTAAATTAGTATCTAATAATAATGATGATCACTGTTACTTTATTCTTATTATTATTATTTTAGATATTTTTACTTTAAACATTTTAGCATAACACTAAAAAAAATAACAAACAATTAATTATATAAAATAAAAAATAACATTTTAACATAAAATAACAAATATTATCACACAATAATAACAATTAATAATTATATTTTCACATAAATAACAAATAATACAAATAAATATTATTATTTTATGTTATTTTCACATAAATATAAAAATAAAAGTTACTTCTTTTAACTAATTTTTCTTGAAAATTTTTTACATTTTAAATTATCCTAAAAATATATATCATTTCTAAATTACTATTCATCCATATTTCTTTTGTTTTTATTTGGGGTAATTGACTTGAGTTTTTGAGTTTTTATTTAGGTTTTTTTTTTTTTTTTTATAAACACAGGAAATATGGATGAATAATGATTTAGAAATGATATATATTTTTAGGACAATTTAAAATATAAAAAAATTTCAAGAAAATTTAGATAAAAGAGGTAAATTTTATTTTTATATTTACATGAAAATAACATAAAATAATAATATATATTTTGTATTATTTGTTATTTATGTGAAAATGTAATTATTAATTGTTATTATCATTTAAAATGTATCTTTTATTTTATATAATTAATTTTTTTAGTATTATGTTAAAATATTTAAAGTAAAAATATCTAAAATAATAAAAATTATGAATATAATTGGGCAAGAAAATAATAATAAGAAGAATAAAATAACAATGATTATTATTATTATTAGATAATAATTTAATTATGCATATTTTGTTAATGATTGATATGTTATTATTTTTTTATTTATATGTTATTATTTTTTATTATTGTATGACATAATTTGTTAATAAATTGTATTAGTTTATTTTATATAATGATTTGTGATTTTTCAATGGGCATAAAAATATTTAAGTAATTTAATAATATAATATGTAAGGCATAATAGTGATTGTAATAATAATGTTAATATAAATATTAATTAACGGGCAAAAATTTTAGCACTTTATTTTTTATAAATAATTATAAATATGAACAAAAAATATTAATTTTTTTATGTCATATTAAAAAATATTTGAATTTTTAAAGAAATTTTGCATGAAACAAGTAAATAACATATTAATGCAACTAGTTCAATTTTAATGAATTGTATCACTATGTTAATAATGTTTTATTTATTTTATATTAGAATTTGTTTGTTATTAATTGTTATAATGTTTAAAATAAAACTATCTACAAATAATAATAATAATAATAAAAAAATTGGGTTTGCTTATGAATTTTTTTAAATTAACATATTTTAGTATTTATTTTTTTAAATTGGCATACTGGGTCAATTATTTAAGATTTTTTAATATTTTTAAATAATTAGTATTTAAGATTTTTTAAATGAAATCAAGCTATGGTTTTGAATGAAAAAATATGGTTAAAACAGGGGTGTTATTGCAAACGAGTAATAGAATTCTTAAAATTTACCCAAGAGAGTAAAATGACAATTTTGGTAGGTATGGATAATAGGATTTGAGCAAGATAATTGGAATATTAAATCAAATAAAAAAATCAAACTGATTTAATAATTAATATTACACTGTAAAATTTTTAAAATTCAAAATGAGGATCAAATAACTTTGCCTCTCTCAAGAATTCTCTTCTTTCCCTCTAAAATTCTTTGTCCATTTATTTTGGGTTTCCACTGAGAAAACTTTCCGATGCCTAGATATATTACTTTGTATAGGCTTTTTTTTTTTTATTTTTTATGGTCTTATCCTGTTTTGGTGCTTGTATTTTCAAATTTGGCTACTCCATATATCCTTGCCGTGGAAGATTTTAGATTTGTCCAGTCTTCCCACAAACTTCATTTTTTAAAGAATCAGTTTAGGAATGGAGGCTAGAGGGAGAAGGAAGAGTTTGCTGCTGCTGGTGTTGGATCCGCTTGGTTTAGTTTTGGATACTTGTTGCTTCTTTCGATTGTCTTTCACAGAAAAACCCGTTTATGCCGGTAAAATTTGGGCTGGCTAAGATTAAAGGTCTTTAGTAGTTTTTGTCCCACTCATAGATAAGTAGATATGCGGTGAGTAAGGCTCAATCTATAACAATTCAAACTTCCCTATCAGGTTTGAGCTATAAGCTCTTCACAATCTACAGGGCTTAATCTCCTCTGTTGTCCACAAGTAGTGAAGATGGTATAAAGGATAAGAATGAAAACTGCTGTCAGGGAGGACATCTCTAAAGGATCATTATATAATTATTATTAAGAGCGGAGACTATTATCAAAGAGGGCTTCTCTGGATCATAATTTAGGAGAAAGTATAAAAAGTACCACGTGGTTTAACTATTTTACACTTATCAATCTGTAAATTTTTTTTGACAAAAAGAGGTTTGTGGTTTTGATTTACTAATATTTTAGGATCCACAGTTTTAATACCGTTAATCAACATTGACATAACATAGCCGATATTGATGTGACACTTTTAAATTCCACTTATTTATTTATTTATTTTTATTTAGATAGCCACATAAGTAAAATGTGAACTCATAAATATTATATCAATAGCACGCCAGTATTGACAATGTCATGTCAACGTTAATTAACAGTGTTAGTAGCATAGATTTCAAACTGTTAATAGAATAGATTATACCCATTTTTGTAAAAAAAAAAATCTACAAATATAAGTGTAGATGAGTTAAACTACATTGTATTTTTTAAAAAAAAAACTTTTTCCTTATAATTATTATGTGTTTACAAGGCTTTTTTTTTTTTTGGGATGTGTTTACAGGGGTTAATGCCACTATTTAACCATACTTGATTTCTATGCTGATTCAAGCTTTTAAGTCCAATGTTCAAAACTCATTTTTATGGAATATTTGTTTTGGATCTTTGCTTGCATCTTCTAAAAAGTATAATGTATTATTGCAATAATTTGGAGATTATGCCATTTAATTGAATGACAACATTTTCTTCTTAAAAAAAAAAAGGGAGAGGATCGTATAAAAAATTTTAGTTTGATGCTGAAATGGCCATATTTAATGAAAAGTGGTCTCTTATTTCATGTATCATTTGCTTCTTATCTTTATCAATTTTGACATGTGTCATGTCTTCGTGTCACCATGTCTCACTCCAGCCACATCTGACGATTTTGTGCTGACACATTGACAAAGGTAAATTTTTAACGCAAAAATATTTGCCGTATGCCAACTTATTAAAACTTATCACTAAATATTTAAACTTACAAAAATTTCAATTAAATATTACAATTTATAATAAAAAAATTCAATAAAATACTATTAGTAGATTATCAATTGATAATTTTATATAAATTATAAAAAATCCTTAAAAAATTATAAAATAATCTAAAAATTTTAAAATTCTTACAACTAAATAATCTTCTTCATTTTTTTTACTGAATATGTCATTTTAAAATTTTCACAATCAATATTTCTTATAAATATCTCCATCTCTAATAAATAAAAAAATCTTGAATCAAAATAAAGTACATGAATAAAAATATAATAAGTAAAAATTTATTTGAAATTTAAAACTTAAATTGAAATTTTTTAAAACAAAAAATAATTAAATTTTGAATAATTTTTAAATAAATAAACATATTCATTTTTTATTATATCTTAGATTGAATATTTGTGAACAAAAAATAATTAAATTTGTGAACTAAGTTAAAAATTTGAATATCTTCATCTTCATTACAAATTTAATTTTTATTGTTGTATCTGATATTGAATATTTGTGAATAAAAAATAATTAAATTTGTGAATTAAATTAGAAATTTGAATATTTTTATCTTCATTACAAATTTAATTATTTTTTGTTGTATATTAGATTGAATATTTGTGAACAAAAAATAATTAAATTTGTGAAGATATAAAAATTTTAAATGATAAATTCATTGGAAAAATATGAAAAAAATGGTGTAATAGCAAGAATTTTAAAATTTTTGAATCATTTTGTAATTTTTTAAAGACTTTTTTATAATTTATATAACATTACCTATTGGTAACATGCTGATAATACTTGATTGAAATTTTTTTAAAAATTCAAACACTCAATTGATAAATTCTGATAAATTTAAACACTCAATTGATAAATTTTGCCAACTTAAAACACTAAAAATATCATTTTATCAAATTTTAACAGTATGGCCCGACAACATTGTGCTAAGTTGGAAATTCATTTTTAATAGTATTAGAAAAAGTAATTTCCTCATAAAAGTAAAAGAAAATAATTATTATTATTATTTCATAGAAAGGAATAAAATATATTCATTAAAAAAAGAAAAAACAAATAATGAATTTTCATGCTCTTACAATGATGCCTCTATAGAAAAACACAAATAGCAGAAGGTCATTGCATCTCCATGTTTAACATACATGTATAGACACTCTAGGGGAAATGCATCCATTACCAGACTAAAATTAAGCAAGGATAACAAAACAAAACCAGTACCCACTTTAGATTCAAGTGAAACGAACCAACCTAAAATAAACACAAGAGCAGCTGAATAATCTGATCCTATAGAAATAACAACATTCCCATGCCAGGGCAAAACAAATTGGATGCATTCTGGTTCCAGTTACTTTAAACAATGCTGAAGCCAGAATGCTGGATCGTAATCGAGCAAGCCACTAGGAAAAAAGGTAATAAGCAAGTACATTAACTTACTCTCCAGTCTCCATTACTTGCACCTTTACCAGTTCGCACCAAGACACCTACTCTTGAACTTGATGAAATTTGTCCTGGTTAGTCGAAGGTAACCCCAGCGTTCTGCAAATTCAACTGATTAAAGTTTACTGTAAAAGTGACATAATGCCTATGTTAAGGAAATTTAATCAACAGGATTTATATTAGATATGCCCCATAATTATTGGAAATGCATTTGTGCATTCATAAATAACATATCTGCTCAATAAGGGCATCAATATTTCTTGAACAGGCAAGTATACATACCGCCATGGTGTGTTATCAAACTGTCACTATCAAGTGTCAATGTCTCATTGAAGATCTTCACTGCTATCTGTATCATGCAAGGCCTTGTAAGCAACCATTTTCTTCATTTTAAGCATTTTGTTCTTTTTCTTTTTCAAAGCCTCATCAAACTTGTGTTGTGATAATGTTAGCACCTGGTTCAGCAGCAATTTGACTCCAGACTCCTCCGCTATTGCAAACCTTGGTTTTATCCTCTCTTCCAAACTGTAGCCAAAATATTGAGGGAATTTAACAAGCTCTTCTTTTGAATAATCCATGGTCAAAAAGAATTCCCACTTTGGTATCAAGTTATCTGCCAAGCTAAAAGTATATAAAGCTCCATATCTTGAAATCATAGTCCCAATTTCCTCTATACTGTATCCCCTTCCCAAGAAAAATTCTGTCACAGGCTTCAAGTTGGCCTCAACACTGAGACCAAAAGTCTGTGGACATTGGTGCAGAAGAAGAGCAACATCAACCCCCAGCGAGCGGAAGTACTCAGCCGTAGGCCGTAGTTTGTCCTCCACACTGTAACTTACAATGTTTGGACAACGAGTTAGTATCTTACCAATGCTCTCTGCTGAGAGGCCCATCTCATAAAGAAAATCTACATTTGTCTCAACCTTTTGCCTGCTATAAGTAAGTAGGGCTGGAAAACGGAATATAACTTTAGCCCATTTTCTCTTGTCCACGCCTAAGTTTTCTAAGAATGTCATAGTGGGTATGAGATTTTCAGAGAGACTAATTCCACATAGTTGAGGTCTCTTAGAAAGAATGGTTGGAAGGTTTGATTTAGGTACACCAAGATCAAGAAGGAATTCAACTACAGGCTTAATTTTGCCCTCCAAGCTGTAGTAGGCAAAAGCAGGGAATCTGCGTGTAATTCCTATGAGCTGCTCAAGATCCATACCAAGGTCCATGAGATAGAGAATATGAGGGGGAAGCTTCCCAGCAGGGTCTGTCACACTTACTCTAGACAGAGCTGCAGACAAGACCCTCAGCTTCTTGGAGTTGAGGGTTAAATGGGGCAAGGAAACAGGTGCACCTGGTTTTCCTTCGACAGGCACATTTGGAAAGTTCTCCACTAAATCTACCAGCACACTTCCATGCGATTCAAGGAGAGACTCCAGATATGGAATAAGAGCATCCCTGATTTCTAGAGTTGTGAGCTCTCGTCCTGCATTGTTGAAATTTGATAAGAAAGGGATATATTTAGAATAAAAACTTGAACTTATTTGTCGCCAAACAGATGCAATCGAACCTACTAGATACCGAGACTTATGAACGGAATGAAGCCTTGAGACAAGGTGTTCAATGAACAGGTCTGACTTGTTGATAGTTCTAGCGGCAACTGAATTACGCAAACCTTGTTTCTTCAAGAACAAGGTTAAGACAGCCTTGGCTTCCTCTTTTTCTGCTGCCAATAGGGTTGGAGGCACCACTCTCGAGTTGAATGATCCATCTATCCCAGAATCAGCTTTTATTGCATCCAAAGAAATTGGTCAATGCTATAAACAGAAAAGACTACATGCAAAAGTTTAACCAATTTGACTTTGATGTGGAAGGAATTAGCACTATAAATAATCATATATGAAAATCCAAAATTAACTCTTACCAAACTTTGCTTGGCAAAAGAAGAGCGTCCTAGGATAAAAAAGTCGAGTCCTGTAGAAAAGTAACCAAAGTAAATATGTTATGCTAATAAGTACGTGAAAAAGATAAATAAAGCTTAACATCTAAATACCCTCAAGAAAAGGGGGGAGAGAGAGAGAGTAGTAGGGGAAAGCATCCATCTAGTAAACCAAAATGTTCATTTTCATATCAGTTATACCCAAAATCTACAGGAACTATATCTAAGTAGAACTCCTAAGCTCCACTCTTTGAATTTCTATTAAGGACAGGAAACTCTAAGACAGTCAATAACCAATGAAAATATCCCCAAAATAGTTTAATTTATACAAGTTTTCCTTTTGCAAATTATAATAAAGGTACATATAGATTTTATAGAAAATCTAAAATGATTGTTCAATTTTTTTTTTCTTCATAGTGTGTTATGCTAGTGTTCATGATAAAATTTATACTCTTCACTAGGTATTTCTTTTCTTCTTGGTTACTTAGGCTCTAACTAGGATTCAAACTCGTAATCTCAAAATCCCAGAGACTCCATTGAACTGAAGTTCATTGGGCAGGTATTTCTTTTTGAGAGATATATTAGGTATTTAACCAAAACTGGGCAGATTAAAAAGAGAGAGAAAGAGAAAAGAAAGATGAACAAGGGGTTTGAGGAATTTGGTACACTTTCTCATTATGGTTATTGGGCAATGTTAACTATTTCAAAATTGATCATAAGATAATCCAGTCCCAAAGTCCACCATATCGAAGTCTATCCTGTCCAGCAAGTCAAATTTGGACAACTTGTGACAATATAATTAGAATGTTCTGTGCTCATAAACCTTTGCATACACAGCTTAGGATTGTTGTAGACATCAAAGTTCACAAGGTATAACCTTATGTTAAAAAAGGATCCAAAGTGTAGAAGTAAACTTGACAGTTCTATTGTTTATTTTGCTCATAGTGATTGCACCCAAGACACAAACTTGCACGTTTGTGAGCTCAGAGCTTCAATATTTCACTAGGCATGGTCTCCTAAGTACACAATCTGCAGGCACATAAATCTTTCTAATTGGAAGTCTTTCTCCATCTCTTCCCCTTGTCAACAAAACAAAAGGGTACCTTCAACAAGATTTATAATACACCAATTTGGCAATTTCTTTTGCTTCCCCACATATCTATTCAAAAATCCTCTCCGAAAAAGGTATTTTACAAATTAAGTGTTAATAAAAATGCTAAATTTTTCAGAAAAATCCACATCCTCATTGAGTATTGAGCAGCTACTATTAAAAGAAATGCATATTGTGATTCACAGCGAAGCTATCAAGAGTCTTACTCCAAATCAATCATTCTTTTTCCCCAAATAACACATCTCTCTATTGTTTCTCAATCTTCAACCCATTATTCTTGTTTAGCCACTCCATTCACCCCAAAAACAGGTATTATTAAAGACAATTAACAGCAGATAATTGAATCTTTAAAAACAAAAAAGAAAGAAACAATTAATTACCCTAGTTTACAAATGTAAATTAAATCAACTTACACAACAACAATAATACAAAAAGAAGATATTTTTGTTAAGAAAAATGGTACCTTGGGACCGACAGAACTCCTCTAAAGACATTAGTGACCTGTAAGGAGTGGATTAATGAGGATGAGCTTGAAAAATGCATATTTGGTTGAAGATTGCTTCTAGTTTTTTCAGGATTCTTTAAATAAATAATAAAGCAATTAGGTTTGCTAAATAAATCAAAAATTTTATTTCGGTGGAAGAGAAAATGTCTGGTGTTGGATATAGTGGGTGTCCATTCCAGTATCTTTCTGCCTGGCTACCTGCTTTCGAACTCGCAAGCGCAAAAATACAAACATTTGCTCAAGTTCATCAATGCGGCGTCGTTTATTTGGTATTTATTTGGTATTTTAATGTTTCTTAAATGCTGGCTTTATTTATAATTTTGTCCAGTGTTTCTATCCACGGCCTTCAATGTGATTTTTTTTTTTTTTAGAGAATACATGAATTTTCGTTTATTTGAAAACAAAAACATAAAATTATTTGAATTTATTCTAATTTTCTTTTATTATGTTGAAAGAGTATTACTACTGATAACTCGATGAAAAGCATAAATTGTTTGATGACTGTTTTTTTAATATCAATAAATCTTATATTTAAAAAAAAAATCTAATTAGTTAAATATCAATAATAAATTTAAAAACATAAAAATAAATATAAAAATCATAAATAATTTGAGAGAACAAATTACTTCTATAAAATAAATCAAAAGAATAAAAATTTCTTAAGAAATAGATTAAAAATAAGATGAATAATAATAAATTTATGTCAAACAAGATAAAAATTAATAGGTCTCCACTTATTCATGTTTATTGAATAGAAATATTTAAATAAAAAAGAAATAAATAAAATTAAAACTCTAACACCTAATTATTAATTAAGAAATATTTTATTGATAATAGAATGATAAAATCAAAATTAAACTTCTAACACCTAATTCCTTGGTCCAATAAAATTTAAATGAAACTAAAAATGGTTGGCTTTAATCTTAGTTTGTTCTTGCCAAAGAGAAAATACAAAACAAATTCAAGAAATTTAAGGAAAATGAATAAGAGATCTCAATCCCAACCAACATAAACAAAAGGAAGCCCAACAGCACCTATGAATTAGTTCATGAATTGCAACACCAACCAATGAGATACAATAAACTAATTAATAAAAAACACCCAAAATAGAGTGATGAGAGAAAATCAAACCAGTTAAAAGCACATGAATTTAAAAAAAAAAAAAAATTGCTATCCAATTCTAATTCTAATCCTGAAAGGATTTATTTTATTAATCCTACTCATGAAATGATTTATTTATTCATTCAATTCCTAAAACCTCTATAAATAACAAGATATAGTGCTAAATAGAATCTTTAGTTACACAATAAAAGTCAGTATTTTCTTATTTTTTATTTATGGAAAAAATATTAAATATGGTGATTATTATTCTGTCCAAATCTTCACCATTACTCGAATAAGACACAATAATCACTTTTAATATAAATTTAGGAGAATTAACATTAAAAATTAACTGTTAAAATTGATAAATCTATTTTTATATTCATCATTTAATATTTAATCAATGTGAGATATTCAAATACTCCTTAAGTGACAACGAAATATTTAAAATTATCATTTAAAATAATTTACATAGCTGATTTAAACAACATAATTAATATTTAAACACCATGTATAATAAGACATACGATAGAGATGTATCTTAACCATCTAAAATAGTATTTCGAGTGATATTTTATATTTTTATTAATTATAGTTATATCTATGTATTTTTATATTTTATGGATGCTTGGGTAACATGTTAAGGAAATCTAATTCACAATTCATATTATAATCATGAAATGATTTATTTATAATCCTTCCGATTAAAATATTTATTTATAGCTTTTCAATTCCTAACAACTTCTATATATAACATAAAAGCAACATGTAGATGTAACAATTTATTATGGCTGCTTATATATTTTTATGTTATGTGAAGTAGGCATGATTGGTTTAACTAAACGGTCAATTTCAGTTTGAAATTGGCGGTTTTAATTTAATTAAATGTTTAAATTGAAATAATAATTGATTTTTATCGTTTTAATTTCTATTTAGAATCAATCGATTTCAGTTTCGGTTCTAGTTCCAGTTTAAAATCGATTTATTTGTTATAGTCTAAGACTAATTTTGAATCTATTATTTTATTATATTCAGTCTGATTAAAAATTAATACAAGATAATTGAATATTTTAAAATAAAAATTTAATAAACAATCAAAATTTATTAAAATACAATTGTATATAAAAAAGTTCGCACTTCATTCTTATATTAATTTATTAAAATATAATTGTATGATTGATTTAACCAAATCATTGATTTCGGTTTCAAACTACTGATTTTAGTTTTTAATCCGATCTTTAATATAAATTGGAACTAAAATCAAACTGCTCATAATTTCGATCAAAAACTTAAATCATAACTAAAAAATAATTTTTGTTTCGATTTAATTTGATCAATTTTAATATGATTCAATAGTTTTATTTTGGTTTTGGTCACTCCTAAAGTGAAGCAATAGAAATCTCTATTTCATGTTTTTTCTAATCTAGGACCTATTCTATAAAAGAAAAAAAATAGTTATTTACAAAATTGAAATATGTCAAGTATGAGTTTTTATTAGAATTAAATTTATATAAAAAATATTAATACAATAATACGTTCATATCACATAAAATTGGCATGTGATAATAATAAACTCCATAATATTTACTACAATAATAAAGTAACAAAAATATGTGAATAATTAAATAAGCATATTTACCAGTAATATTTATCATAGTATTATTTGTAAATATATAAATAGCGATTATATATCAAGCTCCGTTCACTTTGGCAATCCAGTGAAAATAAAAAAAAATATATATTTAAATTAAAAATTATAAAAATAAAATTATTTTCAGCATAAATTCAAGTGATTTAAATATAATATTTAGAATTATTGTGAAAATTAGGAGACATCTTTCTAAAAGATTTCATTTTTTATTTTAAACCGACGCCGTTTAAAGAATCGAGACCCGCAGCTCTTACCAGCAAAAACCCTATAAACCCTAAATCACTGCAAACGAAGAAGACAAGTTAAAGCTTTGAAAGCAATTACAGAGAGATACAGGAAATAAAAAATGGCCATGTATCTGAGACGGACGATCGCTTCTAGAAACTCAATTATGCTTCTTCGAAGCTATAATGGTATCATCCAAACTCGTAATATCTCCCACAATCTCCTCTGCAACTCTGAAATTTGCAAAACCCAAATCTTACCTTCCCTTGATTTTCTCAAAGAATCTCGTCGAGGCTTCGCTAAAGGCAAAAAGTCAAGTACTTTTTTTGTTCTCTCTCTCTCTAATGGGTTTTGTTTTGTTACTTTGTTTTGATCTGTTTTGCCATCTAAGCTGAGTGTTTATCTTTATACTTTGCATTTGTTTGCAAGATTTGAAATTTTTTCTAGAAGTATGATTTTCCGTTGAATCTTAACAAATTCCTGTTTTTACATGAATTTTAGGGGATGATTCTGCTGAGGGTACTGTTCAAGTTGCTCCTGATATTGGTCCCAGTGTTAAAGCTAGTGCTGTCTCGCAAATGGATGCAGCAGTGGTCGCATTATCTCGTGAATTAGCCAAATTAAGAACAGGACGGGCATCTCCAGGTATATTAACCATTTTGTTTTTTATTATTTTATTTGGAGCATTAAAGCTTGTAGCTTTAATCATTACAATGTAGATCTAAGTATGCTTTTATAGGTATGCTCGACCACATCATTGTTGAAACTGATGGTTTAAAAATGCCTTTAAATCGGATAGCTGTTGTTTCAGTCATGGATCCTAAAACACTATCTGTGAATCCATATGATCCAGAGGTAATCACCTAAAGTTCTTTTCATAATCATTATTTTTTTCTTGATTATTGATTGCTTCTTTATCATATACTACCTATATAATTTTGCACTGAATTGATGGAATTAGTTCTTCATTACTGTAAATTTTGGCTTTTGGGATGAAAATTTAGGCTGAGTATGGTATATTGTAATTGAATGCAATATGGTGTAAATAAATTAATACTTAATTCAGTGTTTCAAAGTTCATTAGCTAAAGTATAGTTGGGTATGGCATAGACTATAATCAAATAAAAATTTAATAGAAATGATAAACAGAAAATTCATTTGATCACATTCAATTATGTTGCACCATACTACTGCTAGAAGTTCATTTGATTACGTTCAGTTATGTTGCACCAAACTACTACTAGAAGTACATTTGATTACATTCAATTATGTAGTACCAAACTACTTCTAGAATTCATTTGATCACATTCAATTCTATCATAGCCTTGATGTTTTTATTGAAAGGCTTGCATTCAGTGCAAATATGCAGTTGGAAACTATTGCTGAGATTTATAAATTTTGAGCTCTTCGTTCATTTACTCAAAAACAAATTTATAAGAACTGTTTGTATAATAACTTGGTTGTTTGTTGCTAATCATGCGCAAAGTAAGCCCTTGAAACTGTTGTTCTCTTGTTTCTTTTCGCTCTCTCTTTTCCCACCGTAGTTTTTATTTATTTATTTATTTACTTATTTTTGCCTGCAGACTCTCAAGGCACTAGAAAAGGCCATTGTTTCATCTCCATTGGGGTTAAATCCTAAAGTGGATGGTGAACGATTAATTGCATCTATACCATCGTAAGTACATGCTAACTCATCTCATCACTTGTTCACACAAAGTCTACCAGTGTTTTTTGATAGCTCATGGAAGCATTTTGTCTAGCAAAATCACTTGTTTATGCTGATTTAAGTTAAACAGATTTTTGTTTTGAAAAGACTGAAAATATTGACTTTACAAATGCTTATGTTTTTAAGATTTCTTTATGTCTTGACTAATTTACTTTTTGTATGCTTTGCATTTACCAGATTAACCAAAGAGCATATGCAGGTGAGCATATAATTCATTGTCTTTTTTTTTTTTTCCCTCTCTTACTACTATTTCATTTGTGCAATATGACCAACATCTCCTGAAAAAATAATACCAGGCTATGTGTAAGGTGGTTTCCAAGTCTTGTGAAGATGTTAAACAAAGCATAAGAAGGGCTCGCCAGAAGGTATGGCAGTAAATTTACCTTACTGTAATTGTATAGTTTCTGTTTAGAATTTCAACTGGAAAATCTGAATTCAACAACATAATGTTCTATAGTCATGGAGGGATGGAATATATAAGTGGTTCATATCACAAAAACGCGAGTGCAGCTCACATGGACCTTAATAGCTAGAATTCATTTTCAGAAACAAGCTGGCCATACTTAGTTTTAGTAGAAAAGCTTCATATATGAATAGGTAGTTCTAGTTGTTTAGTATCATTTCTTCATTTGGTTTTTATTTTTCATTTTCATTTGCTAAAAGTTTGTATTTTGGAAAACGGGTTGACAAAACAAGGAAAAACCACATTTCCCTTGATGTGAACATGTTCTTCTCTTTTGAAAGACCAAATAACAAAAATAAATATATTTTAATTAATAAGATTTCCTTTTACAATTGAGAAACAAAAATCATGAACTAAAACAGCAACCATATACCGTATAAGCCCTTGGCCTATCAAAATAGTGACAGCGTTGGTAAATGAATAGATGTTCAGGCGTTAGGGTCTAGGAAGTGTAGTTTAGTTATTTTGTTGTGCATGATGAAATAATTCAATATTTTTGTGTACTTGGTTGTATTTACAGGCACTGGATACAATTAAAAAAGCGGGTTCAAGTTTTTCTAAGGATGACGTCAAGAGATTAGAGAAAGAGGTGAGTTCAGAGTCTTCTTTTTTCCTTCTTTCTTGTAAAAATTTCGCCTTTTTTGAATGATTTTTGATATTTGATCTTTTTTTTTTTGTTTTTTGCCAAATGATATTTGATCTTCTCAGGTTGATGAGTTGACAAAAAAGTTTGTCAAGTCAGCAGAAGATATGTGTAAAGCAAAGGAAAAGGAAATTACTCAAGGCTGAGTTTTTGAGTATTGCGATATTGATTTGAGGATTAATTGAGACTCTGCAATGCAACTTAGTTTAGAAATACGTGTATTTCAATTTTAAACGGTTAGAAATAGTTAAATTAATTATCAAAATCCATTGATGACCCTTTTTTGTTTTTTTCTCATATAGAATAATGCATCTGTAGAAGTCATGAGCATTTGATGTGGATTAGAGGATAAATTGAGGCTATGTACATGTTTATTTGGAGGGTTCATAGAAGATATTCTCAATGTCACTAGGCATTGGAACATTCTGTAAATTATTACGTGTTTCATCTGTTTTATCATCCGGGTTCCCGCGAAGATATGGAGATTACAGAAGAGCTTGTCGACATGGGTTGAACTGATGCCATTTCTGAAACTTCTCAGTTGAACTGGTGGCTGTTAATTTTTGTATGCATACAGATTCTATTATCCTATTTGTTGGCACCGTTTTTGCGTATGTGTTTAATGAGCTATGCCTAGGGGTTCGAAAATCAAGCTCTTTGAGTTCCCATTGCTCTCGCCCCTTAGTGAAACCTTAAGAAGGTCAGGTTACCTCGGATGAAAAAGCATTTACAACTACTGAGGATCAAAAACTTTACAATGAAGTGTCACAGTTCAAACTACTTCGAGATGAAGTACTCTAAAAACATCTGTATGTATTTTCTAATCAAGGCAGAACAACTCATGTACCCAGCGAGCATTCAAGTGCAAACGGCTGTCCTTGTCACAAGTTTAATACCTCTGACCCACAGCTCAGCCATTTCAAACCCACCATCGCATACAAAATGCAACTCCTTGTTCTTGGTAGTTAATACTCGGAAAGTCCCAGGCACATCTGCATCGCCCTTGTTCCTCCTATTCTTCTGAAAGGATGTACTTGGCCCTGTCTCTGCATCTCGGCATAAAACATTTCTCCGACTCGACTTCCCCCACCGCAGCACTCCAGTATCTCCAACCATTATTATCTCCTTCTCGTGTGGTGCTCCTTTGCCCCTCTTTGTGTGCTTCTGTACATGGGAACCTCCTAATACCAGCTTGCGAGCTAGCTCATCTAGTATAACATTTTCTGCATCACTTTTCATGCCAGCATATTTTCTTGCAAGTAGGAGTGCTGTTTCACCTCTAACATTCTTAATTTCACACTGTGCGCCACTTGAGATCAAAAGTTCACACATAGATCTATGGCCTTCCCTTGCTGCTAACATGAGAGGAGTGTACCCATCCTCGTCAGGGAGATTCACATCATAACCTCTGCTTGTCAACAATTTGACCGCATCCAAGTCTCCACGACGAGCTGCACAATGTAGTGCATAGAACCCTGCTGCATTGCGATTACCCTTTTCGAGTGCAAATTCGAGCATCACTTTCTCAAATAGATCATGGCTCTGGCTCAGTTCAGACAAGGTGATCGCAGTTTCACCAGCTTTATTATATAGCTTTACATCAGCCCCAGCATAAACCAGCAATCGGAATGCTTCCACATGACCTTTCAGAGCAGCAAACATTACTGCTGAGAAGCCATTAACATCCTGATAATCAAGATTAATCTCTCCCCAATTGATCAACACTTTTAAGGCCTCTATATCACCAGATTCAGCTACAAAGAGTAGAGGAGAAAACAAAGAAAAATCACTTGATGAGGGAATCTTTCCAGCAGTAATAACATCAAGCACCGTTTGCTGAAAACCAAGGGCCCAATTGTTTGTCGCAGCTAGTGAACACACAGATTGACCATACATATTAACCAAGCCAAAATCAGCTCCAGCCATGGCCAATACTCTTAGACACTTTTCATGCTTGTATTTTGCACTGATCATCAAAGCTGTGTCACCAGTATCTGTCTGGGAGTTTAGATCACAACCTGAGTCTATTAGACATTGAAGGATTGTTGATAAACCTAAACGGGAAGCCATGTGTATGGGCCGGAACTCCGTTTTCCAAGTTTTGATGGTGGACTCCACATTGGCGCCATTGCTCAAGAGCACACTAACTGCTCCAGCATTACCACAAAGAATAGCGTGGTGGAGGAGTGTTCTTCCGAGGTGAGGAGTATTAGGGGATAGGTGTTGCAGAAGCATGCACAATATAGCACCAGTAATTTCAAAATACTCCACTGCACACCAGGTAATAGGATAGGGCTCTGCTAGTCCTGCACCAACTTTAAACTCTTCTCCAGTGGTTGTGTCCCATGACCATGCTCCTAGTCTCACTTTAATGTCTGTCTTGGCACCATCCTGTTTAATCATTTTAATAGCAGTCAGAATTACCAATAATAATATAATATTAAGCTAAGGATAAGAAGGCACTGACTCATTATATTATCTTGCCTAATAACAGATTATCTTACCGTCAGTAAAAGTCATTTGTTTTTATTTATTTAGATTCTCATATAACCACAAGTCTCATAATTGAGTTAACTAAAGGCATAGATCCAATTGTCCCAGGGTTTTTACTAAATGTGAAACAGAGTATGCATAAACTGGATTATTTTTATTGGTAACCACTTCCCAGAACTCCTGAAATTCATAGTTTCTGTTTGGCAAAAAGCTACTTGTAGCTAAATAAGTGAGGCAAAACTTACATACTGTTTGCTTCAATTCGATTCCACAAAATTTTATGGAATTCATTTGCAATGCCAAATTTTTGTGTTTGGTTCACAAAGAAATGTTCATTTCTTTCAATTATATGGAATTGAACATAACTAACTCAAATTCTATCAAATTTGATAGGATTTCCAAATGAATTCCCCAAAACTTACATAAAAAATATTATTGACAAAATTGCGCTTATTAATTAACTTTGTTTTGGCTTTTCTTTTCTCTTCTTTCTATATATCCATCTGACACCTTCTCCTCTCATCCGTTGCTTCTCATCTCCTCTTCTCTTCACCTCTCAAACTTTGGTAGAAGTATTATATGTTTATAATTATAATTGATAAGACTTAGATTTTATGTTAACAAATCTATAATAGTTAAAAAATATACAAATTATTATAAATATCAAAACAAAGATAAGAGAGATAATTGCTTGCAATTATATAATTGCAAGTATGTGCTAGCAATATTTTCTAACTGATTTTCAGCCAAACGTATGACTCAAGTCGATAAAAGAGATAATTGTTAGCAATTATATGACTCAAGAGGGATAATTGCTAGCAATTATATAACTGAAGTCGGTGCAGATGAATTATAAAAAAAAGGGTTTTTATTTCTTTATGAAGGGTATTTTTGGAACAAAAAGCAAATGAATTATTATTTTAGAATTGTACCATACATAATTGGAATTCATTTGAATTCCATATTTTTAGTTTGTACTTACCAAACATAATAATTCATTATGAATTTTACATTTTTTGTTGATTTGAGCTAAACGGTCACTTAAGCTTACAGTTAAATGTTGAAATTTTTTTCATTTCAAATTTAAAAATATTTCCTTTAGCAATAATTTCAGGAAAAAATTGACATCAGAGAGATGATCCGCACAAACTGTGCCACTAAATGAATTGTTAGCATTCTTTTAAAGATTCCAACTGAATATAGAAGATGAAAAGGCTACCTTTAGCAGCATTTGAACAGCAGCGACCTGCCTACTGACAACAGCAGCAACAAGTGCGGTACAGTCAACATTTGTGTGCAGAGAAGGCTTCGACGACAGCAGCAGCAATCTATCAGTCGTATCAACATCTATTCCGCACTGCCATTAAACAAGAATAACAATCATGTCACTCAAAACACTGAATTTAGATTTAAAAGATTAACTAGATAGACTGGAAGATTTGCTATTAACCACATAATGGCAACAGATTCATGTAACATGGAGAAGAACACTCTCTAGATTTAAGACATGGCATACAACCTATAAATTAAGCGGCAAAGTCATGATTCAGAATTACAGGGGCAAATTCAATAAGCTTACATACCAATATATATATATATATATATATATATATATGCAACAAAATTTAAGATAAATAAACTAGCTAAATATCTAAGTACTTAAAAAATAGCATTAATAAAAATCCTTTCGTGAAAAAAATTACAATTGGCCTTTATGATTCTTTATGCCTTGACAGCAGCGCACAATAACTTTATTATCGAGGGATGTTTTTAGAAAGATACAAAAAAGATTTTATATCAAAACAAGATTGAAATATGTTCCAGGACTGACATTTGTGAAAAAGTTGAACTCACACGTTACCTCTGGTGCTAATTAATAGATATCTTTCTCAATATATGTGGATAAAAAAAAAGAGAGAGAAATAATCATTTATAATTATCACATATAATTATATTTATTAAATTTTCCAATATAAGTAACAGTATGAGTTCTCTAATGTTATTTAATTAATTCAATAATTAATAAAAAATCTTTTAGCATAATTCATGTTATAACTAATACAATACAAAACAAGTTGCGGACTTTTTTAGAAAATGCTTTATAATAGAACAATTCTTTAATTTATGATTTTGATGGAATGTTATAACAAAGCCATTAGGCAATCAGATGAACAAAATAATTATTTTGATAATGCTTGCAATGTTAAAAAAAATTGTGAGTGATTAAACAGTTGTTTAATCCACACACATTGTAAGAACAATTCTCATATAAGAACCTAATCTAACAATTACCCAGTGGGACAATTTGTGAATTAGTTCCACATATAGTCATGATAAATTTAATATTTAAGAACCTAATCTAACAATTAGCTAATCATAACAATTACCCAAAGTTTCTCTTCTTTTGATTAATTTAAAAAATTTTAAATTTAAATTAGAGATAAATTCATCTCACAAGATATAAAAAGATACAAAAGAAAAATAGATTGCAAGATAATTATTTACCTCTAAATCAAAATATTCCCAAAAGAAAAGAATATTGTTACTGTAGATTTTTTTTTTTTTAATAGCACTATACAATTTGTTTCATGAAGGGGTAAGGCTTTGAATGGTTTTGATTATTTCTTCTCTTTTTCTTATTTTTATCTATTGCCATTTAACTTCATATGAGCAGCTTTAAAGTCAAATTAGTGATAGGCATAATTGCCAGTCTCCTAATACAAGGGCTTTTTTTGAATGGAACAAAAGATAATTTAGCAGCATGACGGCTTACCCTTGTAAGTGTGTCTACAACGTCCACGAATCCCCTGCAGCATGCAGTGACAAGCGCATGCACAGCAACATGGGGCCTGATCAAATCAGAGCCCATGAGCAGTTCTACTAGCCTTGCCTGACCATGACAGCTTGCTTCTAGTAAAGCCTCCTCACAAGCCGGCTGAGATGCCCCAGCTTTAAGTAAAATCTCCAAAATCTCAAGGTAGCCCTCCCTAGCTGCTGCTGTTGTCGCGAAGCCCCTGAAGAGTTTCTGGTTCACGTCAGCACCTACGCTCTGTCATTTGCAAAACTACCAAACTTTTAGTACCTTGCAAAGATTGTGCTGTTAGATCAATTTCATTCCTTCTTTATATGAAAAGACTGATAGCATGCAAAAGCCATATTCTTTGTTGCTTTCCTTGCTTAAAGTCTTAATAAAGGTTAATTTTCCTTTGTTGTTTCTTTGCTTAATGCAAGTTGATAAGAAGAAGACAAACCAGTGACATATTAAGCAGCTTAGATTCGTCAACAAGTACAGGAAGTCATGGCCACGCAGAGACAAATATTGAGAAAAGTACAGATGTGATAGACAAAGAAGCATGGAACATATATCAAGCAGCAAAAAATATTCATTAAAAAAAAGGAAAGGGAGATGTATCAATGTATATGTACTCTTGTGTACTTCAAGCTCCGACCAATTGTCAGAGACAGCTCAATATGGGTCTTGCAGGTAAAATCTCTGTTAGGTAAATAGGTTATATTTATAAATATATGGCCTTTGTTTTTCCGTGCCAACTTCAGTGTACAGAAAGGTGCAAATAATGAATGATATGCGCATAGAAAAAGCAGTCCTTGGACAAAATTTTTTTCCTAACTTCACACACCAATGATACCAGGAATTATGATTTTTTTCGGCAATTCAAATTCACAATTGTGTGAATTTGGTTTCACCATTGAGCATAGATAAACCGGTCATTCAGAGAATAAAAACATGAAAAAGCCAAAAAGGTACTATACTTGTACTGCATATCATAAATTACATTGGTTTTTCTTTGCCTACATGGAGCTTAGACAGATACGTCAAAAATGTATAAAATGTATAACTATCAGTTAAAAACACATAAATTGAACACATGTATGAGCCCAAAAACATGGACTACAGCTGGAATTAATTTAAAGATAGAGGACACAAGATTTTGTTTTTTCCCTTAAAAAAAATAAAGAGTGAATAATACACAACAAAATGTCAAAACACAGACTAAGATTGATCTCTTCTGCTAAAACAAAATAAAATAAATCATCCTAACAGCAATCAACTCCAAGGATTCCTATTAGGGATATTTACACACATCTTTTGCCAAGATACTGAAACTATGGGGCAGCATGAGGTAGTAGCAGCTGAGACGAAACAAACCAAACCCATATGCTGTTATTTATTTGCAACAAAATTTATATGTAAAAATTGGAATGTTAATTAAATATATTTTCGATAAGAAAACGAACTTAAATTGAAAATGGAAAATATTTAATGCAATTTACCAATAATAAGAGCATAATCTGATTCATATCCAACTTTTGGGAGAAGTAAATGTCTATTCCAATTGAATAATATGAAATCTCAATATTAATTAATGGGCCCAACAATTAAGACAATGAATCTTTTAAAGATATATACTTAAATGACAAATGCAGCTTTAATTTAGAAGACAAATCGACAATGTCTGCGGAACATTAATCCTTAGCATCTCTATTTTCTGAAAAGCAAAAGGTCAAAAATAAAAAAATAAAAAGAAAAAAAAAATTATGAGGAAAAAAATAAATTTTGTTCATCAGAATAAATTAACCTCAATAAGTACTGCAAAAGTAAAATATTTTTAAATGTTAACTGATTTTGAAAATTTTACCCCACCGCGACGGAGACAGACGCAGAGAGAAAATTTATACTATAAAAAAAAAAAATATGAAGCTTCTAAAATTAAAAAAAAAAATCGCGGTGAATATTTCTGATCTTTTGCGTTACAATTCACGAGAATTCAAAATTCAAACAAGGTTTATCTCTTTTCCCTGCTTTTCATTTATTTTTCCCTCTCTCTCTCTCTCTCTCTCTCTCTCTCTCTCAGCAACCAAACGGAACAGGACGGTGTCAGAGAGTACAGATTTGAAAGAGAGCAAAAGGCAAAGAGCCAAGCCAAAACGATATCGTTTAAAAGAGTTTAAAATTTTCAATTTCAATGAAAAAGAACAATGTGAATACCATAAGCTATTATCTGAACTTATTGACAAAATTTCGAAAACGCGTTTGACAAAACAAGAACAAATTAAACGATCATAAATGATAAAACGACAGTACTATTAAAACAGTTCAAATCTGAAAACAACTGAAATGAAATTAATCAATTATGTATAGCATTACCAGCAATTTCTTCACAAGAGCCACATTTCCAACGTGAACGGCGACGAACAAAGCAGTAACGTCAGTTTTAAACTCCTCGTAATCAACGCGAACTTCACTCGACGATTCATCCCGCAAAACGACCTCACTCTTCCTACATTTCAAGGAAACCGCACCAACGAAGTTGACATCAACGAACGGATCGGCGATGCATTCAAAAGCCGATCTTAGATCGCCAGATAAAGAAGCTTCAAGAAGCCGCTGCGAGACCTCAGCCTCGTAATCCACCGGAACCACCTGTTTGCCAGAAAACACCGTCATGGCGACGGACACGTGGACCTCGGTGGTATAAAAAATTTCGCTGCTATGCTGCTCAGGTGAGATTCGAATTCGATTCCTTCTTTAGAGACGCGAGGCTCGAGAGAGAATGGAGAGGAGAAACTTGAAAGTTGAAACTAGTGAGCGCCAGAAACGAAGAGAGGGAAGCGCATTTATTTATTGAAAAAAAAAAAAAAAAAAAAAAGGGAGGATGATTTTAACTTTTAACCTACGATTTTTAACGGCGGTTAAAACGTAATTGTATGAAGTTTGGTTAAGAGAATTTAAGACTGTGGGGTCCACCGTAACAGTACTGGATAAACGACGGTAAATGCTGGCTCGGCTTGATTAGGCGAGACGACGCTGGGTAAAGCAATCAAGCGTTGACGTGTCAATTCATAACCGTTGTTGAAACATGAAATCATAATGAGGACCGTTGATCTGATATAACCTAGGTTTTACCTCACCAAACGTCGAGATTAATAGCTTAACTCATACTCCTCTCTGTCTTTTCCCTGTCTGAAAATTTAGAGGAGCAAATATTAATGTTTTTCTATGTTTTTTTTTTCCCTCTCCACCTAAAAAAAAAAAAATCTATTTTTTTTTATCAAATATTACTGTGCTAATGAATTTGTATAGAGCACATCGCCAATGTAATTTATGAATTAAATAAAAATATATTTTTTATTACTAATTATACATTAAATAATTGCTACGTATATAATTATAGATTTATATATAAAATCTTTTAAAATACGTACATCAATTAATATTTTTCTTGCAATATATGTCTCTATTTCAAAATATATATTCTTTTAATTTTTTTTTTCAAAATATATATTATTTTAAAATTTTAAAAAAATATTTATTATTTTTTCTAATTTTATCTTTTTTATTAAATATTTGTATTAATTATTTTTTATTAAAAATAAAAAAATTATTTTAATTTTTTATCTTAAAATTACGATAATTTGCATATATATTAAAAATTTAAGCAACAGATATTTGAAAATGAATGAGTACATATTACTAATCAATTTTTAATTCAATCATCTTAAAATTATTTTTATGATAGTAAAATTTTAAATATTAACTCTCATCAAAATTAAATTAATTAACCAAAAAATTCAGTACACTTGCTAAATTAAAACTAATATAATTAGATTTGTTTCCCGCTATTGCACCTAACTTGGAATAAGTTGAAAGAGAGAGAGAAAGAGAGAGTGATGGACTAGACAATGGTAATAATAACATTCAAATATTTCAATCATACAAGCAGAGGGAAATGGAGAAGGGAGAGTCAACTATTTAGTTAAGGTTGTTAAACCGTAATTGAGAGAATTCCATGTCAAGTTAAGCTGTTTAGTAACTACTTTTTGTCACAAGAAACTAAATATTTCATTCATCAAACTGGATTAGCTGTAGCCAGTTGGAAAGATTACAGAACACGTCCGCCAAAATACTTACAGGAAGAAATTTCATTTCAGTAAATATATAAATTAATTAATTTTTTAACTAAATTAAATAGAAATTGACATTGAAATCATTATGAAATACTAACTAGTAGTATTTAAATGCATTGACAAATTAATCAATGAAATTAAATCACATTAAATATAAATAATATTATCCATTAATTTGACATTTATAAATTCATAAAATTCATAATTTTTTTTAATACTCTATTCGTCCTATTTTATTTGGAACATTTTCTTTAGGATGTCCCAAAAAATTTGTCATATTTTAATTTTTAACATTTTATTTTATACTTTATACCTATTTTATCCTTAAATATTAATTTAATTTTTCTATATAAAATTTATAAAAAAATATAAAGATTGTATTTAATAAATGGCATAAAAAAATAGTATATTATTTAATGCACTCTTAAATTTTGTAAGAAAAATATATCCCAAACAAAATGTGACGAAACTAGATAAGAAGATTTAAATCTAAGTCTATTGGTCCAAGCTGCACTTTAATAATTATAGTTGATTGTGTTATTTATTATGTCCTAATTTTATTTTTTTATATTCTTTTAATTTGAAATTTAAGCATTATAGAATGGCTTTAACCTTTATAATAATTTTATTTTTGGTACTAAATTAAGAATATTTAAAATTGAGTTATGTTTTTACATTAGAATAAAAATTTTAATAAATATTTATTAAGTAAAATGATTTTATAATAAAATAAGGTTTAAAAAAAATAAAGAATTAAAGTGTCATTCCAAAATATCTCAAGTCATTTCAATTCATTAAAATCTATGTCTATTAATCATGATTAATTTTATGTGTATAAGTTAATCAATAGCTGATATTTTACAATAAAATCTATATCTATTAATCAATAGATTAATTCATTAAAATCTATGTCTATTAATCATGATTAATTTTATGAGTTTAAGTTAATCAATGGCTCATATTTTACAATTTCAATTTAATGGTTAATATTTATTGGTACACCATTTACCTTGTGCACAGTGATGGAATTATAAATTTCTTTTATAGAAAATTAAATTTCTTAAATCATAATTTATATCAATGTGATATATATAATTAACCGATTTATATATATTTAAAGAAAATTTTCACTTAAAATAAAAAGTTAAATATAATATATAGTTAAAATTTTATAAATTTATATTTAAAAATAGTTGTATTTTAAAAGCTAGGGGAGGCCATGACCAATCTTGACCCATATCTCCGTCATTGCTTGTACACCAAAGAGTGGCCCATTCACATGCAAAGCTACAGTAGTAAAGCAGTCAAGAGTCAGAATCTTTCAGCACAGTCGGGGTCAGACCCAAAGTTGTAACCTTCTAAATCCACATTGTTGACAAGGTTCAAAGATTTATTCACTTTGCAATTTGCACACTGTCACTGTCCAGTCTCTGCCTCTTTCTTGCTCTCCGTTTGCCCAAACAGTGAGGATAAAAAGGCTAAAATAGTTACTGTAGTTACTTCCTCCATACCCCATAGTCAATACGAGTGCTTGAGAAGCTACCATTTATTTTCCACTGACTCAGTCAATTTCTTTTGACCAATACTTTTCACCACCCAAACAAGACCAAAAAGAGAACTGCAAGATCTTTTTATTTTCCTTTATATATATAAGCCCCCCCTTCCTGACAGAATCTGATCCTCTTCTCTACAAAATCAATGCGGTTCTTGTGATTTTATCGGCTAGCTACCAATCTAATTTGACATCTATTCTTTTTTTTTTGCCAAATATTTGACATCTATTCAATTAATAAAAATAAACTTCATTCAATTTAATTATTAAAAATAAAATTTTATAAATTATTAACACTCAATAGTTTTAATATATTACACTCCGTCCTATAAAAATAAATTTATTTTAACTTTCATATAGATTAAAAAAAATATAATTAATATAGCTAAATCAATAAACTTTATTAATATTTTACTAATATACTCTTTTATTAATATTAAATGACACATTAAAATAAAAATATACATTAAATAAAGGTATATTAAAAAACTAGTAAATTAATTACCCTATTAAAAAAGATAATGAACTATAATTTGAAAAAAAGTGAAAACAAAATGAGCTTATTATTATGGATGGAGTATTATATACTAAAATTTAGTGTAGTTTACATTTGTAAATACGTAAAATTCATATATAAATTGTTTATATGATAAACTTTGTATTTATTCAACTAAGGGTATATAACATCTGATGTTGCAGTAAATAATTTTTCAACCAAAATACACTTAGGCCCGGTTTTTACAATTTTACCCGTTTAATCGGATGGTTAATTTAATGATTTACAATATATATTATACACCCTAAATCATAAGTCATCTAATCATGTGGCTAGAAATAACTCAAGCGGTTACTCATAATTGAAATATCTTTTACTCTCTAACAACAAAATCCAATGTACGGGTCTACTAACCAGATGTAAAGTACCCAAAAATCAATGTCTACCGTTCGATTTAAGAATCCAGATAAATATCATCGCCTTGTGTAGGTAGGGTCCAGCTGGGAATGCTGATATCACGGTACATCTCTACTCTTGTTTCAGATCCGGAAGGATCTTATAGGCCCCCATGAGATATCATAGGAATGGAGGCTTTCACGAGCTAAGCCGCAGCCGCAGCCGCATAGCCAAGAATGAGCTTGTTTTTTATAGTATCGATTTTGCGAGGTCCCACGTAGGATTTTATCACATGAGATACCGCACGTGTACTCATAGAGCTGTCTTTGACGTTTCGCAAATCTAGTTGAAGATAGAAACGCTTACGTGGCCGTCAACATATGGAAATGGAAGAGACAATCGCTTTTCTTTCCACTAGATTATGAGTTTATGATAATTTATGATTTGATTATTATTTAATTTTTTTTTTAAGCTTCAAGACAAAGAGATCTTCCCACATCTAAATGTCTCCTGAAATTTAATTCAATGGCTATTACAAATTAATTAATTAATGCTAACTTTTTTTTTTTTTAAAATACCATTAAAAAGAAAGTTGAATTCAAAAGCAAAAAACAATTCTAAAAAATATTTAGGATGCATTTAATAGGTCGTAATAAAATGTAATGTAATATATTTAAATTAATTTTTAATATAACTTTATATTAAAAATTCATTTGATTACATTATATTATGTCTCATTATAGTATACCAAACGTACTCTTACTTCATAAGAAGAAAGTTCGTAAAAAGTATAACATATTAAGTGTTTAACTTACACACTACTCCCTCCATTCTATTTTATTTGAGATATTTTTTTTGAAATGTCCCACAAAATATATTATATTTTTATTTTTAATTTTTTCTTATCTTTTATAACTATTTTGTCATTAAGTATTAATTCAACTTTTTAAGAAAATAAAATTTAATTGTACTTAATAAAGGATATAAAATTTAATGTACTCTCAAAATTTATATTAAAAAAAAAGTATGTCTCAAATAAAATGAGATGGAGGAAGTAAATTTTTTAAAAAATAGTTTTTTTTTTATTTGCATATGTTATTTTTCTCTTTGAAATATTCACTATTAAAGACCACAATACCAGTGCAATTAAATTACATATATAATTGTGTTTTTCTTTACACTACAAGGAAAACAAAAGTGCCTAGTCACTAATTGCATAACTTTAATCGCTAATTGAAATTAATGAATATGTAGTGATAAAATCAACTTGTCGCTAAAAGTCTTGTTGCAAAATTATTTTTGCGAGTAAAAAGTCGCTAATTAGCGACTAGAGCAATGTAGTCTCTAATTAGCGACTGAAAAAGATAATCGATAAACATAGAAACATAATCACTAAATTTAATTGATAAACGACTAAAGAGACTAGTAGTAGCAACTACTTTAATATTACATTGTTATAGTAGCAAATTAGAGACTATATGTATAGCCGCTATGTCAATAGTTTAAGTTCTATAAATGGTAGTAATTGTAATGTTTTTAGCAACTACTTAGCTATTAATCTATTAGTCGCTAATTTACTTTGCAATTTTTTTTAAATTGGATTATTTAAAATTTATTAGTACTATTTAATCATAACTATATGTATATCACAATAAAACAATGACAATTAAATAGAATAATTATATAAAATAATAAAAAGTGCAATATATATTATTTAAAATACAAATGAAAAATTAATATATTTCAAAATCAATTATTAGATGGTACAGTAAAAAATCTGATACAATTTTAAAAAAAGTACACTCATCTATATTATAATAAGGTACCTCAATAATATCTACAAATAAATAATAATCGTCTTTGTCGAATCGTTAGTATCTCTATGAGACGCAAAGGTCTTTTTTATCTCCATAATCATCTATTCAAACTGCTACAAGTTAGAAATGATGGTCATTGGTATGTCATGATAATATGACCTCAACAAACTCTTAATCTCATCCCTAATAATTGCATGAATGTGTGTAATTTGAACACTTTTTCGTTGTGTCTGTAGTTAATTTGACGGAGGATCCGCCACTATTATTAACTAAATAGCATAAGCGCTACTGCTGCTGGTTAGCATTACTAATGCATAGATGCACAACATTAAAATCTTAGTTTGAAACATGTGACTCCTGCTCATTGGGCATAATCTATGGCTCTTGCATAACATATTTTTTTTTTATGTTTGAATGAAATTTTATAAAATTAATTTGAAATAAATAACAAAAAAAATATTAATCGCGAAAAAATCTGACAGAGTTTCCCTGTATCATTGACAATCTAACCTCTAAATATATATATATATATATATATATAGAAAGAGAAAGAGAGGTTAGATTGTCAATGATACATGGAAAAACACACGCGCGCGCACGCGCCCACACACACATATATATGTATATATAAAATTCAAGTTCAACAACCAAATAATGAAAGTTTATAATAATGTACACACTTATAACAAAACTCTTTAATTAAAATTGCTTTTGGCCAATAATCTTAAATAAATTATTATAACATTTTCACAACCTAATTAATTTTATGTTATCTATATCTATTTCATATATAGGTAGTGTAAATAAGAAAAATATAACATATATATAGAAAAAGATATATATGCGAATTAATGGTATGGACACTTATGGTGGAAAAGCTAGAGTGAGAGCCGCTAGCAATGGGACTAACGAGCTTCAATCAATACTTTGTGAAGAACAAGCGGATGAAGATGCACCTCGCATATCTACAATAAATAGAAATACTAGTTATCAGTAATGTAACATATATCAATTAACTAAACAAAATAATTTAAGCAATGTTTACAAACCAGTTATTCTCATCCGATTCAACATCATTCTTGTTCATATTCAGATTCCAAATATTTCGAATCAAACTCTGGCTCATCATCTGAATAATATTCTTCTTCTGCAATTTCTATGTCGAAATGGCCATTAAGATCGACTAAAGATGTTGGTTGTTCGTCTATGACATCCTCAATAACATGGGATTGCATCTCGTCCTTTTAGAATGGTAGGGATTCATATGGAGAATGAAGTGAGAATATTATGTTTTATATGTAAATAGTATTTTACATTTTTTATAAATAATATTACGTTTTATGGAAAAAAAAATTTTGATATTCACATTATATATTAAGTTAATTTTTTGACTAATATATATTCTATAAAATTAATTTATTAAATATAAAAAAATTTAAAAAATTATTGTTAAATTTACTGACGGATTATTAACTGAAATTATTTAATTAAATTATTTTTTATAAATTACTGACGGATTACTGATCATTTATCACAAAATATTATTTTTTTATATTTATTTCACTAACGGATTATTGACCGTAAAATTAAAATATTATTTTTGACTGAAAATTATTGACGGATTACCAACCGTTTGTCATAAAATATTATTTTTTATACTTATTTTACTGACAAATTATTGACCGTAAAATTAAAATATTATTTTTGACTGAAAATTACTGACGAATTACTGGCCAACTATATTATTTAATTATATTTTAATAAAAGATTACTGACCAATTACTAATGAATTTTTGTCTTTAATGACAGATTACTGACGGAATATGAATATTTATGATATTTTTCAAGCGAAATTACCAACCATTTTGCCATAAAATACTGACTGAATTCTATCAGTAAATTTATTGACGGACTATTTTATTTATCGCTAATAAGTTACTGACCATAGTTTTAACGACGGATTTTGTCTTTTCCTAATCCGTAAGTAAATTGATTTATTGACGGATTTTCAATTGTTACTGAATTAGTGGATTTTTGTAGTGAAAGGCAAAAAAAAAAAAAAAAAAAAACCTATAAATATATATGTATATATTAAATCATTAATAATTTATGGCATAATATTAATACTATACCACCAGCATAAATTATGAAAGACCATACCTAAATCTTAGTGGATGTCAACCAAAATTTTACTACAAACACCCAAAGTTGAAAGACCCATGACCATCACTTTTATTTATTATTATTATTATAGTTTGAGTTCTTAAGCTGGCCGCTTCTCCATTAGCGAGAGGATCTTGAATCTGTAATGAGGACCAAAGACTTATTAGCCAAGGTCCAGATTTTGACTCGATCCAGATTCTAAGGCATTGATTGTGACAATAAATAAATATAACACACATCAATAGAATAGATCTTTCTTTCAGGTCAAATTATAAAATAAAGGATATCAAAATTCTAACTTCAGTATTTTTAGTTGGAGAAACTTCCATACCACATTAAAAAATCACTTAATTTGAAAATTTAAATTCTAAGCAAAGCAAAAATTAATTTTTTTTTTCATTCCAAATTAATAATTCACTATTTTTTTATCAGTCTCAAAATTTAGTTCACTTCTAATTTTTAAATGTTAGTTTTATAAGAAAATTTTTATATAATTATTTATTAGTTATATTGATTAGTTGTGTAATTAATGTATATATATATATATATATATATATATATATAATTAATGTATTGTTATTTAGGAGTAAGGATATTTTAAAAAATTTAATGATATTAATTATTTTTTTAAATATGTCTATAAAAATAAAGAAAATTATCAAATTAGAACGAAACGAGTAATAAATTTATTGGTTAACTTTCATGTATTATATTCAACTCATATATCTAATTCAATGAAAAATAAATCAATGGTGTTTGTATATATATATATATATATATATTTGAAAGGAAAATAGTATTTTTAGCTTGTAAAATCAAATTTTTATAAAAGGGATAAAATAAAAAGTAAATTGGCTTACAGATTAAATATGTAGCTAGACCTTAGGTTATTGATTCTTTAATTAATTAATTAATGTTATGGAAATGGTCAACATGCAGAAAATATTTTATTAAAGAGCAAAGACTGCAAGTCTGCAACCCTACACGTGATGGCAAGGGAGAATTTTAAATTCCTAATTGTGCTCTTTCTTTTGTTTGCATGTGCATGTTTATTGTGTGCATTAATTAGTGACATTTGCATGGACAAAAACAATTATGAGATATGATAGTATAAGACAAAATAAAATATGATAAGATAAATATTTATTTTATTTTAAATTTAATGTAATTAGAATAAATGAATTTTATGGACCGAAAAAAAGAATTAATTCAGAGTAAATGTTATGCAATTAATATTGTATAATTTATTAAGGGTCAAAAGATAAATTTTTATTAAATAATTTTTTTATTAACTAATTTATTAACTACTAAGTATTAAAAATTAGACAAGTGAATTATTTACAAAATAAAAAAATTTGCCAAATGCGGGGTGTTTGTAGAGTCTTTTTTTATATATTAAAACCTATCAAATAATAAATAAGTTAAATTTTTCTAATTTTATTCAGTCATATCATACAAAATAAATGCGGCCATAATAATACATTAATAAAAGGATTATTATTTAAAAAATTAATTTCAATTTTAAATTTTGAATTAATTTTTTTAATTTTAAAAATAATTTTAGTATCATTAAAATTAAAAATTAATTAATTCTAAGAATTAATTTAATTAATAAAAGAGATTATTCTTCTTTATTGATTATAACTTGATTTTCTAAATTAAATTTTATAAAATAATTTCTGAATAAATAATTTTATTATGAAAATATATCCTTAAATTCATTCAGAGGACAAGTTGAGGCAAAAACCATGACTATCTCTGAGTAAAAAAAGAAAAATAAAATTAATGATATAATGCTTGGAACTCGTAAGGCACCAACTCCACGTGAGGCTCTTTAATGAGTTTAGGGTAATAGATGATACTCAGTTTCTACGAAGGTACGTACGGAACCGTAGCCACCTACTTATTGTTGCATGGGAATCACATGCCGACTAGGTGGTGTGATTAAATATTAAATGGATTATACTCTTTTTAATTATCAAAGCTAAAATTTGTTAGACCTAATATTAAAAAAAAAAAAAAAAAGGTGTAAAAAACTTGGTGTCTTTTTAGAGTTTTATACTAAACTTTTAATTTATTAATTTTATCTTATTTTTTAAATTTATTTAAAATTGTGTTTAAGTGAAATAAATAATTAATTAAAATTTTTTTAGTATTAATTTTATCAATAAGATATAAATAACGACATTCATTTTTAAAGTAGTCATATTCATATTCATATGCTATCTCTCTTTAAACTTAATTTTTTTCATAAAAGTTAAACTATCATTATTGCATTATATTTTAGGTTAAAATTAAGAAAATATGTGACACGTGATTTTTTGTTTTAATTTCAAGGTGAAAGTTATGAAGTAAAAAAAATTTTGAAGTAAAAATTATACATAGTGTAAAAGGATGAAAGAAAGAAAAAAAAGATAAGTTTTACAGAAGTGTGATATACTTTTGTACTTTTGTAAATGGAGCCTCTGATTTTTTTTTTTTTTTTTTTATAAATTTATATCTATGGTTCATTTCATTAATATTTTTGAGGAGGCTTAAATAGAGATGTTGTTATCTCCTTGCACATGTGGCACACTCTAATCAAGTTTTCTCCCTTCCAAATGGCAATTAAATAATATAATAAAAATAAATAAATTCAAAAAATATCTTGTGATTTCGCGATTTTACTCAATTCATCTCTCTCACTGCTTTCTTTTTTTTTTCTTAAAAAAATTAAAATTTCTTTGAAATTTTCTTGCATTATACCAAGAAAAATTTCAACAAAAATGAAAAAAAAAATAATAAACAAAGAAAGAGAAAATTTTAAATTGATTAATAGAGTTGAAAGATAGGGTAAAATTGATATTTTTTTTTTATTTTGATAAGAAATTCCAATTAAATATATCTAACTGGAAAAAAAATTCATTTTGCAAAAAAAAAAAAAACAAAATTAAAAAGAAAAGTTGAATAAATCTAGACACCTACAATTAATGTAATTGTCTCAATGTAATAATGAAATTAAATACATTTTTTATCTCTATTTGAAGGGAAAAAAATGAAAAGGGAATTTTTTTTTTTAAATTATAATTAACCTTTCACATAGATAGTTTCTTTCGACTTTTGAAATAAAATAAAATAACTTTTCATTTTTATATATTGTGTACCCCCTATTTTAATTTCTCCTAATACTTTTTTCTTTGCTCTTATTATTTGAACTGTTTTTGAAAAGAATATTTATATATATTGAATATATTTATTATAAGAAATTAGTAATAAATATTTTTTTTTAAATGAATTTGACATATTTTAGTTATAGAAACTAAGAATAGTTAAATAATAAATTTAAAATATTTTTTTTAGATTGAAACTTAAATGAATAATTTTTTATGTTTTTAATAAATTCATATATATATATATATCAAAATTTTATGTATAAAGTGTAAATATCTTATATCTTTATGGGATGGTGGGCCCATCTTTGGTAGGCCCATGAATGCACATAGGCTAGACCCCAACAAACCTAGCCCAATGCCCTTGATAGTGGATATCATGATCATTTCAACTGTCCTAATGCCACTTACCAATTGCCATATATTTTCTTTTTCAACAATATGAAATTGAAATTCTTTCCAATTAATCAAATCAACAACCAGAAGAAAAAAAAAAGTTATTTATTAGTCGAAAAGAGAAAGAAACCTCACAAGCTACTTCAAAATTTGAAATCTAAGGGAATTAAATTAAAAAATCAATCATTACAAATTTTGAATTGCTTTGGCGCCAAGTTTAATTTTATATAATTAAGGGAAAGCTTATTAATTTATCTTTAACTTTATGTAATATTCCACTAATCAATTCAAATTTCATTAAATTAAATCAAATAATAATTATGTACACTGAGTCTACCACGTTACTCATAAACTAAACCAATAGAAATATGATACGTTAATTAATGATGCTAAATTACTTATAAACTAATCCAAGACAAATAAATCACGTCAATTAATAATGCTATAATTTATGAGTAATTTAGTATCATTAATTGACGTGTCATTTTTCTATTAGTTTAATTTATAAATGATGTGGTAATATCAGTATACCTAAAATTTTCTCATAATTATAATGAATAAAGAAAGGGTCATGGTCCTCATGCCAAAAGATATGAAAATTCCAACTAACCTCCTCCATTTCCAATTCAATCAATCAAGTTGCTTGTGTTCCAAAGTTCCAAAACTTTAAGCAAATATTATTTCATAAAGATAAAGTTATTTTTAATTTTATTGTTTTTTAGGGTAAATGATAAGGATACTATTGATAACTAAACTTATACTTTCTAAATAATTTATAAATAAATCAAATATGTTTAAGATAATCATCCTGAAAAGTATATTTCTAGAACTTTTCAGGAAGTATATAAATATACTTCTTAGAAAAAAAATATTCTATAAGCTAACTGTTAAATTTAAAAAATTTATTTATATATTAATCACTTAACATTTTATAATTAATCGATATGAGATATTCAAGATAATCATATATTCAATGTAATTAAATAATAGGTAAATCGGACCAACTGGCAAGCTAATTAAATAGTAAGTAAATTAAATCAAACTGATAAGGTAATCAAATAATTAATAAATTAAATCAACGTATCCTAATATTATGTCAAATTTTTAATATAAATTTGGAATAATTAATCTTAAAAATTAGCTGTTAAAGTTGATGATTCTATTTTTATATTAATCACTTAATATTTTTACATTTAATCGATGTGAGATATTCTAATATTATCAATGTAAATCATGTTAGTTATAAAGGCCATTTGGCCATTGACCTATATCATAATGGAACTCGAATTTTAGAAAATTAACATTGTAATTATTATAAATTAATTAGATGTTTTTTCTTATTTGTATGTTTATGATAAGAAATTTGCAATGGATAATTACGTTATTATAGTTTTTGGAGATTGTAATTTTTTTTTTCTTTTGAAAGATTTATCTAGTTTGATATTTTAAAAACAGTTAAATGACTTCTCCATTTTAATGGGTTTTACTGAATTTGTTTCGGTATATAGGGTAGGTAGGCATTCAATTGAGTTAAAAAAAAAAAAAATCATCTATTCAAAAGCAGCACATTGATGGAGGAGACTTGTGTATAGTTGAGATTGTGACTCATAATCAATTAATTGAAAGAAAATTTTTATATTGTTTTGTACGTGAGAAATATTTTTGAATTAAGTGGAGAATTATTTTTGGTATAAAATAAATTTTTTATTTTATTATTATTGCTAGTTGAATGAGAATTTTTATTGAAATTGAAATTGAGTAAGTCTATGAATAGATGCATCATATGAGAGAGATTTTTTTATTATTTTTGTTTAATTATATAACGAGATTATTCGGATAGTATGAGAGAGTGTGTTTGTAATTTTATTCATTCTTATATTGTAATATTATGATAATTAAGTGAATTATCTCTTTAAAAGATCATGTATTTGTGTTATAACTCTGACTTCCCTAATATATATTGATGTCTTCTTTTGGATTTTCTTCTATTAATTCATTTATTTAGAAATAAGTTGGTCTCACAAGTCACCATTTCAACATTGTTTATTAGTACGGGGTTTAAATCTGCCGAAGGAGGTTTTGGTAAAACTTTTGTTTCAGAGGTTGCAGGATTCCGTAGTGCAGTATGATTGGAAGAAAACTGATCATATAGACATATCAAACCACTGCAATAAGAACCCACAAAGCAAACGTCCTTGAACATGCATCTATCATCATTAGCTAATCCTTCAACACATGGCAATGGCAATGGCAAACTTTGATTTGCAACTAGGGATGCAATGCGGTGGGGCGGGGCCGGAGTATCATCCTCCATCCTCGTCTCCGCCTTAGCGGATAATTCTCATCCTCATCTCCATCTCACATACGGAAACTATTTAATCCCCATTCCAATCTATGCAGGGATTACTATTTCTCACTTGAAAATTTTATTTTATTTTATCTCTTTTCAATTTTATATACTTTTATATAGCATAATATAATATGTAGAAGTTTAAAATTTAGAATTAAATCATATTTAAACTGATTTTAATATCTTTAAATTAAAATTTATATATATATATATATATATATAAGAATAATTATATAAACATAATATCAGATTTCCATGGGGATGTGAACGGGGATCCCGTAAAGTAGGGAATACACTCCCATCCTCGTTAATTGAGAAGAAATATCATTCCTCTCTATTTTTATGAGAATAAAAATCAGAAAATCCCCACCTTATTCAGGGATTTTAAAAATTAGGAAACCCCGCCTTGTTCTCCACCTCATTGCCATCCTATTTGCAACATAATAATTAGAATTATTGTATTTAAGCAAAGAAATAATATTCTTTTGAGTAATTGTATCACCATGTTCTGAAAGGAGAAAAACATTGTTCTTATTAGAATCGATACTTTGAAAATTGAGATTCTTATAAATAAAATTTGGATGAGAAAGAAGAATATACCAAGATTTGCAAACACATCTGAATCAAGACAGACTTATGATGGGCAACCTTAGTAAAATGTTAATTAACAAATCTCCAGATAAATAATGATCAATCATCATGAATATATTTCTTTTTCCCTTTCAAAATTCTAAGTGAAAAACAAGTTACTAAATGATTTATTGGGATAGGTTTCATATATTGGAAATATATAAGTGATTTTAGATTAAAAATAAGAAAGAATTCTTACTTATAATTAGTAAATAATAAAAGGAAATCTTCCATATATAAAATTACTAGTTCTGTACATATAAAATAAACAAATATGTGCCTAGATATTGGAGAATTTAGTAGTGAAATTCTAGTGGAGAATTTATCTCACACTAACATCTTATAAATAACCATATATTCACCTTGCTAGTTAAACTTGTAATATATATATATATATATATATATATATATATATATATAGTCAGTTGAGAAAGGCGACACTCCATGTTACACTATGAATATATAGATAAGCGAATGGATATACAATTTCAACGAGATAAAAACATATATAAACATCAATGTCTTTTTACTAGGCAAGAAATAGATAAAAAAAATTATATTGACTAAAATATCTCATTAATCACTCACTAGTTTAGTATATAAGACAAATTTATAAAATATAGACCTTGTCTCCCTCGATCCTATTTTGTTTAGGACATAATTTTTTTCGCAAAATTTAATAGTGCATTAAATAGTATATTATTTTCCTTTTTATGCCCTTTATTAAATACAATCGTTATATTTTCTTATAAATTTTACAGAGAAAAGTTGAATTAATAATTAAAGACAAAATATATATATAAATGGTAAAAAAAAAGTGTTAAAAATAGCAATGGAATATAATTTTTGGAACATGCTGAAAAAAAAAAAAAAAAAGATATTCTAAAGAAATATATTATTGCCTGTTACGAAGTAGTGTTAACGTTCTTATAAAATGCTGAACTTCATATGGAATGCACAACCATATATCCATGTATGATACCATTAATTTACCTACAAGGATAATCCTTTCCTTTATTAGCTTTCATTAAATTGAAGAAAACTCTGTATTATACATATTAGCGTATTTAAGAGTGGCTAAGGGACAACGGCCACAGCCTCTAGCCTTGCAATTCTTTTCATTTGGCACTCATAATTTTTTTTTTTCATCCTTAATTTTTTTTTACCCCCCTACATCTAAACCTTTATAATTAGACTTTTAATCCCCACATTTCCTATTTGATCCCTAAATCGTCTTTTACAATGATCTTTTTGCCTAAAATAAATATTAAATTTACACTTTCAAATATAACTATTTTCAAGAATATTTTAATAACCAATAAATTATATATATATATATATATATATATATATATAACCCAATAAGAAAATCAATATTACAAATTTTTATCTCCCTTCAATTAAAACCCTGAATTCACCACTGATTATGACGATTGATGTATTAATGCTAACTATAATCGATTCGGTTGTTTGTTACCAAATGCTGACCTCTAGAGACACTAGAAAACATGTGCACTACCATTTGATGTCAAAAGAGGAAAGGAGACACAAGTATGTGTATATATATATATACACACACACACACACACATATCAATCAAACAACGAGGAAGCCAGTTTCTTTCCTTATGATGATGACCCTATTTTCAGCATCTTATCATTTGAAGAAGACTCCAAATAGGATATCACAAGATCAGCAGCTTTGCATCCAGAGGTCATTGCTTTCCCAACAGATAGTCCTCCTTTATGATTGCCTAAAAAGTTCATCATTCAAAAACAAGTAAGAATAACATGAAAGGTTAATAGCTGGATGCATGGCCAAGGCTGTGGAGCAATTATTTTAATTTAAGCCTTGGAAATAACTGGACCACAACCAATATTTGCATATATATATATTGGCATCAGTTTTAATATTCATATTGTGCTCGAAAGTCATTCTCCTAATCTCCCTAAAAATTTTATAACTTAAATTCTTAATGCTCCCAATTTGAACATTGCTTTACTCAGGTCTATAAGTGGTTACCTGCATAGAAGAATCCGGGTAGGTTTTTCTCCATTTCTTCGACTGCGGCTAACACTGAATCATAGTTCCTTCCATACAAGGGAAATGCTTTACTCCAGTAGAAATGACTGCCATCAATAGAGAGCAAGAAAAGAATTTGTTTATGGTAATCTGTAAATCTAAATAAGCATGGTAATGTGCTACTCTCAAAAAACTTCCTTCTGAAGATCAATATGGATTAAATAATTCATATCTATACTTGACAAATGTGGGCTCTCCCTCTGCTCCCAATAGTTGCCGAAGGTCAGAAGTAACAATTTGTTTCAGATCATCCCTGAAAGAAAAGTTAATAGGGGACGAATATTAGTTGCACAAAGTACAAAAGGTTTCAAACAAGATACAATGAATATATTTGATAAAAGAAAAAACAAGTATTTAAGCTTCTTATACGTTGAAGCTTTTGCCAGTTCCTTGTTCCGACTCCCGCCAACAAAGGTTGTATAGAGATATAGATCATTGGGTGCACGATCTGGAAACATCATAGAGGAAAAGAGTGTACCTGCCAACAAAATATCCATCAGGTGAAATTACGTTGGCATGTGATGCAACTTACCCCATTGTGTTGGTCCGAGCCAGGCATTACCAAGAGTTTTTAGACCATTTTGTTGCTCCTTAGAAGGAACAAGAACTCCAAAGCCTTCAAGGGGTCTCTTGACATTCTCCTTCTTAAAAGTGGTAATAATGACGGATAATGGCATATAATTCACCTGCATGATTACGTGGTGGAGATCATATGACTTGTACACAAGTTAATAACTACAATGCACAAGAAGTTGTGATTTTGGCTCCACACTTCTTTTTGAGGCTGTATTTTTCTCAATAATGACCAACTTGTTACTTGTGCATGGAAGCCTTTTTATTAACAAAACAAAAAATTATGTTGGACACAAAATAGCTTAATCTAAAATAACTAAACTTCCAGGAAAACACAATAGACAGGAATTTGGACTATGAAAATGCAGTAACATAGTATCTAGTTTGGCATTTTACTTCAAATGCTTGATTTGAAAGAAAGCTATCTACTTACTAATTCCTACTAAAAAATGAGCCATCATTTGACAAACAAATTTTAAAAGAAGGCCTGTAATGAAAACATCAAATACATAAGATCTCATATGCAAGATGCATGTCCTAACCATAACACATTTAGCTTTTTAGTTATTATTTGTGTGAGAATACATGTCGTATCCAAGTGAATGGTAAATTTGCTAGGAGATACGTTATAGAATAGGACAATAATAAGCATTTACAACAAGAATTAGCACCTCAGGAAGAAAGTCCAGCGGGAAGAGATTTCTACTTTTGGTGATCTTCATTTCTTTAACATTGCACAATGGAGCCTGCGATAAAGTTCACTGTTAGCAAACAATGACATTCTTCTAAAAGAAACGAATAATAAAGAATGGTGTTTAAGTGCAAGAAAGAGAGATCAAGAAGCTCTCCAACTTCTGAAAACAAAATTACACTGGAGTATAGGTAGATATGACATAAGTATCCCCATGGCCTCCCCAATGGTGAAATTGGTTATTTGGTTTGATGCATGCATCTTTTGACCGTAAAACATACCTCTGTCAAATATCATTCAATTCAACTAAATCATGGAGTTGGAAATGTGTTAAATGGTGGATGTCTCAGTATTACATAGACTGCCTTTTATCTCTTCCTTTATTGTTTTATTTCTCTAAATCACCTCTCACTAGTGCGTGAACAAGTTCTTGGGACCAGCTATGTGCCTACACCAAAGGCCAGAGATGTAACTCACTTTTTGTGGACATCTTGACTGAGGTCAAGTTCTGCTGCACTTGTGCAGAGTTGACAAAAAAATAAATAAATAAATCACCAAAAATATGTTCAGTAAAGAAATTACTAACCGTCATTATGACAGCATCATAAGATGAGTCTTTCAAATTCTTGTTGCCCTTAGAAACATATGAAACTGACCAATTCTCTAATGCTGACTTAGAATCATGATTGTAAGCCAATGACAAGACCCTTGATCCTAGTCTAAGCTCATCCTTTGCAAGCTCTTTACAAAACATGTCGGTCAGGGTCTGCCAAGAAAAATAGAATAGAAAATAAGGACCATATATTTAGTTATATGCTAACAGCATCCACAAGCTAGTAAATACCATATAACCTCCCTTGACCAAATAATTTACAATTTATCATTCCTTATCATCAGCTAAACAATTTACAATTTGTATGTAAATTTTCCTTCATTATGGGTGGCTTGTATTAAACCAACAAAATTGCAGTTTCACCCATATGAAATGCTATGATATGCCAAACAGTATTTTCACTGCTCAATACGCTGACAAGTTGGCCAGCACTTATAACCTCCAAAATCTTTCATTACATGTTAACCCTATCATTCTATGTATAAAAACCCCAAAAATAAGAAGCTACTATATTAACATAAGAATTCAGCTTCATGAATTCTCTTTTAAGTATGGCTTCTAAAGAACATCAAAAACTCTGCAGTTACTGATCAAAATCTGTCTACCAGATGAAGTAGAACAGTACACCTGGTAAGCCAAAAAAGAGCAATGGAATTCGCTTAATATAATCTCCAACTGTATATCAATAGTTCTAAAAGTTGCTCAGAGCACTGATCTACTACTAGAGAAGAAGCAAAGCAAACAGTAATAATAGATATAGATCTGATGTTCTGAATTCCTAGCTGATGTTTGTACATGTAAAGATGATGGAATAATGCAAGGTGCAATGCATAAGCTATATCTCCTTGCAAGGAAGAAACAACACCCATATAGCTACCTGCATTCCACCCAGAAAAGAAAATGAACCACGTTGTCGCTTCTTCTTTTCTGAAGATCCTTCTTTTACTCGATTCTTCTCTCTTTTGGTAGATAACTTTGCCATAACTGCCCCAGCTATAATCGACCCAAACCTTGTAGAATAGAAAAACTTGCATATATCAACTGATGTTAATTGTAGAGTAATCATCATACAAAAAAGGAATGCTATTCACCAACCAATCATCTTTTATTAATGATAGAATCTCTAGCTCACCAATTAGTTTTTTGGTCAAAATTTTGATTAAATAGTATTCATATACAGAGAGACAGTTGCAACAGCCATGTTCATTAGCAGTACATAGTTTTAAAGCTGTCTCCAAAAGCATCATTTACAAAAATTGAACTAGAACTATTTTCAAGATACTCTTCTACCAATAAAAAATGAAGTGCATATGGCCACCTCTCCCAATTTTAATGTAGTGAGGATTATCAATGCAATTTTTATTCCCCGTATTATCCACAAAATTCCCAAAGGAATTGCACTCTGCACCTACTTTCTCCCTCTACATGGAGAACTCCTCCAACCATTAAGCTCATCTTCCAATTTTTAGTATGAGCCCAGTGAGCACCGAAAGGGGTAGCATCACCAAAACTTTCTTTCCCCATTGCCAAAACGTTCTTTCTCACTTAGAACAGAGGAACAAAGTTGTCAAGTGAAGTCATTCATTAACCTTGAATTATTTACCAGTATTATGATTATCACAATAATGCACAAATTGAAAATTGTAACCATGAAATGACTATTCGTAGGGTGATATATTCAAAAAGATGGTTGTCAGCTTGTAGGAAACCCAACTACAGAGATTCAGAATGAAAATTACAACTAAATGCAAATTGGATATCATTTTAACCCATACATGCGCGTGCATGTGCTTGTACAAGTGAACACAACACTGAGGAAAGTCCTTGGTTTAAGCATAGAGGGAACTCATCAGGATCATCCCAAAATAGTTCTCACATTTGATGGTTTTCCCTTCCCCATCAAAAACAAGTTTAATAATGTAGGATTTGCAAATGGTTGAAATTTGGAAACAATAAGCAACATGACACATATATATTCAAATCATGCAGACATTGTCCAGCAAAAGCCAATGACAAATACTGGCATATACCGTTTCTCCAGATTCCACAGCTCTGGAAAAGCATGGCGTACCTGTTTCAAAAAAAAGATAGGTAATCAACAATATTGGGTTACAAATGGAAAAGACTAGACATCAATCCTATAGCTCTTAAGAACAGTCCACAACACAAAAAATACAAAATTCTAAAGCATGATTCAAATTTTTTTTTTCCTTCACCTCATTGTGTACATAGGATGATGCATAGCACAAGCAAAATTTCAGGCTAAAAGTACTTTGCCTAGCTGGATATTAACAATTAATGTTCACAAAAAAGAAAAATAACTCCTACAAGTACTAAAAGGATCTGAGCCATTACTCACAGAAAGAGATTCAGGATCTCCAGCACTTGTGCCCGCAACAAAAGGGTCAATAAGATAATCAACAACCTTGCAAGAATAAAAAATATAAAAAAAAAAACACTAATGATCATCAAGCACATCAAACAATTCTGCTCTATCTGAAAACTTCAGACCTCCTATGCTAAGTGCAAAAATTTAGTGTTTGGAGGAGTTAAGCTTCAGTGATTTGGTATTACAACAAAATGAATACGATACCTCTTTCCCAAAATGACGCTGGAAAAACTCACCAACACTGCAAGATAGCCAAAAGTAAGACAGAATGCTGAGATATAAAACATCATTAAGTAGAGATGATAATTCATATCCTACCATGGGTACTCACCTAAATCTTACCTAGTCAAAGTAGGTAATACCTGAGTTGACTGTATAATGGATACGGATAAACTCACACCCGAAAAATAGCATTGAGTTTGAGTAAGGTACAGATAGTATAGTATAATATTCTACCAATACCCTATCCGCACTATTAGATTTTACCCATACCCGAACTAACCCACACCCATGTCTTATACATAGACACGTACAAATGGACAATTCAACATAAATAATATTTAGACTAGAATTGACTGGTCTAGTTTATGATATTATAGTACATAATACATTGAGATTTTTTAAAATAAGAACAAACATCTAAATAAATAAGAATTACAAGAAAAAAAATATTTTTTTGTATGAAACATACTAAATTTCATTATTTGAGAGTGAATGAATCTCTTGCAACTCTTAAAAGAAGAAGACATTTAAGAAAAATTTATTAGTTTTCTTATTGATCAAGGTTATTAAACTTATGATGTGATATCCAGTGATTCCACTGTATGTCTTCAGTTTTTTTTTTTTTTTTACATATTCCGCCTTATGCCTTTAGTGATTTGTGATGTGTTGTTTCAAGTTTGATATTTTCAACATTTTTCCTTTAAACTAGATGCACAATATTAGAAGTTATGTAATTGAGCTTAATAATTATGATGTGCCTAATATGTTGCATTTGGAGAATTGGAAAATTTCTAAATTATTAAACTTTTTTCTTTAGTATTTTTTATTTTTATTTTTTAATATATGATCTCTTCGAATATAATATGTATTGATATATAGTAATTATATATTTATATTTAAATTTACACATATTTAAAAATAATTCGATAATTATTTGGGTAATGCGTTATTCGAAAGTTACCTAAAATCTTGTGGGCATGGAGACAGATTTGAAATTTATTACTCAAATGGGTATGGGTAGACATGCACTTCTTTAGATATGTGTAAGGGTATTATACTACCTACTCATACCCTACACATTGTTATCCCTATCATTAAGTATGAATAAAATAAAGGAGACATAAAGTGCAAATGTAACAAAGTTGAAACATTGATATATTGACTAATCACCTTTCCTCAATACAAGCGTTGCACACTTTTGAGGACCCTGGCTTCTTCCACAAAAATGGCTCCAAAATGATTTGCAACTGAAAGAAAGAAACCGATGCTGCATAAGCGTATGCAAAACTCTAAAAAATTTTGAACCTCAGATAGAATCTTTATGCAAAGAACTAATATTTCAGTGCTGAGAAAATCAAACAATCAATCAGTCTTATCTTGTTTCTAATTCCTAGATATCACAAATGGCATTAAAAAATTCCAAGAGTTGACTATCAAATAAATAGAGCACAGAAGTTTCTAGCCTTCAATATTCCGAGGTTTATGACATTGCTAGGCAACAGTCACTCTATATGCAAGATAAGGAAATAAAATACTAATAATTTAAAAAAAGGGCCTTAAAAAATCAAACCTTTGATTGTGCAGAAAGAATGTTGCTCGTGATCAGCGCAATGGGATTTGTGGGTATCTGGCACGAAAGATTAAACAGAGGTTATGCTAATAGTCAGACACAGACTACTATGTATATAAGAAAGGTAAGTAATGCATATCCCTTTGATTCAGTAATAAGAAAATAAACCCAGTTGGTAACAAAGTACACTAAATGGACTTACCAGCACTGGCTTTCCATTTCTTACAATATACCTTTTGTTCTGTGAAATTGGCTGTGACAGTAGAAAACATTCAATTAAACCAAGGAGATAAACAAACAAAAAAAGAGAGAGAGAGAGAGACAGAAATGTCGAAAGTTTAACTTGAGAACAAAACATTACTTCATATTATAAAAATGCATTGGCTATAGTGGTAAAAATACAGTGATTCTAACACCAAAAACATTTTAGGTTCAAAAGGGTACAAAAAGCCTTACAAATTGTTGCTTTTCTCCAAGGCCGAGATCATCAATTAAATTTTTGACCTCCACTTCACTCTCAGTCTAAAAAAGATTAAAAAAAAAGATCAACATGAACAATAATACAATCGGTCCCATCACGGATGGGCAAGAATCTGGCCAGTTTGCCAGAAGAAAATTAGAACAAGAACAATTTTCTAATTATGCATCAAATTGAGAAAGAAGACGACCAAAATTCAACAATCGAACAAAGTATACCATTGTGTTTGCACCCTCATCCCAAATCAAACCATCATAAGAAACACTTCTAAGCTTCCCTCCAGCTCTTCCTTCAGCCTCAAATACAGTGACCTTCAATCCATGCGATTTGAGCTTGCATGCTGCAGCTAGCCCACTAGAACATAGACAACAAAATTGAATAACCTCAGACCCAATTACCAGAAAGGATAAAATTCTCAAGAATGTAAAAGAAAAATTCACAATATCCAACAAAACCCAAAAAAAAAAAAAAAGAGAAATTTCAGAAGACCAATGAACATCACCTAACACCAGCACCAACAACAGCTACTTTCTTACCAGAACCTGCATTTTTAATTTGTCAAATGTCAATTACAGAAAGACTGCCTTTTTTCACCTTCTCATTAGTTGATAATTAATCAAATTATATAGACAGAGAGAGAGAGAGGAACAAACTTGGGTTCTTTCTATCTTCTTTGGAAGCTGAGCCTGAGGCCATTTTCCGGCCGGTGCACCCTGCTTCAATTCGACGGGCAGTTAGTGTAATGTAATTGTTTGGAAGTAATGATAGCATGCAGGGCGTATACAATTTTATAATTTTTGTGGACTTCTCAACTATGGGCCGTGATGGGAAAGTAATATGTCCTTTTTTTTTTGTTTTTTTTGTCAAAGAAACTAATATAGTCTGTAATTGACTTTTTAAATATGCGATATGGGACTCTTTTTTTTTTTTTTTTCCAAATTTAATAGATTTCATTTCATAAAAAGTCCTAAACTCCATGATTGTACAAATTAAAATTAAAGCACATCTAGAAAATACAATCAAAACAATAATAAAGGAACTCATAAAAAGATTTTTAATAGTAGACTTTAAGTCAAATAAAATCCAGACAATCAAATTAGCATGTGATATAAAAATCATGAATGTTATATTATCAGAAGTTTGAAATTTCGTTATAATTACTATTATTATGAATGGTTTTTATTAATTGAATTATTATTATGTAAATTAAGGTTTATTATTATTATTGTTATTATTATTATCATCAAATTAAGGTTTATTATTATATATATAAAACAATTTTGATGATAATAATAATAACAATAATAAACCTTATAATATTTTCAAAATTGTTCTAATATCAAAATTGTTATAATATCAAATTAAGGTTTATTATTATTATATAATTTACAATTTAAATACTATAATTAACAATATAATTTAGATTAATCGAACATAATATTAATTTCAGATATCAAAATATAAAATTTCCAAATAACCATTATAATATTTTCATAACTAAATATATAATACTTCTTCAATTATCCCACTTATTTAATATTAAAATAGAATTATGATTAATAATATATTTTTATAATCATATAAATATATAAATTTCATAAAATATAACTTCAATATTTGTTTAATAAAGAAAAATAATAAAATTAATACCTTTCCATATAAAATAATTAAAAATTTAGAGTATTATATTCACGGTCTTTATATCACATGCTAATTTAATTGTTTGGATTTTATTTGACTTAAAGTCTACTATTAAAAATCCTTTTCTGAGTTCCTTTATCGTTATTTTGATTGTATTTTCTAGATGTGCTTTAATTTTAATTTGTACAATTATGGACTTTAGAATTTTTTATGAAATGAAATCTATTAAATTTGGAAAAAAAAAAAAGTCCTATATCGCATATTTAAAAAGTCAATTGCATACTACATTAGTTTCTTTGACAAAAAAAAAAAAAAAAAAAAAAAAAAAAAAGAAGGACATATTACTTTCCCATCACAGCCCATAGCTAAGAAGTCCACAAAAATTGTAAAATTGTATACGCTCTGCATGCTATCATTAATTCCAAACAATTACATTACACTAACTGCCCGTCGAATTGAAGCAGGGTGGACCGGCCGGAAAATGGCCTCAGGCTCAGCTTCCAAAGAAGATAGAAAGAACCCAAGTTTGTTCCTCTCTCTCCCTCTGTCCATATAATTTGATTAATTATCAACTAATGAGAAGGCGAAAAAAGGCAGTCTTTCTGTAATTGACATTTGACAAATTAAAAATGCAGGTTCTGGTAAGAAAGTAGCTGTTGTTGGTGTGTGTATATATATATATGTTAAAAATGAAGAATAGAAGAGAAGAAAGAAGGGGGGAGAACGGGAGCCATCTGATTGGCTAACAGCCAATCAGATGGTTGTAGAAGAAACAGAAAATGGGAGAGAGAGAGAGAGAGAGAGAGTGAGGTTGTGGGCCAGTGGACCGACATCAGGTCGGCGATGGGCTACACTGCCCTTTAGCAGCAAGCCCACCATCCGGCGAATTCAGATGAAGCGACGACGCCCCAATCAGGTGGCGGACGACAGCACACGTGCAGTGGAGAGCTTCGCCGGCGCTGAATCTTTAATTGCATACTCCAGCCACCAAATCAATTGAGACCGGTGCTGTTTGACTCCTCACCTTGAGAGCTTTCATTTGGTACCTGTCCCATCCCCTGAGGCTCGCTGGAAGAGGAGATCAGAGTTGTGGAGTCTGAAACTTTGAAGATGTTTTCCGATGAGATGGCGGTGAGTGGCAGTGAATGGTTTTGATTTTCAAGCTCCTGGCATCGAGGCGAGTTTAGTGGTGTGGAGATTGCCTCGTTCTGCCACCGACAGCGGCGACATGTGGCCGGCCGGTAGTGCTCCAGCGGTGGCCCGTGGGACAAGTCTAGCAGTTTCGTTTTTCATTCCGGTGCTATTCTTGACATTCGTTTGATCAAAATTTGCGAGGGTAAACCCGAAACTCCTATATCTCAGTTGTTATTTGATTTAAATTATGTTTTTGTTATTTGATTTAAATTATGTTTAGTATATTCAAATTAGTAATTGTTGATTAATTGTTCAGTTCAATTGATGATTATGAGTTGAGAGGACCTATGAAGGGTCGTTGGATTATATTGAGTTGCATGGATTGTTGAGAATATTTTAGAAGTGCTATGTTTTCTGTTGAGTTTGGGTAATATCAAAGTTTAAGAGGGATTCTACCGAAATTCCGGCCATAATCTCACTGGTCTTTTAGTTATGTCTTGGTATGTGAGTCGTTCGTATTCTGATAGTATTGTTTATTGTTAGTATCGATGTCTTCGGCGTCTTCCTGATTCTAAGGTCACACTTCCAAGAATAGTCAATCCGATAAGTCGTCAATTAGGTGAGTGGTATTTCCTAATATATTATCCTGTTTCTTTCCATGCATCTACACTTACTGTGTGTATATATATATATATATATATATTATGCATTATTACTGCATAGATGCATGTTAACATTTGAATGTGGTTGATGAATCGATATTTGTTATTTCATAATGATTATGGCTGATGGATGGGGATCAGGAGAATACAGTACCACTTAGGACCTATGGATATGATTATGATTATGATTCTGGTTATGATTATGATGAGATTGAGAAGATGAGTTATGACTGGTGGATGCTGGTCAGGCCTGCTCATCGCCAAGGCCACTATCAGTTCGGTTAGGGCTGTGTGGTACAAACCAATGATGGCCAAGCCCATTGGGTATAAGAGACTGATTGTTTGATCAAGAGAGCCAGTATTGGGGGATCGGCTCCTCATATTTGAGTATGAGTGTGGTACTGTGGATTGTATCTCATCTTTATTTGCTTATGTAATTTATTTGCCTCTGTGACACGTTGCATTGGCATAAACATTAATTTTATGTTTATAGGGTACCAGTTTAATATATTAATTAGTATTATTCATTGAGTTGAACACTCATTCTATTCAAATTATATTTTTCAGGTCGTGGAATGAGCTTCTGAAGGGTTTGTAATTGAGTTAAACTGCCAATTGCCTTTCGGCAACATTTTGTATTATTAAGCACTGAATTATGTAAAGGATATTTGTATAATTGTATACAATTCTAAAACTCTGCAATGTTACATTTACTACTTGTATTTTATATAATTATTAGTTATTATTTATATTCTGAGTTGAGAAATCGTTTGTTAAGCAAAATTCAAAAATATGTTATATGATATTTTTGAGATGATTGAGACGATAGCCAGTGTGGCTTTGAACTGGTTTGTTATGTTGGATCTGCTTAACGTGTGGGCCTATAGCCCTATTGTGTGATGGTTTGTCATTTAGTATGAGGTCAAGCTTACTACGGGCATTGGCAGCTACGTGTATCACCTGTGTCCTAGTGCCAGTCACGTGCCCTCAAGTTCGGAGCATGACAAAGATGGTATCAGAGCAGAGATCTTGTAACCTCTAGTGACATGCAGAGTATAGGATTCCTAATTGTCTTCTTGAGTTTCCTTTACTTTCAATTCAGTGTTAATGTGGTGTTATGATGAGTATTGGTATTAATTATGTGAGTGTGTATGTTATATGTGTTGTATGCTTGTATGATATGATGAATTTGATGATTTTTCTTAGAGTTGTATTTATGATATAAAGGATATATATACATGTGGTGCTAGTAGAAATTCTGTAGTGGTGAAAGTTCTTTGGGTAAGTAGAATATGATCAGAGTGCAATGATTTAAGCTTTTATAAAGTGATAAAATGTTAAGGCTGTTTGAACTGTGAATTTGAGGATCCCCGAGGACTTAATCCAGGAGGATATAAAATGATTTAATTCAAAATTTTAAATGGTTTTGAAATGAAATGTTTTAGTTTTAATTTGATTAATTAAATGAGTTCAAAGATGATAATTAACTTTAGACTATGATTTTAAAGATAGTTTTGGGAATTTATTATTTTGAGACTTTGTACTTGTATCCAGTGTGTCTGTCTACATGCGTTGAGTCAAGCATTATGAAATCATATGTCATTATTCATACATTATGTACCTCATCAATCATTGCATTAAAGTTGCATATTGTGTAGCATCCCTGGACACAGTACTTTGAGTTCTAAAATAAAAATGAAATATTTTGATTCTTACAAATGATTCTAAATAGTTTTGAAAATTTAAACAATTTTGCACATACTTGAAATTGATTTAAGTCCTTAGGATGAGATAATACTTTGAGGTATTAGATACAATAATATTTGATTGGAATTATTGAAGATTAGGTAGTGATTTTGGGTAGGAAAAAAAATTTTATTAGGTAACAAAGTGGAGTTATTATTCAGGAGTACTTATGAAGTGTATATGTTTAAGTTGAGATAAATTTAAAATGACATAGATTGAGAAAGACGCAAGAGTTGCATAGAGATTTTATTTAATATTAATGGTATGGATGAATTCATTATTTTTATATGGATAAGTTAAATGACTAGGAATGTGACATTTAGCATGACGTAAGTGGGAGATTTAAAGTGAGTTAATGTTATGGGCTAAATGTATACAATTGCGAGACAATAGCTATTTAAGTCATGATATCGATGTATTTTATAGAAAGAGAGTAAGTCTGAAATAGTTGTGAAAAGCTGAGATATATTTTAGAATTAACAGAATTTCTTGATGATTTTGTTAATATAAGGATATTGAGATGAAATGGTAGAATTAATGGTTTTGCATATTAATTATTGTGTACACATAGGTGATGATTTCAAAGTGATAAGATAAAAGTTTATATATATATTAGAGAAATTAGCTAGAGCAGGTGTGAGTAGGAAAAGAATTGTTGGGGAATATAAAAAAAAAAAAAAAAAAAAGAGAATTGTCGGATATCAAATGGAGTTATTCGATTATGATAAAATATAATAAGTAATAAATGGAAGTGATAATTTAGGTATTAATATTAGTTTTAGTATTGGTAAAGACATAACGAAAGGATATACTTAGGATTATAATTGATTGGAGGTGAAATCAAAAGCTATATCAGTTTTATTTAAGGTCAAGGGATATAGAATTATTAAGGATTTGTTTTGAGGATTATTTGCACAAGAGTTGAATGTTTATTTGGGACAAGAGATTGATATTGAAATAATGTATGTTGGATGTTTATTTATATGATTTTATTATATTATGAAGTATGTGTTCTATTGAATTTGATATGTTATTTGTAGTTTAGATAGTATGTCAGAGTGTGCAGCTGAAGCGTGGTAGAAAAGTTTAATTGAAGTGCATACTGCTTATTGGGTTTGAAAATTCGAGGACGAATTTTCTTAAGGGGGAAAGATTGTAATATCTTGAATTTTCAATTATTTTATAAAATCCTATTTTTGTACATAAAGGTATTATTTTATTATTTTTCTTTATTAAGCAAATATCAAAGTTATACTTTTATGAAATTTATATATTTATATGACCAGAAAAATATATTATTAATCGTAATTCTATTTGAATGTTAAATGTGTGGGATAATTGAAGAAGTATTATATATTTAGTTATGAAAATATTATAATGGTTATTTTGAGAATTTATATTTTGATATCTAAAATTAATATTATGTTCAATTAATCTAAATTATATTGTTAATTATAGTATGGTATCACAAGTTTGGAATTTCGTTATAATTACTATTATTATGAATAGTTTTTATTAATTGAATTATTATTATGTAAATTATTATTATTACTATTATTATTATCGGAATTGTTTTATGTATATATATGTATATGTTAAAAATGAAGAATAGAAGAGAAGAAAGAAAAGGGGAGAACGGGTGCCATCTAATTGGCTACCAGCCAATCAGATGGTTGTAGAAGAAATAGAAAATGGGGGAAACAGAGAGAGAGAGGCTGTGGGCAGGAGGACCGACGTCCGGTCGGCGGTGGGCTGCACCGCCACCTCTAGCAGCTAGCCCACCATCCAACAAACTCAGGTGAAGGGGCGACACCCCAATCAAATGGCAGATGACAACACACGTGCAGTGGAGAGCTTTGCCTGTGCCGAATCTTTAATTGCATATTCTAGCAGTCAAATCGAACAAGACTGGTGCCGTTCAACTCCTCACCTTGAGAGCTTTTGTTTGGTACTTATCCTATCCCCTGAGACTCGCTAGAAGAGGAGATCGGAGTTGTGGAGTCTGAAACTTTGAAGACATTTTCTGGTGAGATGGCAGTGAGTGGCAGCAAATGGTTTTGATTTCAAGCTCTTGGCGTCGAGGCGAGTCTGGTGGTGTAAAGATCACCTTGTTCCGCCACAGCGATGCTCCAAAGGCAGCATATAGGACAAGTCTGGCAATTTTGTTTTTCGTTCTAGTGCTATTCTTGATGTTCGTTTGATTAGAATTTGCGAGGGTAAAGCCAAAACTCTTGTATCTCAGTTGTTATTTGATTTAAAATATGTTTAGTATATTCAAATTAATAATTGTTGATTGATTGTTGAGTTCAATTGATGATTATGAGTTGAGAGGACCTAGGAGGGGTCGCCGGATTATATTGAGTTGCATGGACTATTGAGAATATTTTAGAAGTGCTATGTTTTTTGTTGAGTTTGGGTAATATCAAAGTTTAGGAGGGATTCTGCCAAAATCCCAGCCAGAATCTCACTGGTCTTTTAGTTATGTCTTGATATGTGAGTCGTTCATATTCTAATAGTATTGTTTGTTGTCAGTGTCAATATCTTAGTGTCTTCCCGATTCTAAGATCGCACTTCCAAGAATAGTCGATCTGATGAGTCATCAATTAGGTGAATAATATTTCCTAATATATTATCCTATTTCTTTCCATGCATTTGCACTTACTGTATGTATGTATGTATGTATGTATGTGTATGTGTATATATATATATATATATATATATATATATATATATATATATATATATATATATATATATATATATATATATATATATATATATATATATATATATATATATATATATATATATATATATATATATATATATATATATATATATATATATATATATATATATATATATATATATATATATATATATATTATGCATTGTTACTATATAGATGCATGTTAACATTTGAATGTGGTTGATGAATTGGTATCTGTTATTGCATAATAATTGTGGCTGACGGATGGGGATCAGGAGAATACAGTACTACTTAGGACCTATGGATATGATTATGATTCTGGTTATGATTATGATGAGATTAATAAGATAAGCTATGACTGGTGGATACTGGCCAAGCCTGCTCATCGCCAGGGCCACTATTAGTCCAGTCAGGGCTGCGTATTACAGACCAGTGATGGCTGGGCCCATTGGATATAAGAGACTGATTATTGGATCAAAAGAGCCAATATTGGGGGATCGGCTCCCTATATTTGAGTATGAGTGTAGTACTATGGACTGTATTTCATCATTGTTTGCTTATGTAATTTGTTTGCCTCTGTGACACGTTGTATTAGCATAAACATTAATTTTATGTTTATAGGGCACCAGTTTAATATATTAGTTAGTATCATTCATTGAGTCGAAAGCTCATTCCTATTCAAATTATATTTTTAGGTCGCGGAATGAACTTGTGAAGGGTTTGTAATTGAGTTAAACTGCCAATTACCTTTTGGCAATATTTTGTATTATTAAGCACTGAATTATGTAAATGATATTTGTATAATTGTATAACAATTCTAGAACTCTGCAATATTACCACTTCTACTTGTATTTTATGTAATTATCAGTTATTGTTTATATTCTGAATTGACAAATTATTTGTTAAGCAGAATTTAGTAGTATGTTATATGATATTTTTGAGATGATTGAGACGATAGCTAGTGTGGCTTTGATTTGAACTAGTATGTTGTATTGGATTTGCTTAACGTGTGGGCCTATAGCCCTATTGTGTGATGATTTGTCATTTAGTGTGAGGTCAGGCTAACTACGGGCACTAGTAGCCACGTGCATCACTCGTGTCCTAATGCCGGTCATATGCCCTCGGGTTTGAGGCTTGATAGTAAATTTCCTAAATAGCTCTTGCTATGTTATCTCCTTTTCCAAGCACTTAATTGGCTCTAGCTTCAGTGCTTCCAACGATCAAAGAAGGAGGAGAAGCACATTGAGGATCAAGACTGCATTTGACACATCTAAAAGATCTTGGACATCTGGAACCTAGAGCAATTCTTTCTTAGATTTGAAAAGCTATTAAATAACAAGGATTTATGAGAATCCACCAAAAACAACCAGATCTGATGGAAAGGAAGAAAACCATCTTTTATATTTGAGGAGCTCAGCAAAGAGTGAGGATTATTGGACTAGAGAGCTCTCACACCATTTACCTAAACATGGAAATTATCACATCCCTAATCATCCATATGCAACTGAGATAAAGAAGGAAGTAGATCCATCTCGTAATAGCAAAATCAACACCAAAATTCCAAATCAGAAACAAAATATACCAATAATAAAGATAAAGGGACCCAACAAGAGTGGGAGGCAAAAGGGATCCATAAACCCTAAGCAAATTATCATTAACTTAAACAAAAAAAGAAAAAAAAAAAAAAGAAAAAGGAAGCACCCCTTCTGGTGGCCGAAGCCACTGGAGGTAGCTCTAAAACAAAACCTAGTTGAAGGTATAGAAACCTTAGAGAGAAGAAGGAGAAAAAGTTTTGGAGAGAGAGAACCGTTTCGCGATATCAGACATTAGGGGTGAGTATCGGTCGATTTGGTTCCCAGATCTAACTGAACTGAACCGGCTAAACCGAAAAAACCAAATTTTTTAGTATTAAAAATATAATCAAAACGTTTTACATGTAAAACTGAACCGAACCAAATAGAAAAAATCAATTTGGTTTGGTTCAGTTATGTTAAAACTGAATTTTGCAAAATGATAGGTTTGTGTAAAACAATATTAAATAAATATATTTACTTTTTTATAGCTATTTTTTAATATAATGAATAATCTTAATTTAAAATAAATAAATTGAATCTAATTCTAATTAACATTAAAGCACAGTAAAATGCTTATAATTACCTTTTGAAAGAGTATTATTATTTATAACCTTCTAATAATTAAAGTAAGTCCACTAATCACAATATCACATAAAATTTTATGCCAAATTAAATACTAAAATAATTACATTTACCATATAATTAGGCATAAATTATGCGTAGTCAATGGAAGTAATTTTTTAAAATAATAATATTAATAATATGGAAATTAAATATACTAAAATAATTACATTTACCATATAAGGTTGCTTTTGGCTATATGGTAAATAATTTTTCAAATATGGTAAATAAGAAAATTAAATATTTTATAATAATAATAATAAATCACATTGATCTACTATATAATTTGCTATTAATCTCCATAATTTTAGCATTCATCATCCCTTTCCAAATCAAATTGATTTGGAAATTAAATATGGTAAATAAGGAAATTAAATATTTTGTAATAATAATAATAATAATAATAATAATAATAATAATAATAATAATAATAATAATAATAATAAATCACATTGATTTACTATATAATTTGCTATTAATCTCCATAATTTTAGCATTCATCATCCCTTTTCAAAGTTTAGGCATCCGTCAATTTAATAAATAAAATATTATAGCATAATTAATATCAAATATTGAATCAATTTATTTTATAATATTATGCTATAATATTTTTTATTTTTTAAACAATAATAATAATAATAATAATAGTATTCAGTTTGGTTCGGTTTTTTTGCACTAGAAACTGAACCGAACCGAAATAATCAAAATTTTTTGCACTTAAAACCGAAACCAAACCGAATCATTTTAAAACTAAACCAAATTGATTAATTAGTTTGATTCGATTTTTTGGTTTGAACCGAATAATGCTCACCCCTATCGAACATGATAGATTTGGGCTTACCGAATCAAATTGGATAAAGGTTAAAATTTACACTTTAACTTTTTATCGATGTCTAATTGGGTGCAAAATAATCTTTTGGGCCAATTAAATATACTAATTTATTTTTTTTTATCCATTTTAACCTTATTTTCACTTGAAGAAGGAGTTTGCATTACATACACTCCTTTAGGAAAGTGATAAGATGAAATTTAATAACAAAATAAATAAATAAAGGACAAAATAAATAAAATGACAAAGCAAAAATTAATAAAATAAATTGAAAAATAAAAAAATACAAAGCACCTTCAATCTCCTAGCTTCCTTCCATTTCAATCTCTCCAAATCTAAGCTCAATATCAATATTGTAGAACATGATAAGTTGACCAAGAACACCAATTTGTCATAGCAAAAACTCAAAAACAATCTATTACCAAAGTTAACAAATTAAAAAATAAATACATCCCTAAAAGAAATAGAAAAACACACTACCAACTAAAAATCACTGCCACACTTAGTACCTGGAACACAAATCCATAAACAAAAAATAGAGCACAATAATCAAATATGAAAGTTTTAACACAACCCATTTCAATTCTTGATGATTTACAATCTCCCAACCCAAAATTCAATGAGAAGGTTAGCCATCTATTTGCGTTTGTATTTGTAAATACAAAGTAGCAAGTTTTATGAAAGAAAATGAACAGAGCACGACGATCGGAGGTGTGAGAACATGGGTTCGTGTTTGTGAACAGCATGGAAGGAGCTCCGCTGAGAGTGAGAGGCTGAGTCGATGAGGGTAAGAGAGTGTTTCTTGCTGTGAATGAGTATCTAAGCATATCGAGCTTCCTAAGGCGCCACTAACATAAGAGTTATGTTAACAGTGAAAGGGTTGAGTCGGGATGAGGGACAGAAGGCTATGAATAAATGAGTAGGAGAGAGATGATGAATCAGTAAGGGTGAGGAAGAGATTCAGAGAGAGTGAGTCAGTGATGAAGAGAGAAACGAGGATGGAGAAAGAAAAAAAAAAAGGAAAAAAATTAAAATGATTAAATCAGTGCTTGTAATTCATGCACAACATTAAATCGCAATTGGGATCTATTTGTGACAAAAATAAATAAATGAGTGTGTTTAATTGGCCCAAAAATTTAAACAAATTTAGTCTACTTAATAATGATAAATTACCTTGACACTATTCAAATTTGACATAATTACTAGGGGATATATATAAATTGATTTGGATGGTTTGTGAGTAATAGATCATATCAAACAGATATCTTTGGTTCAATAAATTTTCAAATTAAAATCAAACTGAAATAATGTGCTCACCAATAATTTAGAGTTGATTTTATTTATTAAAAATTATATTGTAGTTGATTTAAATCGAGTTAAAATTTATATCAATTTTAAATCTAAATTAATTTCCATTAAATACTTATTTTAACTTCTAAAAATTGTAAAAAATAAAAAGTCTTTTATAAATATCTTTAAAAAAAAATTAATCCATTAAAATAAAAATTAAAAAATAACAAAATATTTTAATAAATATAAGTATTTAATTGAAATTACTATAAAATTATCTTCTAAAATATTATTAAATATTTTGATAGATTATTCAATTAATCATCTTTTTTGTACTTTTATAATTTAATAATTTATAAAATCAATTTAATATATTTAATACTTCATGTTGATTTGGATTATAATAGTTTAAAATTTTATTAAATCCTAAATGAAATGGAAAATTTAGTTTTCTTATTTTTTTGAACCTTTTACCAATTTTATACATTTGCAAACCATGATTTTTGGTTTGGTTTGAACAGATTGATTAATTTAATTGGATTAAAGATTTTTTTACAACCCTAATAACTATCACTTTAATTCTCATTATTTCAAACATTTTCATTATGAATTTTTAATTATATTTTAATTCTTGACACTTTATTTTACAAAAACAGTTTTATTCATAAAATTTTAAAATATAACATATTTTAGACCTTAAATCATTATATTATAACACATTTTAATATTTTAAAATATAATACTTTTCATTGAAATTAGTTTAAGGATTAAAAGTGATAATTTTAAAATAGTACATATTAAAATGCTAATTATGAAAAATTTTAAAAGTGTTATAGTAATTTACTTTACCAATAATAGGTTCAAAAGGGATTTTAGTTTCATTTTATTTGTAATCAAACTGAACCTATACGAGTTTGAATTAATCATCACTAATTATTCCAATGAATTTTTCCTTGTAAAAAGGTAACAAAATTTTTGGATGGAACTAGTGGACTTAGAATGTGAAATTATAGTAACATTGTTTGCAAGTACAAGAAAAATTGAGGTAATAAGCCCTTGAAGCAACCTGATTGAAATATAATTGTTGTTAGTTTTCAAGTACAAGAAACTAGGGTTTTGGAATTGCATCAACCTATCTATGATACGGTTATGCTATACTGGAGAGTATTTGGAAGGTATGCTCACTGAGAGACTTTTAAGTTGTTTGACCAAAGGCACTAAGCCTTTGAAATTGCAACAGCCTGATTATAAAGCAATTTTACTCTACTTAAGAGTATTTGAAAATTTGCTCATTAGGAGACTTTTGAGAGGAATGTTGTTTGTTGAAGGGAATTTTATCTGTTGATTGGTAGATGTATTACCTGATTATTGCTAAATTGATGGATTTCTTAGTGAAATCTCTTGGCTAACTGTTGGTGAATGTTGGTTGAGTGTTTGTTTACAGATATTGAAGGTGGCCCTTTGATGAATGTTATTGGTTTTACTATCGGTGGATTGATTCATATGATTGTTATTGGGCAGTTGTGAATTTCTCCCTTTTTTCTATGTAGAATCCCTTCTCTTTTATATTCTTTTAAAAAGTGTTTGTTGGTAACTGCTGCCTTTCACTAAGATTCATTTCTCTACTTCCTCTATACTCCACTAGAGGTATCCACTTTCCATTTTTATTATATTTTAATTCTTGACATTTTATTTTATAAAACATTTTTATTCATAAAATTTTAAAATAAAATATATTTTAGGTCTTAAATTATTATATTATAACATATTTTAATCTTTTAAGATCTAATACTTTTCATTGAGATTAGTTTAAGGATTACACGTGATCATTTTAAAATAATAAATATTAAAATGCTCGTTTTGAAAAATTTTAAAAGTATTATAGTAATTTACTTTACCAATAATAGGTTCAAAAGGAGAATCATTGGAATAATTGATGATGAGTAATTCAAACTTATATAGGCTCAGTTTGATTACAAATAAAATGAAACCAAAATCCCTTTCCCTTGGGAAAAAAAATAAAAAAAAGCAAGAAAAAATATTTTTTTCCTTTCTTACATTCAATTGAATTTCACATTCTAAAATATATATATGTTTATGGTGTTTTTGGCCCTTTAAGTACGTAAAAGATATACAAGCGTGTCATATATGTAAGGTACCTGAACCATTTGGTGTGCTTGTATTGACTTCTAATCAAAGTGATTGTATGAGATCTAAAGGAGCCTGAATACTTCTAAGTCCACTAGTTCCATCCAAAAATTGTGCTAGCTTTTTACAATAGGAAGATTACAAAAGGTAGACTTTATTACTTATGAAATTGTAGAGAAGTTTGCAAGTACAAGAAAATGTAGACTTTATTACTTATGAAATTGTAGAGAAGTTTGCAAGTACAAGAAAAAATGAGGTTAGTTTGAAAGTACAAGAAAAAATGAGGTACTCTGCTCTTAAAGTAGCCTGATTGAAATATAAGTTTTTGCTAGTTTGCAAGTATAAGAAACTAGAGCTTTAGAATTGCATCAACCTGACTGTAATACAATTATGCTATACTAGAGAGTATTTGGAGGTATGCTCACCAAGAGGCTAATTTTGAGTTATTTGACTAAGGTACTGAGCTTTTGAAATTGCAACAGTCTAATTATAATACAATTTTACTCTGCTTGAGAATATTTGGAAGTTTGCTCACTTGGAGACTTTTGAGAGGAATGTTGTTTGATGAAGAGAATTTTTATTTATTGACTGGTAGATGTATTGGGTAATTATTGCTAGACTGATGGATTTCTTAGTGAAATATCTTAGTTGGGTGTTGGTAAATGTTGTTTGAGTGTTTGTCTGCTAATATTAAAGGCGGCCCTTTGATGAATGTTAATGGGTTTACTGTTTGTGGATTGGTTGGTATGATGGTTATCAGACGATTGCCTTGAAGATTGTCTTCCTTTTTTCTATGTGGAATCTCTTCTCTTTTATAGTCTCTTAGAAAGTATATATTGGTAATTGACGCCTTTCACTAAGTTTCACTTTTATACTTCCCTATATTCTATTGAAGGTATCCATTTGTGTTGTACAGATGAATGTGATGGAATCCTCTTTTTTTTTTTTTTTTTTTTGCCCAAGGATCATAGAATTACTGAACAAGATCAAATAAAAAAGATTAGAAAGCCTTAGAGGTTGCATAGATACCCAAATAGGGGAAACAAAACTGTTAAGAATAGAGGAAGCTAACCAATGTGCTAGTCTATTACTCAATCTATCTATCCATTGAAACTGAACACAATTAAAATTGTTAATTATACTCTTAATCAAAAATTGCTAGGCTTGAATCTCCCATGGGCAATCATTAGATGCATTAGGCACACCTGAATGAGGTCTTTGCAATTAGATTGGAAAATGCATTTAGTAACTCTTGCTTGTATCGCCTTTCTTATGGCTAGCACCATTGCATCAACTTCAGTAGCTAAAGGAGAGCGATCTCTATCTTCACCAGTCCATCTAAGACATTGCCTGGATTATCTTTGCAAATTACTACTAGTTTAGCAATACCACTCAAGGAATGAAAGCTTACATTAGTAATGTCAAACTTCACCATATTAATTGGTGGTGGATTCCATCTAGTTGTATCGGTCTACTACACTCTGCTATGAGAATGAAGACCTTGATTATGTGCAGTAATATATTCTAAACACTTTTTTTTTTCTGCACATTTAGCAGTCCATTCAAGATCAAGCACTTGATGTTTGAATGTGAAATCACACCTGGCTTTCCAAATAGACCAATACAAAATTGCAATGTGCTCCAAAGCGTGATCTTCATGAGACAGTAATTTGTCCTTGAGTCAGCAGATTCCATCATTGAAGTAAGCTTCCAAATTGACTTTGAGTTGGTCTGAAACTAAATTTTGATCCAAACCACGTTGTTGTGGCATGAGAACAAAATAAAAGCATGTGATCATTTGTTTCCTCTGCCAATCCACATAAATCATAGTTTTTGGACTCAACCAGACCCCTTTTGAATAATAGTTCTTCAAAAGTACTCTTTAGAAAAGCATGTGTTCAACAGTACAAATAATGTGAGTCTAATTTAGAAGTGCTTTCCTTGTGTATTCCGATGATCTTCTCCTTCTTTGTATCTTCATTGGCAGGGTTGTCACATGTGATGGAAGAGACTTCTAGAAGGGTTAAGAGTAAGGGACAAAAATAAAATTCAACTTTGTTAGTAGCCCATTTGGGCTAGTTTATTCATAGACTATTGGTCTATGGCTGCGTTAGACTGCAAAGCTAAGTCAAAAAAAATCCTCTGATGGGTACGTTATTATATTTGGACTAAGAGTCCATTATGTTGTATTTCACTGAGCTATCTATATATTTATACTATTTTTGGCTTCATGCAATTATTAATGCTAGTATAATATATCTTCTTTGGAAAAGAAAATAAAACGAGCAAATGGATTTGTACTCTCATTTTATTGATTAATATTTGATTACAAAATTAAATTATAAAAGTGATATTTTTCTCCTTCATTAATCTTCTAATCCCAACATGAATATTATATTTTTCGTTGGATGAAATAGGTGAACTTTGTAATATACTAAAAACGGGCTATGAAATCAGCTTACTATGTAATTCATTGTATAGGGATTTTTATACAAATGATCTAAAATATTAAAAAAAATTTACTTTTTAACAACTTCAATTTTTTTTTTTTTTGCAAAAATAGCTTGTAAATATAAAAAAAATAATATTTATAACTTTCAATTTATGTGATTCATCTATGCCCCATCTTTTTTTTTTCAAATGTTTTTATAAGATAAGATTTGTTTATAGCAATGCTTATCTAAATGGCTATTAAATTAAGATTATCAATTTTTTTAATATGATTTATTTAAATTTGTATAAATTTGGTTGTGAAGTCATTATTTGATAAATAATTATTTATTTTATAAAAATTGAAAATTAATTTTTAATAAAATTAATTAATATCATATAAAATTAATTTTCAAAATTACAAATGGTTTTTATGTGTTTATAAGTATATATTATTTATTATTTTAATTTCTTTTAATTTATTTTATTTTAATTAAGAGTTCCAATCATAATCATATGCTTCTCCTTCATCAAATAATTTTGTTAATTTAGTCTAAACAAAAAAAAATTTCTTATTTATTGATTAAATTGATACAAAAAGTGTATGATGGTATACCTACTATAAAATTTGTGTTGATTATGCTTCATATTTTACAAATTTATACATTTAGTTTTCTTTATTTTTTCAAATTACCTAGGTTTTATTTTAAGAAAAAAACAAAAATATAAAATAGCAATTTTAGAATTTAAAAAATCAATATAAAATTAGAAACACTAATTTCTTATTAAAAAAATTAAATCACAACAAATATTATACATTATTATAAAATTTATTTTTTTTAGCGCCAACATCAAACAGTGTACATTAAACAAAAAAAAATATACTTTTAGCAAATAATTAGTATCTAATATATATTTAACATTTAATTTATGAAATACATTAAATAAAATTAGTATTTATTACTGTTTATACAAATCATAACTTTTAAATCAGATAAAAAATTATAGCAAATTATACATTAAACAAAAAACAAAGTATACTTTTATCAAATAATTAATATTTAATATTTAAATTTATTTTGCAAGAAATTAAAAAAATAATGTTAAAATTAGATAATTTTTCAAAATAATAATTATAAAACATTTACTAGACTAACTCAAAACCATTACAAAATCTATTAAATTAATGTTTCATTACAAAATAAACCTAAGAGAATTTTTTTTAGTTAAAAATGTAATTAGAAAGATATAAATATGAAAAAAAAAATTGAAACATATAAATATTAAAAATTTAAAAAATAGAATGTATAACGATAAATTCCTCATACATATATATATATATATATGTTGAGATCAGCCCAAAACTGAGACCACTTCTATTTTGATTAATTTTAAAGCACAGTAATTAGCATGATCTGTAAAATATGGTCTTTGAGCCTAAAATTGAGATAAGCCCATTTGTACAGTAAGTGATTTCCTAAACAGAGTTTTTTACTTTGTATGTTAAGAGTTGTAAACATCATAGTTTACTAAAATACTCATGGAGTAATTGTAGAAATGGCTTGTAAAATCATTTGTAGAGCTTTTTTCAAATTTCCTCCCTTTTGTTTTTTAAGCTTATTGGTTAGGGATTAATGGTGCTTCATTCCTAAAAATTTCAACCCACAGTTAACAGTTGGGGCAATCTAAAAATCAAAATTCTAATTACTTGTGCCAGATACCCAAATATAATTTAATTAAATTATTTTATAATTTCTTTTCAACTATAAAATTAGATTAAAGAATCTTAATTAAAAGAATCTAAAGATTTAATTTTATTTATAGTTTTTTAGGGTTACTAATATTTTGTTCTTAATAAAGAAGACAAAATAGTTTTTTATATTCATCAATAATAGTTCATTGAGTTTAGCATTCTTCCATCCCAATCCCACACTCGTCCCAATCCTGTACTTATCTCTATCCTTTCTGTATCTTAAATATTAAAACTGGACAGGTATGAAGACCTATAGTTGACAGAAAGATAAAAATAAACCAGACAAGTCTCCTTGGTGTAGGGTAGGGCAATTAAGAGCATGGTTTTAAATTTCCATATATCCATGAAAATATCCTGTTTCATAGAGTCTTAATATAAAAATAAACTGTTATATTTCTTTGGCATAATTTTGTATGAAATATCATAATATTATAAAATATCCATAATATTTTATGAAATGTTTCTATATCGGCAAAATCTTTAAAGAAAATTATGATAAATTAAATATATCATGAAAATATAAATATATCATGGAAATATATAAAGAATATCCAATATGCAAATATATATATATATATAGAAAAGACAAATTTGACATCTTACTATGTAATATTCTAAAAATGGGCTATGAAATCAGCTTATTATGTAATTCATTATATAGGGATTTTTATACAAATGACCTAAAAATATTAAATTTTTTTTTCAAAAATAGCATGTAAATATATATAAAAAAAAATATAACTTTCAATTTATGTGATTCATCTATGCCCCGTCTTTTTTCTTCAAATGTTTAATATCATATAAGATTTGTTTATGGCAATACTTATCCGAATGGCTACCAAATTAGGATTATCAATTTTTTTAATATGATTTATTTATGTTTGTACAAATTTGGTTGTGAAGTCATTATTTGATAAATAATTCTTTATTTTATAAAAATTTAAAATTAATTTTTAATAAAATTAATTAATATCATATAAAATTGTTTTTCAAAATTTCAAATAGTGTTTATAAGTATATATTATTTGTTATTTTAATTTCTTTTAATTTATTCTATTTTAATTAACAGTTCCAATCATAATCATATGTTTCTCCTTCATTAAATAATTTTGTTAATTTAGTCTAAAAAAAAATTATCTTATTTATTAATTAGATTGATACAAAAAGTGTATGATGGTATATCTATCATAAAATTTGTGTTAATTCTACTTCATAGCTTATAAATTTATACATTTAATTTTTTTTATTTTTTCAAATTAGCTAGGTTTTGATTTTTTTTTAAACAAAAATATATAATAGCAATTTTAGAATTTAAAAAATCAATATAAAATTAGAAACACTAATCTCTTATTAAAAAAAATTAAATCACAACAAATATTATACATTATCATAAAATTTATTTTTTTTTAGTACCAACATCAAATAATATATATTAAACAAAAAAAGTATACTTATAGTAAATAATTAATATCTAATATATATTTAATATTAAATTTATGAAATACATTAAATAAAATTAATATTTATTACTATTTATACAAGTCATAAATTTTAAATCAGATAAAAAATTACAGCAAAGAGTATATATTAAACAAAAAAAAATATACTTTTATCAAATCATTAGTATATAATATTGTTTAATATTTAAATTTATTTTTCAAGAAATTAAAAAAACTTTAATGTTAAAATTAGATAATATTTCAAAATAATAATCATAAAACGTTTACTAGATTAACTCAATACCATTACAAAATCTATTAAATTAATTATTCATTATAAAATAAATCTAAGACATTAAAAATGAAAAAAAAATTTAAAAATATAATAAAAAGATATAAATATGAAAAAAGAAAATTGAGAGGATATAAATATGAAAAATATATATATATAAAAAAAAAAAAAAGACATAAAGCTTAAATTCCTCACTTATATATCTGTCGGCATCCGCCCAAAATTAGCATGATCTGTAAAATATGGTTTTTAAGCCCAAAATTGAGATAAGCCCATTTGTACAGTAAGTGATTCCTAAACAGATTTTTTACATTGTATGTAAAGAGGGATCAAACGTACAAATTTTGGGACCAATTACCAATGCCGAGTTTATCAACAAAAAGTAAATCTAACATTCTCCCCATAAAAGTAAGATTCGAATGGCCTCACTCACCCTTGACCAACTAGGGTATAAATCATTGGCCTTTTGTTTCCTAGTTAGAGTTGTAAACATCATAGTTTACTTAAGTACTCATCGAGTAATACTTGAGGTTTAATTTAAGTGGCAATAGTATTTGTTTATAAGAATAAAAGATTTTAAATTTAAAATCTCTCATCTATATTAAGTGAGATTTTGTCTTTATGACGAATATTAGGAAATGATTATCTCCTGTTGTGTAACTCACGTCCTAATAGATCATTTCATAAATTTAAAAAAATATATATATACTCATTGAGTAATTGTAGAAATGACTTGTAAAATCATTTGTAGAGCTTTTTTCAAAGGTAAGGCAACCTAAAAATCAAAATTCTAATTTCGATCATAAATTGTGCCAGATACCCAAATATAATTTAATTAAGTTATTTTATAATTTCTTTTCAACGATAAAATTAGATAAAACAATCTAAAGATTTAATTTTAGTAATAGTTTTTAGGGTTAATAATAGTTTGTTCATAATAAGGAAGACAAAATAGTTTTTTATATTCATCAATAACAGTTCATTGAGTTTTAACATACTTGACAGAAAGATAAAAATAAAACAGACAAGTCTCCTTGGTGTAGGGTAGGGCAATTGAGAGCATGGTTTTAAATTTTAGTATATCTACAAAAATATCGTGTTACGAAAATATCATGTTTTAGAGAGTCTCAATATAGAAATAGACCGTCATATTTTTTTGGTAGGATTTTACATGAAATATCAAAATATCACAAAATATTCATAATATTTTCTAAAATGTTTCTATATCAACAAAATCTTTAACAGAAATTATGATAAATCAAATATATCGTGAAAATATTAATATATTGTGAAAACATTTTTAAAAATATCCAATATGCCAAGTATGCAAAAAAAATATAAAAAATAGAAAAGACAAATTTAACATCTTGAATTGTAGTATGATGATGATGATAATTTTTTATTACTGAGGAAAATCAACCTTTTAGCCCATTTTATTATTAAAAAAAAAAATTGTTATGCAATATAAGATGAAGATCATGGATCAAGAAGAGAGAGACATGAGATGATATGGAAAAAATATAAAAGTAGAAATGCAACAATTTAGGAAGTTGACGATCTCTCTCGTAGTTTTAGGTTTATGAGTCTTGGAGTTGGAGATACATATATATTATATTTTACTTTTATACTTTCAAATGATTATGGAATGGAATGCTCTCATGATAGTTAATCTCAATTCCATTCATCTAGTTATGAACTAACACATGCATTCTTATACCATATGAATATCAAGAGACATATATGCATGTTAGTCAATGAGTATTTAAGAATAATAATTATTTTCACTTTTTTTTTTTTTTATTATCAATAGGATGTCTTGCAGATATTAGTCAATATGAGTATAGAATGCATGTTCAACCATATGTTGCATATCAATAATATCGCATGACTTGGGAAGAGTATTGTGAGTGGATTATAAATTATCAGCGTTCAACTATAGGAGGTAGAGCGGATAGTTTTGAATCACATATAAATTCAATGTAGTATTAATGAAACTATTATTTACTTATACACTTATACAAAGTTTATAAGTTGATGAAAAAACTATCCACCTACTTAGAAGTTATATATGTACATTTAATTACACATAATATTTTTCTATCATTTCTTAATAAAAGTCTATTTTTATATAAAAAAAATGATATTGAACTCATCTTTTATCTATTGTTTTTAGTTAAGTTTTTATTTTTGGTTATTAGTTTTATATTATTTTATAATACATGCTATATTTGTTCATTGTGTTTTTGCTATATCATGATTTCTTATTTGTTTTAGTATTTTACAGTATTTATTAAAATTTTATATAAATTTCCAACATTTAACATGTATTTTTTTAATTTTTTAAAGAAGATATTGATATTTATATCTGTTGGATTTTATGGATCGGGTCAGCCTATAATAGGAAGCCCGACCCAATCGATGTTTAGATAATTTAATTAGTTCAAATTATCTAACTAATATCCAATATTTATATATTATGATAATTATAAGATAACAATTATCAGATAAATTTAAAGATAATTAAAATGAAATTAATGTGAATGAAACAACTAATTAGTGCGGGTGTCTTTACAACAAAAAAGTGAGGAATTTAAAATGTGAAAATTAAAAGAATTTTTCATCTGTAATCATTTATTGAGACCAATAATTTTAACTTGATCTTAATTATTTATGCATCACAACGAATAAATATTGTTGTGGTTTGTTTGTTTCTTTTAATATCGATATTGAAATACTTATGGATATTTTCATAATTTGAGAATCTCGACCTGGAAATAAAAATAGAAATTTAAGACCTTATTTAGAGAAAGAAGAAATGGCATTGGAATTGATGGACATATATATATATATATATAGAGAGAGAGAGAGAGAGAGAGAGAGAGAGGCAACTAGCTAGCTTTAGTTTTGGGGTTGGTCACTTGTGATTTTTTATAACTGTTTTGTCTTAAAATATGGTCCCTCTCATATGATTTGTTTTTTTGTTTGATGTCTTTAGCTATTATATTCTTTCCTTGTTTTAGTTTCCTTGTAAATTTTAATGTTGTCTCTTTTGCAGTGTATAGATGCTGATTTTTCACTGAAATCAAGTAATTTATATATTGCATCAAAGTAAGTTTTTTTTTTTTTTTTCCTTTCATCATTGTCCTTGTCTCGCTTTTTGCCATGATGGAATTGAATCTAAGTTTGCTTTTGCTCATTGACTAATTGTTTTGTAATATATTATTTACCACTAATTGTTTTGCTAATTAGGATTGTTTGGGGTTGAGTTTTTCAAAATATTTTTCAATAAAATTTTTTATATTTTTTAAAACTGTTTTAAAGTAAAAATAGTTAAATTGATTATTTTTTCAGAAATATATTTAAATAAATAGTTTATAAAAAAAATAAAACTTAATCAATTAAATAAAAAATTTCTAAAAATATTATTTTAATCCCTAATTGAAATTCCAAAAGTACTTAGTATGTTAATCAAGCCAAAATTTTATGAATTTACTATAACTAGTACTGCAATTAGGATTGAGACAATATCATTATAGTGGCATAAAAAAACCCATAACATCAAACCCTTTTTTTTTTTTTTTTAACTATTATCATAAATATATAGTATTAAAGATTTTTTTTGTTGAGGGAAATATAGTATTAAAGATATAAACAAACAATGTATATTTGAATTAATTTAGTAATTAAAACATTGTTTTTTTTTTTACTCTAATTTCTTTATCTTTGCAAAATATTTTGATGAAGTGGCTATCGGAATTTAAATCCCTAATTTTTTTTTAACACTACGGATATGCACTTAATTGCAGTGTTATTAATTCAATAGCATGTGGCTGAAGATTGCCGTAGCTAATTATTTATGGTGAAGATCTTTTTTCTAAATCAAGTTTAAAAGCTGGTCCAATTCAATTTCTTTTTAATAAAAAAAATTGTTTAAAAGAGTACAAAGAGACATTAGCACATATACACTCTATATCTATAAAGTAAGTTTGATAGACCATAATAAAAAGTAATGTAACGTAATTAAATTTATTTTTATAATGTAATATTTAAACTAAAAATGCATTTAATTACATTATCTTATTACAGTGTAACACACATTGCCATAATGTATTTCAGAGAAAAAATAGAAAATAATATGGTCTCTAATTAATTTCCTCAAATGACAATCCTAAATTGACATTTTCCAAAAACATTAGGATAACCATAAATCAAATTTGGTTTGGTATGATTTTCCTTTACAAAATTCAGTGACATAAAAAGATAATATTAACCTTATAAAATTTATTGGGTCCTATCTGTTCACATAGAAGAATCCAAAGCTGGTTGATCTTTACATGAAACATATACAAAATGGTCTACTTCTACTTGATACTTATGAAGATAGAATTATTGGCACTGACTGGGTCAGATTGCCAAAATCTCAAATAAAAAGTTTATTTATTTATTATTATTATTATTTTTTAAATATATATCTGCATATATTGGACCCAACAAACATGCCTCTTTGTCTGGCCAAGAACAAAGGGACATGCAATTTTTTATTTTTTTTTAATGTGATGGAGTTTATTAGTATTTTCTTAGCTTGGGATTCTAATTTGAAGTCCGTTGTTCTCTTTAAGAACGTGCTTTTGCATTAAAAAACAGGCTGTATTGTGAGTAATGGGTCCACTTCTTTAGCAGAAATCCAAGTTCGAATTATATTCATACATTTTTCTTCCCATTAAGCCCCTTAATCTAGACAAATCCATTTTTGTTGATTAACTAGTTGCAAGACTTTTGGGCCATCTTATTAGTTAATTTCTTTTTAAATTTAATTTCTGACACAAATATTTGAGCTCTCTGAAAGTTAGAAATGATTTTGATTAGAGTTTGATCAACTAAAATATTTAGCCTGAATCTCTTATATTAGGACTAAATAATATGGTCGTGCGAATATATAATCAGGAGGATCAACCTTATATTTGACAAAGAGTCTCTAACACTCAAATTAATAAAAAGTTTTATTGGTAGCAATAACAAAAGGAGATTTCTCTTTTTTAGATAAAAAAAAAACTCGAGAGCTTTTTAGTGAAATGAAGGAGATGTAAAATTTAAACTATTAGAATCAAGTGTCGATCTTTTCCTTTTGTAGGCCTTTGCATGGTGAAGGCATGTGATAGTGGTCCATGAAATGAGATAATATTTTCTAATATACCCTATCTCTAATTGCTATAGTAGGTACACAAATGGTAGAAAGTAGGGTATGTAGATATATCACTTGTCATATAGCAAGTTGATTGATTGTGTTAAGTGGTGAGGACACGCTGCCTAATGGTTCTTCTTTCTTTAATATAGGTAAATTGATGTTGTACTTTATGACATTAGCTATAGTTTAGCAGCTTGCTGGACAAAACAATTTGAGCGAGGGCAAAGCCATTGGAAAGGGGCGAAGCGAAGGCTTCGCTTCTCTTGAATACTGAGGGCTTTTCCTTTCAAGCTTAATTTTGATGGGCCTTCTCTTAGGCCTTAGTTATTCTTTTAGAGATCTTGAAGAATTTAGTTGAGATGGGCTTCAACTGTTAGCTTATCCTAATTTGAAACTTTATTATTATTATTATTATTAACTAGCAATGATGAATTGACTGTGTAAGCATATTTATATGTTATAAGCTAGGCCCCTGGACCGGTCAGGTGGACTTTACAGTGGCTCCGATGGATGATTTTGATGTTGTTTTGGGTTTGGATTTCTTAACGAAGTCTAGGGCCATCCCGGTCCCAGCAGCCAATTGTTTGTTGCTAATGAGGGAGCAACCTTGTGTGGTTCCCATATCCATAAGTCCTATTGCGGAGAAAAAGGTACTCTCGGCTCTCCAATTTAAGAAAGGGGTAAAGAGAAGAGAGCCAACTTATGCAGTGGTCCCCATCTTAAAAGAACAAGAAGTAGGCTTTGGGTATCCAGAAGACATCAGGGATGTGATGTTAGAATTTGAAGATATAATGCCGGAACAATTACCCAAAGCACTGCCCCCACGTTGAGATGTAGATCACAGTATTGAACTTATTCCTGGAGCAAAGCCGCCAGCTAAAGCTCCCTATAGAATGGCCCCACCGGAACTAGCAGAGTTGAGGAAACAATTGGATGATTTACTAGAAGGGGGATTCATTAGACCCTCAAAAGCTCCTTTTGGCGCCCCAGTGTTGTTCCAAAAGAAGCAAGATGGTAGCTTGAGATTGTGTGTTGATTATCGGGCTCTCAATAAAGTGACAGTACGGAACAAGTACCCAATCCCACTCATCGCAGATCTCTTTGACCAATTGAGTCAAGCTAAGTACTTCACCAAGTTAGATCTTCGATCAGGGTACCATCAAGTTCGAGTTGCGGAGGGGGATGAACTAAAGACCACATGTGTTACTCGATATGGTGCGTTTGAATTTCTTGTTATGCCTTTTGGTTTAACTAATGCTCCTGCTACTTTTTGTACTTTGATGAACCAGGTATTCCACGAATATCTAGACAAATTTGTGGTGGTTTATTTGGATGACATTGTAGTGTATAGCACTACACTGGAGGAACATCGGGAGCATTTACGATTGGTCTTTGAGAAGCTAAGACAGAATCAACTCTTTGTGAAAAGGGAAAAATGTGCTTTTGCCTAAAAGAGCATAAAATTCTTAGGGCATGTGATCGAACAAGGCCGATTGAAGATGAATCAAGCCAAAGTGAAAGCCATTCAAGAGTGGAGCCACTGGTGTGACTGAACTCCGGTCATTCTTGGGATTGGCAAATTATTACAGGCGATTCATTTCAGGATACTCACAGAGGATATGGCCCCTTACAGAACTTCTAAAGAAGGGACACAGTTGGCAGTGGACAAAGGATTGCCAAGAATCCTTTGAAAACTTGAAGCAAGCTATATTGGCGGATCCAGTATTGGTGTTACCGGATATGTCAAAACCCTTCGAAATACATACTGATGCTTTGGATTTTGCTTTGGGTGGAGTATTGATGCAGGAAAAACATCCAATTGCCTTTGAGAGCAGAAAATTTAGTGAGACAGAACGGCAATACACGGCACAAGAGAAGGAATTGTTAGCAGTTATACATTGTCTTTGGGTGTGGAGACACTACATTTTGGGGTCCAAATTTGTGGTAAAGACAGATAATACGGCGGTGAGTCACTTCCTTATGCAGGCCAAATTGACACCCAAGCAAGCCCGATGGCAAGAATACTTGGCAGAATTTGATTTTCACTTTGAGTACAAGCCAGGGGTGACGAATCGAGTGGCAGATGCTCTTAGTAGAAAAGCAGAGTTGGCAGTGCTAAAACAGTTGGCTCAATTGTCGTGCAGTAGCCTAAAGTCATCTATGCGCAACCAGATCCGGGAAAACTTAAATAAGGACCCGCAAGCAGTGGCACTTATGAATATGGTAAAAGCTGGGAAGACAAGACAGTTTTGGCTGGAAGATGGACTCCTCATGACAAACAAGCAACGGTTGTATGTCCCAAAAGCAGGAAATCTGAGAAAAACATTATTGCAGGAATGTCATGACACCTTGTGGGCAGGACACCCAGGTCGGCATCGGACACTAGCGTTATTACAACAAGGGTATTACTGGCCCCAGATGGAGGAGGATACACTAGACTATACTAAAACTTGCTTAGTATGCCAACAAGATAAAGTGGATCATCAGAAAGTAGCAGGCTTACTTGAACCACTTCTTACACCTAGTAGACCATGGGAGAGTGTTTCTCTTGATTTCATCTCTCACCTTCCAAAAGTTGAGCAATTTGACACCATTCTGGTGATAGTCGACCGGTTCTCGAAGTATGCAACATTTGTCCCAATGGCTAAAACCAGTACGGCGGAGGATACTGCTCGGGCATTCTTCAAGCATGTGGTGAAGTATTGGGGTGTTCCAAAAAGTATTGTGAGTGACCGAGATTCTCGGTTTGTGGGATCTTTCTGGTCAGAACTATTTCGATTGTTGGGATCTCAGTTGGACATGTCTACCAGTTTCCATCCCCAAACAGATGGGCAAACAGAACGGTTCAATGGCCTTTTGGAGGAATATCTTCAGCACTTTGTATCCACCAATCAGAAGAATTGGATCCCTTTACTTGATGTCGCACAATTTTGCTTTAACTCACATAAAAGCTCTGCTACTAACAAAAGTGCTTTTGAGATTGTCACAGATCAACAGCCATTATTGCCTCACACGCTATAAGGTCCTTATACAGGCAGAAATCCAAAAGCTTATCAATTCACTTTGGAATGGAAGCAAAACAATGACATTGCCAAAGCTCACTTGGAGAAAGCACGCAATCGCATGAAGAAATGGGCTGATCAAAAGAGACGACCAAAAAATTTTGAAGTGGGAGACTTGGTACTTGTCAAGATCAAGCCAGAGCAATTTCGCTTCCTCTACAACAGAGACCACCGCCTAGTACGAAAATATGCAGGACCTTTTCCTATTGTTGCCAAAGTCGGGAGAGCTGCCTACAAGATTAATCCTCCACCATGGATGACAGTTCACCCAGTCTTCCATGTCAGCCAGCTTAAGCCATTCCATCCAGATGCTGTCGACTCCAAACGAACAAAAGATCGCCATCTAGCTATCACCAGAGCACAGCCTCTCGACAAAGAAGTAGAAGAGATCCTTGAGGAGAGAATAGTCAAGCGCCAGAGAGAGTACTTAGTGAAGTGGAAAGGCCTGTCCTCAGAAGAAAACTCCTGGGAGAAAGAAGCACACCTCCAGCCTTATGCCCACAAGATTCGAGATTTTGCTCAGAAGTCTTTATTCTATAAGAAATTAGAAGCCCTATAGTCAACGGGGTCGTTGACCGTTGGAGTGGGGGAGAATGTAACGGGGGATTGATTTTGTAATTCTTATAAGGGGAAATGTGATAGATTTTGTAATTAGGTCATTTTCACTATGTTATCTTGTAATAAAGGAGGACTCTCCTCCTCGCGCCTTATGCTTTCTCCTCCTCGCACAGCCCAGTTTGCCCTTTTAGCATATATAGGGGGGAGTGACTGGTGAGCCAAGTGATTAGGGAGTCAGGCACTGTTGGTTGCTTAGCCCGTTGTAAGGTCCCCCTACTTACAATGGGCGCACTGTGGCTTCTATGATGTAATGAATTACAAATCAATGAAATGAGATTGACTTGATGTTTCCTCATGTGCTGTCATGTTCTATTACGAATGCTTGGTTGCTAAACTATTGTTATGCTATGTTGTCGCTTTCATGCTATCATTGCTAACATTGGCCCGTTATTGATATAAATCTTACTATGCTTATGCACAGGTAACTGAACATTTGGCTGGCTTGTGATTGTTAGCAAGCACCGCACGGTCCCAACGGTTCAATAACACTACTCAACTATTTATCAAATTTTGGTTATATTGTGGAACCTATACTTTTAGGTTTTAGTGTGAGCTTCATCCAATTTAAAATGTAAATTGAATCAGATTTAAATAATTATATATTTTAATTTAATTATTTTAATTAAAGGTGAATATTGATAGAATTTATCTAAATACAAAGGTAAATTCTTATATTTAAACTTTGAACATGCTTCCCTATTAATCATACTTTATTGACATACCGATAACATAGGTGGTGCAATCCCTTTTCCCTATGCTAATTGTTTTTTTTAAGTACGAGAGAAGATTGCCTAAAAAAAAAAAAGGTATGAGAGAAGAGGAATCAAAAATAAATTTATCACTTAAATTATACATACTGCATTTACTATTAAGTCATGTATAACGGTGTTTTCACCACATTAATTATTAATAACTACTCCTTTTATTGTGAAAAAAAAGTGGCTATTAAAAAGTAAGTTTTATTTATAAAAAAATGGTTATTTAGCAACCTAATTAAAAAAATATAGTAAAATGACTAATTTACCATTATATTTTCTAAATATGAGAGATGCTTTCTAAATTTATACTACAATTAATATGAGTCTTTTTGTCAACTCATCACAAAATTATTATTTTTTTAAAAATGGTGATTTTTACTTGTTGGTCACTTTTTTTAAAATAGAAAGAGTATATTGCATGAAAATTTTGGAAGGTTGCATTTTTACATTTCAAAAACATTTCATAATTGAAAAGTTATGAAAATTTGTTTGAAACGATTCGGACACATTTCTATAATTTAAAAAATTGAAAATTCATTTCTATAAATGAAAACTCATTTCTAAATTTAAAAAAAAAAATCATCTAACTTATATCAACACTTAAATAAAAATATTCACTTTTGACTTTATTTTTTCTTATAATAATAATAATAATAATTATTATTATTATTATTATTATATATATATATATTTATTTATAAATTAATATTTATAACCGTTATATTTTTGTATTTATCATAATTTTTCGCATTTTATGTTTTTTCCGTGTTTTGTGTTCTATATTTTTTAAAATTATCATTTGCATGTTTGTATTTCCGTTTTCTTTTTCCATGCAACATAGATTAATGACACAAAAATAAAGGACTTTTTTGGGAACTTACAAAAAAAAAAAAGAGGAGAATAAATGAAGGGTCATATTAGTCAAAACAACTGATCCAATTCAAACAAAGAGCGAAAACTAGTAAACCACCCCATGTGATGGCAATGCTGCTAAAACCAGAAGACTGCCAGGATACATAAGACAATGAAAAGCCCAAAATCAAATCAAACCAAAGAAAAAAATAAAATCTGATCTGCATTTAGTTAAAGAGTGACAAAAGAAGCTTATATACACAGTAAAGTCATCTGTTCCATTCCTGTACACTATGCTCTGTTATCCATATACACAAAACCACTCACTTGGCTTTGGCTTGACTTCCTGGATAACAGAAAAGAAAAAAAAAAAAAAAAAGGAACCCAACCCCATTAGGCATTAATGTCTCACTTTGTCTAATAGTAAATGCTTCTTATCAGTGTCTGTTTGTGCGGCCATTTTTCAACTACCTTCTCCATTATATAGCCACTTTCATTTATTAATATCAAACACACCGATAAACCACTTATTGCAGACATTCATAGTGGTTTAGTTCTTCTTTTCAAGGTTCTGTCTCGTCTTTTGCTTCCTCTACCGTTGATTTCCACTGGTTTTGTGCTTCTTGGGTTTTTCTTAACAGAACCATAACTACATTCTTTACTTTATTAATTTCACTTGTTTCTTTATGTCCTGTTGTGGCTCATGGGCTTCTAACAAGGTTGCTTGACTGTTTAGCAGTTTTCCGGTAAAAAGTTTCTGTTTTTTCATTTCCCACTTGAATTTTCTTGTGTTTCCCTTGTATATTGACACCTGGGTTTCACCAAATTTGGTTAATTACGAGAATGTCACTAACTGTTTGATGAGTCTTTGCTAAAGCCAAAGCAGATTTGAAGTCTAAATTTCCTGAATTTTCTTCTTGGGAGTTTGTTCTGATTCTAGAAAAAGAACTTCAATTTTGCGGTTTGGTTACCAGCAGAGTTTAACTTTTAATGGTTTTGTGAAAATTATACGCTTGGTGCTTGAAATTAGTCCTCAATGGGGTTGTTAAACTGGTTTCTTATTCTGTATATTTCATGGGCTTTCTTTATTCAAAGCACCCATGAGTTACAGACCTATCAGGCTCAACTTCTATTACAGGTGAGGAAGCATTTACAGTACCCTTCACAATTGGATATTTGGGAAAGTTACGGAGGAGACCTCTGCAGCCTGTCTTCAACTTTACATATGAGCATCATTTGCCATGACAATTTAATTACTGAGCTCAAAGTTAAGGGAGATAAGCTTGTCAAGGTTAGTGAGTTCAATGGATTTGCAATTCCCAATCAGACTTTATCTGAAAGTTTCTCAATTGATTCTCTTATTACTACATTGACAAGATTAACCAGCTTGAGGGTTGTTAGCTTAGTATCTTTGGGGATATGGGGACCACTTCCTGATAAAATTCATAGGCTATATTCACTTGAATTTTTGGACTTGAGCTCAAATTTTTTGTTTGGTTCAGTTCCACCTCAATTATCAAGAATGGTTAAACTTAATTCTTTAACATTAGATGGCAATTATTTCAATGGATCTATTCCAGATTGGTTGGATTCATTGTCTAATCTCACAGTTTTAAGCTTGAAGAATAATCGATTCAAGGGTCAGTTTCCTTCTTCAATATGTAGAATCACAACACTAACTGATATTGCCTTTTGTCATAATCAGCTTACTGGTCAATTGCCTGATTTGAGTACCTTAACTGGCCTGCAAGTGTTGGATTTAAGAGAGAACAAATTAGATTCTGACTTACCTGCAATGCCTAATGGGTTGATTACAATTCTCCTAAGCAATAATTCCTTCTCAGGAAAAATTCCTGAACAATTTCGTCATTTGACTCAGCTTCAACATCTTGATTTATCCTTAAATCATCTGAGTGGAACACCTCCATCTTCCTTGTTCTCTTTGCCTAACATCAGGTATTTGAACTTAGCTTCCAATATGCTCAGTGGATCCCTTCCAAACCATCTTAGTTGTGGAAGCAACCTTGGGTTCGTTGATATCTCTACAAACAAGTTAATTGGTGGAGTTCCCTCTTGCTTGGACAGTATGTCAAATAACAGAGCAGTTGAGCTTGGTGGGAATTGCTTATCCATTGATGCCCAACATCAGCATCAAAAGTCATACTGTGAGGCAGCCAATATAGAGGCAAAGGAATCAAGAGGTAGAGCAGTAGGAGTATTAGTTGCTATCGTTTTTGGAACAGTTCTTGTTATGGTGCTTTTGGCTTTAGGAATTCTATTTTTCTATAGAAGATATAGGTCTAGAAGGACATTTGAACAGAATATATTTTCCAAGGTTGTGCAAGATAAGGCACCTACTGGGGTTTCCTCTGAAGTCCTTGCAAATGCCAGTAAGTTGTACATTGTCTGATTATCTTGTTATTCCTTGCAAATGTCAGTGGGTTGTACATTGTCAGGTTATCTCGTCATTATTCCATATTCGACCAAGTCCAATACATCATAGTATCTTGCATAATGTTTAATTTCTTAATCAGGAATGTACAGAAATTTAGCAATAACTATTTGCTTTTTCTTTTTCTTTTTTTTCCTTTTAGGATTCATTTCTCAGGCGGCCAAGCTAGGCACACAAGGCGCCCCCTTATGTCGTGTGTTCTCCTTGGAAGAGTTGACAGAAGCCACAAACAACTTTGATTCATCAACATTTTTGGGTGAAGGCTACTTTGGAAAGGTACTTAGAAGAAGAAGAAATTTAGTGGTTAAACATGGTATTCATCATTAAACTCATGCTTATGAGCAGCATATTGGACCTAATTTAGTACTTCAATTCTGCTTAGAAGTTCAGCTTCTTTTTCTATATCCTCAAGTTTTGTAAAATAAAATAAATAGCATGTTACATAAATGAATTCAGGATGTGAAACTATCTCTGAAACAATTATTCATGTCAGCCTATTATGCATTTTTTTTTCACTTATCAGTTGGAATGATAATTGAGGCAATTTATTGGTTGAGATAGTTTTTAGTGTCCATCATGCAAAGCTTACTCAGTTCAATCTTTTTTTTTTTTTTTTTGTCAGGTTTACAAAGCAAGATTGGATACTGGAACTCTTGTTGTCGTACGGTCGCTGACTTCCTTAAAGAAACATTCAATTCAAAATCTTAAAGTTCGGGTGGATTTACTTTCAAAGCTTCATCATCCACATCTGGTTGGTCTCCTGGGTTATTGCATTGACTGCAGTGGACAAGATGATTCTAGTGGCATCAAAGTCTTCCTTATCTATGAATATGTGCCTAATGGAAATTATCATGCCCACCTATCAGGTCAGTTTTCTAGGAAGTGTAGAATCAAATATATTGATAGCTGGAAAACATTCATATGTTTCTATACATTTGCATCTGTCTGTCTATTTGAGAAAGAGAGAAGGGGGACAGGGTGGTTTACATGGTTTTTAAGGGAATCACAAGCTTTGATAGTGCATTTTACTCTCTTTTTCTTTTTTTGTTGGATTTATTGTTTTCATGATCTATATGCAGAAACTTTCCCAGAGAAAGTCCTCAAGTGGTCAGATAGATTGGCAATTCTTATTGGAGTTGCCAAGGCTGTGCATTTTCTGCATACTGGGTTGATTCCTGGCACTTATAACAATCGACTGAAGACAAAGAATATATTGCTTGATGAACATCGAATTGCAAAACTGAGTGACTATGGAATGGCTATAATAACAGATGAAATTGAAAAAAATGAGGTAATTTTGGCAGCTAATAATATTAACTTGTTAAACTTGCAATTGTATCTTAGTTCCGAGTGGTCATTCTGACGCATTTCATCTATGCTGTAGGTAAAGGGAGAGGCCTCAAAATCACGGTATGTATTGTTCTTTTCCTAGTGTTTTATGTAAGAAATTCTTGGTAGAATGCACAATAAGTATTATTTCTTAGAATTTCTTAGAGCTTTAAGAAGTTTGGTTGCTGGAAGTCAGGGACCTTCTAAATAATTGCCAATAGTCTACATAATGCATAGGTGGAAATTCAAAACAAAGTGAATAAAAGCAGATAGATAACTTTATGGTAGAAGTTGCATTACAGGGAAAATGGATCCTAATGAAAATATCTTTGGTTGACAGGCACTTAATTTTATCACCATCGGAACCACCAATATCTCAATGATTTGTTCTCTTATTAGTACCATCACCTCCAGACCCTAATATCATTTTTCCAATATTACTATCACTGCTGCTGAAATTGTTAATTCTTCCTTCACTGCTCCTTCTGCATTGTTTCCATCAAGTCATTGTTGTTATTTGATGCTGCTGTCTACCCAGAAAAATCACAACTATGATAATCAATAAAGATGTTTATTTCAGCAATTAAGTGTTAAATGAGATGTTAATGTCCAGCAAGAAATTGATGATTAACGAAGTGTTTCAAGCTTCCTTAACTGTTCACTTTCTGTTACAACCTGTTTAACATTTTGTTGCATCCTTTTCTGTAGGCATAGGATAAACTTAGAGGATGATGTTTACAACTTTGGGTTTATACTACTCGAATCACTTGTAGGTCCTATAGTAAGTGGGAAAGGAGAAGCATTTCTGCTGAATGAAATGGTATGCTAAAATGTTCTTACATTGTTGAATATCCAATTCTTTGAATGTTATCACAGTAAGCTATGGCCTTCCTTCTTCCTAAAGCATTTGTCTAACAACTTTTACCATTCAGCTGAGTGTAAAGTTCTTGCAACTTTTACATCTGACACCTGGTGCCACAAATTTGCAGGCATCCTTTGGCAGCCAGGATGGTCGAAGACGTATTGTGGACCCAATTGTTTTGACAACATGCTCGCAGGAGTCATTGTCAATAGTGGTTTCTATCACAAGCAAATGCATATCTCCTGAGCCTTCAAGTCGTCCTTCTTTCGAGGATGTCCTCTGGAACCTACAATATGCAGCTCAAGTCCAGGGTGCAGCTGATTCTGATCAGAAATCAGATTCTACATCCCAGTCATAAGTTTATATGCCATATTAAACCTCCATGTGGCACGGAGGTTTATAAGCAAATGAGGTAGCATATATTTGGGCAGCTTCAGGTAGTTGAAATGGAAATGTATAGTTGTAAATGGATATTTGATTGCTTGAACATAAGCATAATTAGATTTTTTTTATACGTAAAGTTTGTTAGATGAATTTCATTTTAGTGGGCAGTGAGCGTTTGTACAATGTAGTGTCCTGAAGTTGAACAAACTTTGACTAAGAAGAAATGACTTCCAAATACTTCAGTGATGGAAATTGAGAAAATTATAAGGACTAAAGAAACTTGATTAAGGCTAGTTAATTATCTTTAGTACATGACTATGCTTTGAGATATTCCATGACAAATATTGATATTGGGAAGGAAATTATAGTGAGGTTGATGAAGCTTTGGACCTCTTTTATCTCAAATAGCTCCTGGTCTACTTCAGGAAGATCAGGTTTGGCCTTCTCCTTGTGCTTTTTTTTGTATACCGTAATTTTAAAGTGAAGGGGAATTGGGATCTAAGCGTATAAAAATAAAAGATAAAAAAATTTACTTGGGTCATACATGAAAATGCTTTTGATATAACCTAGTAGTAGTAGAAGCTTACCTTCTTTCATCATTGGATATGAACTTGCTTTCAAATGCACTCAAAGATCTCTCAATCTTGGTGGTTTCTGACAGGATACCTGCAAAAGTCATAGGTCACCATTAGAGAACTGTGTCTCACATCACATGCTTCATGTTTCCCTTTTAAGTTGCTATACCTAATCAGAGCCCATCACCACATCCATTCAAGCTTGAATTAGTATTAGCTTCTTGTGACCTAACAATTCAAAAGAGGTCAGGTACCAAATTTCTTTAAAATAGAACCAAATCCTAAAATGGGTTTATAAGAATTTGTATCCCTAAACATTTTTTTAAAGGCAAACAATACATATTAAACAATGGTCCTTGTGATTGTTGAACCTGAAATATACAAGGTTACCCTCCCTATTAATGCAAGGCACTTTGCCCCCTTGTACAAGTTTTTTGTAGAAACATTATTTCTTTGTTTATTACTATATTGATGGCTGTTGTTGAGAATTTTCATTAAAGCTCTGCTATGAAGCTTAAGAAATAAGGGGAAGGAAGGAGAGCAGTCAAATCCTAACTGCAAAAAATGCATTTAAAATTACAATTGGAAAAATACTAATTAATGAGGCAAATTTGTCCAGAAAGATAAAAATGTATAATCTTTGGTATTTGATTATCTTTTGGATGGAGACATTTCAACTCTCTTTTATCCTTAAGCCATGTTTAGCTTTGTATTTAATTAAGGTAATATTTTTTGGGATTTCTGTTAGGTTAAAAAGGCGTTTTTATACTTTTGGAAAACTCAATCTCGAATTAAAATAAGTAATAACTATATTTATAGGTTTATGCGGAGTGGAAGATGCGTGAAGCTATTCCTTAGCCATGTTTATGAGGTTGTTGGGTGCAGCTTGTTAGTCATGTAACAGAGGACAAGTCATTTCACCTTCTTAGGTCATCATATCAAACCAATGGTGATTTTAAATTATTAATTAAATTAAATTAAAATTACTCGTGAGTACTTCCTCAGTTGGATATTTTCTCTCCCATGTATGAGATACTAAAATTTTAATCCTGGAGAGAAAAAATATTTGACACTAATTTATTATGATCTTATATTTTTTATATAATATATATTCTATCATTATATTATTAATTTAATAAGACACTTACCAAGTTTCAATAATTATATGTTATTAAGATTTTGGTATACATATTAGATCAAAATTAAGATTTTTTAGATTTCATATTTGATTCATGTACCAATGAGGTTTAGTGATATTAGAATTATTTTAGTGTTAAGATATTTTGAATTCAAGTATTCGTACATAAATTAACATCATTTTTTTAAAATAAAATATATACATACTCGTATTAGAGATGAAACATATTCCTCTATAAAATTATAATGATTTTATAAAAACATGCTAATCTATATAACCCAAACGCATTCTTTCTATAAGCTATGTGGGATCCACAAAAATAAATTCAAGTCTAACATTATAATTTAATTTTTGAGTTATATATATATATGTGTGTGTATACTAAATTTTTTTCTAATGTGTTTTGCATGTTAATTTTTATTATAATTCATTACAACTAATTCTAAAATATAATTTAATTTGATATTTTAAATATTAGTATAAATACTACATGACATATAAATAATTTAAATGAATATTGTGTGATATTACTTTTTAAATTATAGTAGTTGTTAGAAACATAATTTCTTTATAAACTATATTATTAGAGTAAGTTGCTTTCTTGTTATTTGACTTTTAACTTTTAATCAATGCTTTTATAGTTGATGCTTAAATACTTATTGACAATGTAACATACAATTATATATGGTAAATACAGTTCTACACTAGATATCTTGTGCTTTATTAGTAGTCATTGTAAAACAAAAATGCACAGAAAACTGATTTCTTTTAAAATGAAAATGATATTTCTCCTTTTCAACTAATTATAGTGGTATCATTAACAATAGGGTTTATTTTTTTGTATATTGTCCTATGGTTATTTTTGCAAGTATAATATTTTCATTAAATTTTTTTGCACACCATCTTTGTTCCATTGAGCAATATTATGGAACAAATAACTTTTAAACGAGATGACAAGCTTATTTGATAACAATGTGTTTAAAAATTATTCTTTGGTACAACTCACAATTTCTTTTTATTGTTATATTTGATATTACTATTCAATATTCTCTCTCGATCTCTCTATCTAGTTTAAATAAAATTTTTTCAAATTTAAAAAAATTGAACACTTATGAAATCTTACAAATAAAATATTTAAAGTTAATTTCGCTTTCTTATTGTACAGTAATGCAATGTACTGAATTATGTGTGAAAAAATACATTGTTTCTAAAATAAGTGGTGGAGTTCATGGGTATTATGTTATATTCAGATTTTGTACTTGAGTGTACTAGTACGGGTTTTAGTATTAGCAAGTAATATAATAAATACAAAATAGAATTTTTTTTTAATTAATGATGATTTAACTATTCAATTCAAAATAAATATAAAATAAAGATATCTTTTGATTCAAAATAAATATAAAATTTGATTTAACTTTTATCTTTTTTAATTCGTATTAAAAATTTACTTATTTATATATTTTTATACATTATATTAAATATTTTAAACTCAATTTATTTATTTATTTATCTATATTTATTTTTAAATATCATACTTTTATCTTTTTATTTTTTGAACAAAAATTTTCTCTAATATAAGTTGAAATTTATTTGATAATATAATAATTTGAAATTTTTAATAACTTTATTTTTTCAAAAGATTCAATAGTTTAAACTTTATATTAGTTATTATTTGCTTAGCAAATAAAGAGAAAATTAAAAAGCAACTATAAATCAAAATTTTTTATTGTTAATGGATATAACATGCAAAAAAAATTGTTGAGTTATAAGTGTAAAAATTACTGATTCCTTTTTTCTTTTATTAAAAAAAGGATTTTATATTGTTAGACTAGGTGATAATTTAAACCTTTTGTTTATTATTAATATAATTTTTGTTCTACTGGATTTGTTCATTAAAAAAATACAAAATAATAATTTTGTTTAAAAATCAACTTTCAAATTGTTCCTTAATTTTCCATTTCCTTGTCTCTAAAAAAATATATTGCTAATTAACATTGTATTATAAACATATTTGTAATAGATTATTAATTCTAACCACATAAATTAATAAGGACAATAATTTGTTCTATTGTGATAGTTTATATTTTTGCAATTTTGATATTAAATATCAAAATATAAGAAAATGTAACATAACATATTGTCATAACATAATAAATTAACTATTATCTTTAGAAATTGAAATTGTGTCGAAATAAATAAACTAGTCTATTGTTATTGTTAATAAAAAAAACTAAATAATGTTTTCAATAAGAGAAAATAATCATGTTACAATTATAAATTTTTAATCTTTTTCAATTTTGATTTTTCTTTACTAGTTGGGCTTCTTCGTCTTCTTCATTTTTTTCAATATTTATCATTTTGAATGTCTTTCCCAATGAAAATTTTAAATTTATACTTTAAATGATCTTATTTAGTTAATCTCATAAAAAATAATATTTTTTCTCCTCGTGCCAATTGATTTCTTATAAAATTTGCTATGATTATTTTCTTTCTATAGTAAATAAAAAATAAGATGTAATAAAATTTTAAAACAATAAGTGATATAATAAAAATATGATTAACTAAATTTTATATTAACATAATGTAACATGTTACAAAATTATAGTTCGATAAATTTTTTTATTTTCGTCAACTGCACATTCTATCAATATTTAAATATTTTCATATAGAGTTATATGAACATTCATATCTCCATCAAACATTCGAAATTTTAATATATATCTATGACATAAAATAATAATAAATAATAATCAATATTTAAGCATATATATAAGAGATCATTATTTAATTAATGTGAAATATTGTAATAAATTATTATATAATTAATGTGAAAAGCAAAATATCTATTTAACATATTTAACATCATTATTATTGTATTCGCCATATCTTTATTTCCCTTTCAATCCGATAAGATAAATTTTAGCTATGTATTCTGTACAAGATTCAAATTAAAAAAATATACATATATATTTCTATATAAATATAACAAATTCAAGTAATTATCTACGTATATTATTTGGTTACTTATTTGAAATGTTTTTCTTATTGTTTCTTTTAAACTTATTTTTGGTACTTATCAAAATCTTTTTATATTTGATTACAATCACGTTAGTATTTTTATAAATAAACAATGGGCTTTTAAAATTATTAAAGATAAAATTTAGAAATAATATACGCATAAATCTTATAGCTCATAAACTTCTAATATATTTAGATTAATTTCAATAGTATTGATCTTCAATGTTGATAGTTGAAGCTTGGTTATAGCATAAAGAATTAAAAAATAAATATTAAATTTAAGTTAAGCATTTAAATGTTGATAGCTAAATTTTGGCTAGAGTATAAAAAATAAATATTAAATTTAAGTATTTATAAAATTATAAATAAATTGATTTTTTTTACAAAAATGCATATCATTATAAATAGAAACTGACATTTAATAACGTAATAATAGGATTTTATACATTGTTGTTAAATGAACTTGCAACTAGTGCACCTTCTTTTTCCTCTGTATCTTCCCACAAAATCAAAAATAATTTTTATAATCTACAATTTCTCAAAATCAAATTAAAATTTATCTGATTTGTTAGTATTTACAATCAAAGTCAAATTTTAATTTCTCTAACTTCTTAATATTCAAAATAACATAAAATAAATAAATTATTCTGATTGAATTTATTTATACAAATTATTATTTTTTTTAGAACATACAAATTATTTCTAATACTTAAAATAAAAAATTTTAAAATTTATTGTCATGATCGAAATCCGAGGACACATAACTGACATTATGACACAAGTGGTACATGTGGCTAGTGGTATCCATAGTAAGCCTAGCTAGGGTATGTTTGTTTGAAAGGATGAAAAAATGGAGAGATGTAAATCTTATAAATAATATTGTCTAGATACAAAATATGAAGAAAATGTATTTAAACACTATTTTTTACAAAATTCACATCCTCTCACTTTTTTATCAACTCAAACAAACATAGCTTGAACCATAAACTTTTATAGAATAACTGAAACTATCAAAATTAATGGCTAGGAACATTAGCAGTAATATCTTTAATTTTAATTTCTCGTTTATTAGATATCTATTACCAATATTTAACCTTAAAATTAGCAATTCCTAGCTTACTATAATTTCATCGCAACTTGAATGCATAACTTAACATACATAATCACCTTAGATAGAGTAACAATGCAGAGAACTAAAGTTTTTTTAATACAAAATAACATAAATTTATTACATAAATGAAATTACATTACAATTTACTGTCGAAGGATAAATGGCATGAATAACCCATTTAAAATTTTTTTGCGAGTTCATTCCACATTCTAGGAAAAATAATTGAACAGAAATAAGTGTTCGACTCAATGAATGATACAAACTAATATACAACATGATATTCTACAATTATTTATTTACTAAAATGCTCATGCATTGTGTCATGGAGACAACTATCATATCATCATACATGGATGGGAACTAGTTGATAGGAACCACTCTAAACCTCAATATGGGGAGTCGATCCCTTCTCTTGGCTCACTTAATAATCCAACATGGGGCCACTGCGAGACTAGCTCAAGCTATGCATCCCTATACTGTCTTATCCATATTCAAGAGTCATAGCAAGACCAACTCAAGCTAGGCTATTACTGTCATAACATCATCATCATCATCGTATCATAATCATATCATAATCCATATCCTATCCTTGTGCGCCTATGTCATCCTAATCCCATCCAAATATCCACATATCATCATCCATAATGCAACATTCACAATAAGATGATAGGATGCATTTATGCAATCATAATGCATAATTATATATATTTATATATACATATAATAAATGCATCACATGATAAATATGAAAACATATTAAAAAAAATCACTCGCAACTTTGGTGAAATCTGTTAACTCTCCTTAAAACATCAGTCGATCACTCGAACTAGGAAGATGTATGGAATACATCAATTGAACAGTAGAGGAAGTACATTATAATAAGGACAATTCTAATCTTAACTCTTAAGATTGAACCTAACAACTCTATAGATTCTATCGAAATTTTGGCAGAACCTTCCCTATAATTAAGACATTCTTCACTGATATAAAAAGAACAAACACTTCTCTAAATATCAAATTTATGTCAACCAACATCACAAATGCCCCTCTAGGCCGTACTCAGACACATTAATTAGCTTCAATCTCCACTCCCATATATACATATTCGTAAAGTATCATAACATCATCATTACATCATTATTTCCCAACAAATCATCTTTCACTTTATTTCATTCTATTATATCGATTCTTAATTTATTTCTAATATTAAAGTCAAGCTAAAAGTCTTTTAAATTCATAATAATATGAGTTTATAATAAATATTTCATTTTAATATTTAATTTAAAATAACTTTAAAAAATATATAATTCTATAAATTAATTTGATTTCTTTAAGATTCCTTTACTGACTCATTATATATAAAATAAAATAATTCCATAATTTTAAATTCATTACTTAAGTGCATATATATATATATATATATATATATATATATATATATATATATATATATATATATATATATATATATATATATATATATATATATATATATATATATATATATATATATATATATATATATATAATTTCCTTAACAACTAATTAACCTCAATCTTTCCATCATTCATAAGATTTATATTAACTCATACATAAGCTCAAGTTATACAAACTCATAATCGGTCACAATTAAGTTTGTAAACTAAATTTACCTATTAATTTTGAAAAGTCATTATTAAGTAATAATAAATAAAGTTAATATTTTTCATGGTATATATACATATTAAGTACAAATTAATTCAAGTCTAAAGTAATATATTCAACTAAATAAACCTATAAAAAGTTGTATCAATTCTAATTAACAAGTGATTAGCCTCAATTATATCTATAAAATAATTTTCATAAATTTTATGCTCATAACTTAATTTCATAATATATAATTTCATAACATAAGGCAATAGTCGGTAATTATTTACATAACTAACTTAATAAACATTTCATTTTATAAATTAGAAATTAATTCATAAAGTAAATCTATAATCTAATTCCATATTTTAATAACTTAAATTCTTTAGTTACTTATATCCTATAATCCACACAAAGCAACATACAGTTTATATAACTAAATTCATAGAAATTCAAAATATCATTATGAATTTATCATTTTCCAAGCACTTAAATTATCAAATCAAATAGGTAGGAAAGCATTCAAAACTCACCAGAAATGAATCCTCATAAATTAACTTCGAAATTTTGACATACATGTGAAATGTAGTTCGCTGGCATTCTCGAATTCGCTGGCGGCACTAGACCACACTTGTCGGCAACCGGCCGGCGATGCGCCGTCGTCAACGATGATGGTTGGAGGTGCCATTGATACCATTGGAAGCGTCTCTCTGTCGTGAATGCAATGGTGGTGTCAGTGTATTCCCACTTGTCGCCATTTCGCAGGAAAACGGCTAGAAATTCTTCATCCCGTAATTTTCAATCTTTATTTTCGATGACTTTCAGAGGATGAGATAGGTACCGATTAAAAGCTCTTAGGATTAGGATTCAAACGGCACCAGCCTCCTTCAATTTGGCTGTCGGAATCGGCCAAAAACTTCTCCAAAAGCTTCGATCCTAAAATGTCTTCTCCCATGCATACGCCACCATTTGTCATCGATCCGTGGCGGTGTTGCTTCATCTGCAATTGCTGCACAGTGAGTAGGTCAGTGGTGGTGAAGGGGCAACCCACCGCCAACCGGATGTGGGTCCTCCGACATCCATAGGCACACTCCCTCTCTCTTACTTTCTTTGCCTCTCATTTCTTCAACGTTCCTTCCTTCTTCCCTCCAGTCAGTAGCTGTTCTCTCTCTCTCTCTCTCTTTCTCTCTCTATTTTTAAATAATAATAATAAATCAAATTTATTTTAGTTAATATTCTCATAAAAATAATTTCCTTACCGTAATTTATATTCAGTGAAATTTCAATTAATATAGAGTCATTCCTAATAATAATGATAATAAGAATAATAACATTGATCTTAAACTTTAACTAGTAAACAATTAATTCTTAAAGAATTTCGATAATAGTTAAATAAAATTTAATTAAATATTTTCATAAATAAATCAATAAAATATTCTCTTAAATTTGAAATTTCAAAGGATCATAATTTAAATGAATAATTAACTTAACTCTAAAAATATTATTTTTAATTTAGTTATTTCTTCTTAAATCAACTTATAAAAATTTTAAATTAACTATTTTATAAACATATATTTTCTTTACATTAATCTTTGATATTTTAACATTTAAATAAAAGCTATAATTAATAATATATTTTCAAATTCATAAAAATTCAAAATTTTAGAAAAATGAAAATTTCCAGTATAATTTAACAATATAATTAAATAATTACTTTTCGTATGAAAATAAAATTTTATAAAATAAATAAAACTTTGGATTATTATATTTATAATGAGACATAGTAATAGTTTTACACAACAAAAGTCAAATTAAAATTTTTCTAGTTTATTAATATTTGAATAATTAAAGTCAAATTAGAATTTTTCAAACTTCTTAATATTCAAGAAAATATAAAACAGTATTTTGATTAAATTTCTTTTTTATTTATATTAAATATAATTAATTTTATATTAAATAATATATAAAATTATTTTTTAAATTAAATTAAATTAAATAATTATATTATTTAATATAAATATATAATTAAAAATTTTTTACGAGGAACTCTTCCCTTATACCCAATATATATATATGTATAATTGTGAAGCCTTGCCCGAGTACCGGCCCGGTCCGCTAGAGGGAACTGGGATGCTCATTCGGGTTTAAACTCACGATAAAACTCTCGGGTTCAGATTTAGTTGATTTTGAAAAATGATTTTTGGGAGTCGCCACCCTAATTTATTTCTAAATGGGAAAATTAAGAAAAAATCCAGTTAACTTCAATTTATTAATTTGCCTAAGGATAAAAATCACTAGCTTTCGAACCAGGTTGAGTTCGGGAACTAGGTTTTTTAGTTTTAAATAATCTAAATTTAGCTCTTAAGTTTAATTTGATTTGAAAATTGAATTTCATAGATGACATTTATAAGATGATATTAAAGAGAAATGCATAAATATAGCAAATCATGAATGTATGGTGAAAATAAAATTTTCACAAATTAATTTAAAAAAAGAGAAAAGAAGATTGATCGGGATTTGGATTTGAGGTTTGGATTTAGATTCCAAACATGCCTACGTACCCCATTGAATGGGGATCAAAATCCACGTAGTTCATTCCACGGTTAAGTGGAGGGGTTTAGGAGTTGATCAGATTGATTTTGGTTTGGGTGTGTTGAAAGTGAGGAAAAATGTTGATACCTTGACTTTTCGTGGGTGAAGGATTTTATCGGACCGAAGTTTCGTTTTATCGAGATCAGGTGATTAGATGGATTGGAAGATTGATTAGTTAATTAAAATGATTAATTAATTAATATGATGAAATGGATGGATGGATTAGTTAAGTAAGAAGATTAATTAATTAATTTGGATGAAAAATGAATTGAGAAAAATGATTAATTTGATTTTTGAAAAAGGAATGATTTTTGAAAAAAGAGTGATTAATTAATTAATTAATTAATTTAATGATTAATTAAAAAAGAGTTTTAGTTAATTAAAAAGATTAATTAACTTAGTTAGGGTGAGTTAATTAATTAATTAAAAAGATTAATTAATTAATTAGAGAGTGATTGGAGGGAGAAGAAGAGAAGAATTTGAGGATAGTAATCTATTCAAATTCAAGAGGTGTGTTGGAATGAGAAGTGAAGAGGGGTATTTATAGGAAAAGTGAGTGAGGGTAGTGTAGGTAATGAAAATATGAAAAGACCATGAGGGATAGGGTTAGAAGTGGCTGAAAATTAGACTGAAAAGGGCAAAAGGGTCATTTTCTGCGCAAGTGGGACCCACAGGGAGTTAGAAGCACGGAGAATTGGTGCGGCGCCGCACTAGGCCTGTGCAATGCCGCATCAGGCATTTGCGGCACACTGCACAAGGGGCATGCGGCGCCGCATAACTCTCACGTGGCACTGCACACTACGTGGCGTTGGCATAATTTTTGAGTTTTTTTTTTTTTTTTTTAAGAGAGATTGGTTGTTGGTATGGAATTAGGGAGATTTGGATGTCTGGTGGTAATGTAATTGAAGTCTAAAAAATTTTCTTCCGGGGGCGCTGCCCCTGAACCCCTGCTCACTAACCGGTTAGCGGGACCACTATAACAGCTCCGTGCAATATGTTAAACTCAGCAAGTGCTAAGACTACATTTGGATGATGAAGATGCAAAATTGAGGGTTTATAGTTGCCCCCTCATCAGAATTGGCTTTGAACCAAAAGTGATTCTGATGATTGTGAATGTTGGGAAAAGGTGCCATGTCAGATTCTGGGCTTGTGTATTCTTGTCAAGTCCTTTGGGAGGAGGCCCTCTAAGATAAATGAGATTTTATCAATGGCTAGCTATTTGGCCTTAATGTTGATTGGTGAATTTCGATCAAGACTATCTGTTTGACCTTAATGTTAGAGATAAAAAAGGTTTGGTGAATTTCAATTAAGGCTATCTATTCAGCCTTAATGTTGGAGATAGAGAAGGTTTGGTAAATTTCAATCAAAGTTATCTGTCCGGCCTTAATGTTAGAAGACACAGAATGTTTGGTGAATTTCAATTAAGGCTATCTGTCCGGCCTTAATGTTGGAAGACACAGAAGGTTTGGTGAATTTCAATCAAGGATATCTGTCCGGCCTTAATGTTGGAAATAAAGAAGGTATGAAGTGAATCTCAACTAAGACTATCTATCCGACCTTAATGTTGGAGATAAAGATGATCTAAAATGAATCTCAATTAAGGCTATCTATCCGGCCTTAATGTTGGGGATGATCTGAAGTAAATCTTAATCAAGGCTATCTGTTTGGTCTCAATGCTAGAGGTAAAAATGATTTGGGGTAAATCTCAATCAAGGCCATCTGTTTGGCCTTGATGTTGGAGAAAATTTGGATAAATCTTAATTAAGGCTATTTGTTTGGCCTTAATATTAGAGGTAAAGATGATTTTGGATAAGATAATTTAGTGAAAAGAGAGTCTCGACCTATAGCAAGTCGACTCAAGAGATTTTGAGGAAGAGCCTCGGCTTATGGCTAGTCGGCTCAAGATTTTAGTTGTGCCAAAGAAACTTGGGCTTCTGAATGTGAAGGGTTGGCCCTTTTGGAAGGCTTAAAGAAACTTTGTCAGGAGTAGAGGGAATTTGGAAGTCACACTTTGTTGATTAGATCTAAAAAGGTATCATTTATCTTCAAATAGGCATTGGTCAGCTTTAAGAGGTATCGGTCAACTTGGAGGAAGTACGGGTCAGCTTAAGGAGATGTCAATGAGGCTATTGGCTCAGTTTATGCATGAAAATGTATGATTGTAGATGATTGCATAAATACTGATGCACATATGATGCATGCATGTCTCAAAATTCATAGACCTTTTGCTTGACTTCTATGCCATGCATGATTTGTGGTGATGTCTGTAATGAATGGTTGCATGGATGTATGAGGATGGATTTACACATTTGCTTTGTGAATGTAGTTTCTCATGTGACTTTTGTGTTTTGCGAAGTGATGCATTTTTGGGACTGAAAAACTCGATAAGGTTGAGAAACTCAACCTGGGTTGGTATGGAAAAATTTCCATGGTGGCATTATAAGGAGTTCAAGGGGTCGCTTCAAATTTTAGAATCTGGTGGCCCATGATTTCTGTTTTGGTGCTGCTGAGGAGAAGCTGTGCCTATTCCAGGAAGATAGGGAATGTGGCTTGGCTACGACTCAAAGGCAACTTTGATGGTGCAAAAGTTTAAAGTTTGGCATTTTTTGAATTTTTTAGAGTTTTTGACTTACCTCAAGATGTTGTAAGCCAGATGACGGTTGGTGATAGTTAAGTGAATTTGACCACTGTGATTGAGAAGTTTTATGATTTCGGTGACCCAGGAGGTATGAGGGGGTGTAGAGACTCAATATGAGGGCCTTGATTTTCTATTTAAGTGTCAATTACAGGTTTATTGATTGGGGTGATGCCACAGTGGCAGATGGAATAGAGGCATTTTGTGGTTAGAGTTGTGCTGACAAAGACACTGATGAGCCTCAATTGCTTTGTTAAGGATTTAGAGAGATGAACTATCTTGCTAGTTATTCCTCGGTGATAAAAATTTGTCTATTCTTACCCTTTCTGCTTTGAGTGCTTTGTGGATGTTTGTTTCAGGTTTTGGGTTATCTCGAAAGCGTGACTGATGGATCATTTTCAGGTGGTGGCCCCTGCTTTTCAGTCTACACATGTTTTATTGATACTCGATCAGAGATCGGATAGTCTAGTTGCTTGCAACTTACCCCCGGAGGACACATTTTTAGCACTGCCAATTGTAAAGAATTTGATCTCTTATGACCAGAGACCATGGGTGTCGAGTGGTTTGCCTGTTAGGCTTGGTTTGAATGACTTTTCACTAGAGGATAAGGGTCTTGAGGCAGATGGAGCAGACTTAGGATGTGCCCCTAGCTTTCCTTTTTTTAGAGTCTGTGCAGATCATAGCTTCCATCGCTAAAGCTATCAGATGATAGCTGACTGAGGAGTTATCAAGCTGTTTATTTTGGAATCTCACTTAGGACCACTAAGAGGTATGACAAGTGGCTAATAAAGGTGGTTTGGCCAATTGAGAAAGAGTACCAGGCTACCCTCCTAAGAGGAATAGAGGATGAAGTAATTAAGGAAGGAGAGGCTATATGAGGAGCCATTGGTAATGGGAAAAGGATTACAGCCCAAACAAAAGGCGTGACTTGTTCTTTGAAGAAGACTTGGGGAACTATTGAAAGTGCGATACCATAGGTTGTAGTAGTGACTTAAAGTAGAAGATTGTGACAGACTCTGACTTTGATGAGAACACGAGAGATTTGCATCTCACGAGGTAGATGAAGATTGGTTAGACTATGACTTCAAACATGACCCCTTCTTTTTTTTTTTTTTTTAAATAATTACAAGTTGACAAGACTACACGAAACATGATAAGCTATAGATGACTTTAAAAGGGCTATATTTCATGATGGATTTGCATTTTGCAAGATTTGATCATCATTAAATGAGACATCTTTTATTTTTGCTCTAATTTCTGCCTAAGCCGCCTTTTCAGATTTTCAGCTTAGCGAGCATTTTTTTTTTTTTTTTATTTAGACAAAAGAATCAGGTGAATGATGTACTAGGCATAAAGAAAATGAGAATGCGATATAAATAAAATATTTTGTATTATGATTTGGACACCACCAGAATCGGGCTGCCTACATATCCTTTATATCACTTTTCTATCGGTTATTTCTTTTAGGGAGAATTAAGTCCACGTAGTTTTGATTACATACGAATGAGAAATAAAAATGAAATGCAGATGTCATATTCGGATGATGTATCGTTTCAGCTGATCCAGGTTGCCAAGATAGGAGAATTTACTTTCGTCCATGCCCGTGAAGACAGTGCCTCTATCGGATAGGATCTTCCTATTTTGTCTTCATTCTCTGCAACTTCTTCTTGGCAGGCTTCTTGTAGGTCAAGATCTTGTAAACTGTGATGCTTGGAGTATCCCCATCATGTCCTTGTTTTTGTGAATAATAGCTTATGATCTTTTTCACTATTGTCATGCAGATGTAATGTATGAGATTTTTTTTTCTATGCCATAATTAGTTGATCCTTTTGCCTTTTTCATTTTTTTTGTCTTTTTCATTTTTTTGTTTTTTTTTTAAGATATCCCATTTAAAGATGAATCAGAAAAAATTAAAGCAAATTAAAAATTTCAAACTTTTATTACTGAAAAAAGAGTCTATCATGAGTACATTAAAAGATAAACCTAGGAGGCGAAATACAAACCCAGAAGGACAAGATCTGACAGACTCAAAAAGAAAAATTTAATAGAAAACAAACTCAAAAGACTCTGACATAGACTTTGACTCAATTGACTTAGACATGAATTCAAACGACTTGGATAGGGGCACAGCAACACTGGCACTCTTCTTAAAATACCCATTATTGGATGAAGCTTGAGATGGTCGGGTGTAGTCGGTGGTTCGGAGAAGGATAGGTGGTGATGCTAAACTTTGGGTTTGGGAGCAATGATGTCTCCACTGTCAATGAGGTCTTGGATTTTATGCTTCAAAACCTAGCATGCATCAGTTTTGTGCCCTGGCTTTTGATGATAGTCATAGTGCTAATTAGCATTATAACCCTTAAATAAAGGGTTTGGAGGAGGTCTTGGGTCTAAAGGCCTAACTAGATTAGCCTAAAAGGCTTTCTTGTAAACGACGCTAAGGAGCATGCCCAGCTAAGAGAAAGTCCTCTCTGTTTCTAACTTCTTTGATTGGTGACAGGACACAACATTTACCTCTCCCTCTCTTTGGGTGGTGTTGGTGGGGTTCTTGTGACACCTAGAGGATTCATCCTTGATTCGTCCTGATTGAATCAAATCCTCGATCTTGGTGGCGGTGGCAATGAGAGCTTTAAAGCTAGGGAGGTATTGAGTTTGCAGATGAGCTTGATATTGGGAGAGGAGGTTTTTGACAATTATGTCAATTTGCTCTACTTCAGATGGACGGTTCACCATTTGAGCCGCTTTTGTCCTCCACCTTGTAAGGAACGCAGTGAAAGATTCTTTTGACCCTTGTTTGGTAGTTTTCAAATCTCGATGGGTGACATCCACCTCGATGTTGTAGTTGTATTGTTTGACAAAGACATTAGATATGTCATCCCAAGTGTTCTTGTGAATTTTGTCGAGATCTAGTAACCACTTAATAGCAGCTCCGGTCAATGACTGTTGGAATAGCTGAGCAAGGAGCTCATCGTCCACACTGAAAGGTCTCATGGCACCCACATACATCTTTAGATGAGTTTTGGGACATATAGTGCCATTAAACTTGTCCATGATCAGCATTTTGAATTTTGGTGGAACTCATGCATTTGGGAAGAGAGCTAAGAAGTCGACATCTATCATGTCCTCGTGCTTTTTGACATTCTTGAGTATTTTTTCCATGACCTCAACTTTCTCCATCAATTTCTTAGCTTCGGGAAAGCTAAAGAAATCGCCACTTTGAAAATGATTCGTAGTGGGAGAGGGAGTGGTTGTGTTTAAGTCCATAGTAAGAGAGGTTTGAGTCTCAGGCACTTTCCATTTATCGATGAGATCGATAATGGGAAGAGTAAAATTAGGGGCATGGCTAGTCCTGGTTTGGGCAAATGCAGGCTCAACATGAGTAGGAGGGGGAGTGACAGTGGCATTAGTTATTTCTTTGACCTCATTGATGATGGACTAGTGTTGGGAGTTGAAGGCATCAATAAAGGTGGCAGACTGGGCATTGAGAGCATTGGTGAAAGTTTCAGCTTGGGTTTGAAGAGTAGTAGTGGGTACAACTTGAAAAGTTTTCTCTTGTTTCTTAAGGAGGTTGGCAAAGAAAGCACTCATAGCGTCTTAATCGAAGTTAAAGGTATTGGCCATTGGTACCTTAAAATAGAAAATAGACAAAAAAAATGGGTAAGAAAATAGAATTGTGAAGGAAAAATGGCATAAATGTGAAGGTGTGTCGGGAAAAGGATTTCTTCTACATGGTTGGTCACAAAGTTTATATGTTGACTGGGTGAGTGTGTGAGGTGTTTTTGGGGTAACGAACCACCGGTTTGGGTCTTTGAGATTTTTGAGGGTTGCCCTTTGTTAAGCTTATCATGTTATGCGTGCATGATCATGTCATGATGCATGCTAAAAAGGTTTCATGGATATGCAAGAATATCGATTATTATGATACATGGAACCTAAGTTCAAAGACTAAGGTGACTATATGCACAAGGGTAAAGGTTGGTTTGATTTAAGGGTCCCCGTCCCACTAGAGCATCGATATACCTAACCATATGTGAGGCAAGGAGCCTCGCGTGAGTCCAACAGTACTGACTGCTCGTTACACCATCGAAATGGTCGGGGATTCTTCGTGGGTTGGAATACTTTCGCTATCTCCCAACATACTTAAAGAGAGTTGTCGAGCCAATGTTACTTTTCAACTAAAAAGTTTTCCTAAAGCTAAGGTTTAGGCAAAGAGCCTTTATTATGCAAAGTGATGTATGAAAGTCAAATTACACTTAATGAGCCAAAAGGATATTATTTTGGAAAAAATTTTCCTTAACCAAATAGTAATCCTCTTATCTTCCTTTTTATTAAAAAAAGGTGGCAACTAGTCCCCAGTGGAGTCGCCAGCTGTGAGGCTTCGCCCGAGCACTGGTCTAGTCCACTAGAGAGAACCATGATGCTCATTCAAATTTAGACTTATGATGGAATCCTCGGGTTCGGATTTAGTTGATTTTGAAAAATGATTTTTGGGTGTCGCCACCATAATTTATTTCTAAATAGAAAAATTAAGGAAAAATCCAGTTGACTCCAATTTATTAATTTGCTCAAGGATAAAAATCACTAGCTTTCGAACCAAGTTGAGTTCGGGGACTAAGTTTTTTAATTTTAAATAATATAAATTTGGCTCTTAAGTTTAATTTGACTTGAAAATTAAATTTCATTGATGACATTTATAAGATGATATTAAAGAGAAATGCATGAATATAGCAAATCATGAATGTATGGTGAAAACAAATTATTCACAAATTAATTTAAAAAAAGGGAAAAGAAGATTGATTGAGATTTGGATTTGACGTTTGGATTTAGATTCTAAACATGCCTACGTATCTCATTGAACGGGGATTAAAATCCACGTAGTTCATTCCACTGTTAAGTGGAGGGGTTTAGGAGTTAATCAGATTGATTTTGGTTTGGGTGTGTTGAAAGTGAGGAAAAAGACTGATACCTTGACTTTTGATGGGTGAAGGATTTTACTGAACCGAAATTCTATTTTATCGGGACCGGATGATTAGATGGATTGGAAGATTGATTAATTAATTAAAATGATTAATTAATTAAAATGATGAAAGAGATAGATGGATTAATTAATTAAAAAGATTAATTAATTAATTTAGATGAAAAGTGAATTAAGAAAAATGATTAATTTGATTTTTGAAAAAGAAATGATTTTTGAAAAAAGAGTGATTAATTAATTAATTAAAAAGATTAATTAATTAATTAATTTAGTGATTAATTAAAAAAGAGTTTTAGTTAATTAAAAAAATTAATTAACTTGGTTAAGGTGAGTTAATTAATTAATTAAAAAGATTAATTAATTAATTAGAGAGTGATTGGAGGGAGAAGAAGAGAAAAATTTGAGAATAGCAATCTACTCAAATTCAAGAAGTGTGTTGGAATGAAAAGTGAAGAGGGTATTTATAGGAAAAGTGAAGGGGGTATTTATAGGAAAAGTGAGTGAGGGTAGTTTAGGTAATGAAAATGTGAAAAAACCATGAGGGTAGGGTTACAAGTGGCTGAAAATTGGACTGAAATGAGTAAAAGGATCATTTTCTGCGCAGGTGGGGCCCACAAGGGGTCAGAAGCATGTAGAACTAGTGCGGCGCCGCATCAGGCATTTGCGGCACACCGCACAAGGGGCATGCGGTGCAACACAGCTTTGACATGACATCGCATGCCACGTGGCACTGGTATGATTTTCGAGTTTTTTTTTTTAGAGAGATTGGTTGTTGGTATGGAATTAGGGAGATTTGGATGTCTAGTGGTAATGTAATTGAAGTCTAAAAAATTTTCTTTTGGGGGCAGCGGGATCACCATAACAGTTCCACGCAATGTGTTAAACTCAGCAAATGCTAAGACTGCATTTAGACGATGGGGGTGTAAAATTGAGGGTTCACAATAATATATATAATCAATTAGTTTGTTTTGATTTTTGAGGGAAGTTGCAATAAATATTTGGGGTTGGTGAGCCCAAGTTTGCAGCCCATAATAATAATTAAAAAAGAATCAACGTCTCTCTCTCTTTATCTATATGGCCAAATTATACTCGTTATCTTTTAATTTATATTCATATTTCGTCGTTAATTTTAAATTTTGATTTACAATGAAAAAATATATCAATATTAATTTCATTTCATAATTGTCCTTGAGTTATTTTTTCGATTTATAACTTGTTGAAAATCCAATGCGATAACTATTTCATACATTTTTAAAATTTTAATATGTATGAAATTTGATTAAAAAATAAGAAAAATATGAAAAAATATTTAATATGTATGAAATTTGATTATGATGTATCATTTAAAATGATAAAAAAATTTAAAAATATATAAAATGATTGTCATATGAAATTTTTAGTAAGTTATAAGTCGAAAAAGTGAATAAAGTATAATCATAAAATAAAATTAAAATTAATATATTTTCTATTGTAAATCAAAATGTAAGAACACTTATAAAATACGATATAAATTCGCGAATAACGGACGGAATTTAGTCCTGTCCATAAACTATAGTTTCAGCTGATGGGGGTCCACTAGTTCCCGGTTCGCGTGTTTTTGACCGATGACAGCAACTGGTGAGGCTACAGCACAATAGTGTCGGCGAATATAAGCCAGCCCAGAGCGAAAGCGACGCAATAACTGCAAACCCCACGCGCACCATAAAACACGTGAACAAGTGTCGGTTCGAGTTAGGTACTCTACTTAACTCACCTGTTAACTCACCTAGAAATCCACCGCCAACAATCTTTCATCATTAAGACATTAACAAGTAGTGGGCCCGCACCCATTTTATAATTGGAAGGTGGTTTACACTTAGCGTAAAAGAGCGTAGCATATCTAACCACTTTTGGATTAAATAATGTTCCTAATTAAATCATGTGGGAACCGATTCTGCCGAGCCTGCACATCACTTCATTGCTCTTGAAAACGACAATCTTCTTCCAAAAACGATGTCGTTCATTCATTTAATTTTTTTTTTTTTATTACCACCAAACATTCTCTCTCTCAGTTCTCTCTAAAATTCACTGGCCACAGACCTCTCTTTCTCAGATACTACATTTATTATTTTTTTTTTCAAGAATAAAATCAAAAAATTCACAGGTAAAGAACCAAAGAAGAAATGTTATTGTTTGTTATTTGCTTTGAGAAATGAAGATTTTTTCTATAAATGCGTTGGATTTAGTTGATTTTTGATGTCCTGCATTATAGTATTTTTGTTTCTTTATTGCTGGTTTAAGCTCAAAAATTTTGATCTTTTTTGGATAAATTTTTGTGGGTTTAAATCAGGATCTACTGAAATTGGAACTTGTTGCATTTTCCTTTTCTTTTGGGAGGGGATAAAGATTGGTTCTTTTGCCTATTTGAGCTCACTTTTTGGTAAATTTGCTGTTTTTATTGTTCTTTACACTTTTGTTTAGTTAGCTTAAATTTTCTTCATTTTTCTTTCTTTATTTAGCTTTTTGGAGAAGTGTTAAATACCTCCTTTTTTATTTTGGGTATTATTGAAGGGTTTTTTTTTCTTCTTGGTTACTGAATTACTAATCTACAATGCTACTTCAAAGTTGCTTTCTAGAATGTGAAGGCATTTATTACAGTGCTTGGTTGCCTTTTTTTTTTTTTTTTGTTGGCAGTAAATATCTGCTATTTATTTTTTGTGTAGATTGTTTGCTTTTAGGTATGGATTTTAGTTTAATGGGTCAGTAATTATGACTTAATCTCTTTGCAGAATAGGGGAGAACAAGTTGTGCTGTTTGTTGCTTGGAAAATGCTGGGAAAGGGAAGATGAACCAAGTGTTAACTGTCGATTAATTTTTGGGTTTTAGCTGAAATAAAGGCAAGTAGTTATGCACAGCTGGGATTTCTCATTTTTCTCTGTTCTAGATTATGAAAAATCTTGTCTTTTAAAGTTCTGCAAACTTTTCTTTCACCATGAGATAGTGCACTGTGTAGTTCTGATTTTGCAATTCATTTGTTAGATTGTGAGTTATGATCCAAGTTTTCTATATATTAAATTTGAATGCATGTGGGTTTTGCTTGTGGACTACAGGACTTTAAATGCCTTGTGACTCAATAGCCATTTACACATTGCTGCAATTTACATTTGGTGGAATACAAGTTTTTATCTCAAAATGGTTCTAGGTGTAAATGCAAAGAACAGAAAAGGTGCCTCAGTTCATGTGGATTATCTAATCCACATCCAAGATATTAAGCCTTGGCCCCCATCTCAGTCTCTGCGATCCCTTCGTTCAGTCTTGATTCAGTGGGAAAATGGTGAGCGCAACTCTGGATCTACTGACACTGTTGTTCCTTCGCTTGGCTCAATTGTTGGTGAGGGAAAAATTGAGTTCAATGAGTCTTTTAGATTGCCTGTGACTTTGCTAAGGGAAATGTCTAGCAAAGGCAAGGACACTGATTCATTCCAGAAGAATTGTTTAGAATTCAACTTATGTGAACCTCGAAGGGATAAGATCCAGTTGCTAGCAACTGCTGTAATAGATTTGGCAGATTATGGTGTTGTTAAGGAGACCATAAGTGTAAGTGCTCCGATGAGCAGCACTAGAAGCTTTAGGAACACTTCTCAGCCAGTTTTATATGTTAAAATCCGGCCAGCTGATAAGGGTCGCAACAACTCATCCTCATCAAGGAAAAACCTATTGAAAGGGGTTTCACAGGACAAGAATGGCGGTGAATCAGTTTCAGCATTGATGAAGGAAGAATATGCTGAGGAAGCTGAGGTTGCCTCCTTCACTGATGATGATGTCTCTTCACACTCATCTCTAACCAATGGGAGTTCACTTCCTCAACATGAAGAGGTAGTTCTTTTGTTTCTTTTGAATTCTCTTTCTGAAGCAAGTTTCCACTTTGATCATATTGTCACTACCAACTTGGTCTTTATCAACTTTCTACTACCATGGCTATTTTGTCTTGTTGGATTCATAAGCGTCAGAGTGGTGGACTTAATCTTGAAACCTAACTGATGAACCACACTTGATTTGCTGGATGAATATTAGATGAGATCCAAACAAAATCCTATGATACAGCTTATTCCCAGTATTTAAAGAAAATAAGTCTTTGAACAGCCTCTTGTACTTAACTGACATAATATATTAGTTTTATCTGGTAATGGAATATGCTAATGCTTCAAGTTGAATTGCAGAATGGATCAGACAGACTGACTGAAAGAACAGGAGGGGTTAACAGAGAGAAAGTTGCTGTTTCAAAAGTTGGCATTGAAAAACACATTGCAGGACAAGAAAATCTGAAGGGCAGTTCATCTTGCTCGTCTTCTGTAGATTTATCTTCTGATTTTGGGAGCCCGGTGAATGCTTATGCCTCTGTGTTGATATCTTCAGACTCCAGTTCAATGTCCATGCCAAAAACCGAGGTTGCCCATGGTGTTCTTTCTTCTTCTTCTTCAGCTTTCAACCATGAAAGTAAGGAGGAAGGGGTGAGCACCAACATGAAAAACAATGGCCATTATGATTTTGTGCAAGAGATTGATGAAAAAGTCACTGATAGCTTAATAAAAATTAGAGGTGATACTCATCAGATGAGAGTTGGCAAAAATACCATGGACAAGATTGTAACTGATAATGATGTTTGTAATAGTTCTGTGGATGACACAGATAGTCAGGATCTGGAAGAGAAGAGGCATTTCTCAGAAGATGACCCAATAGATACATTTCCTCAAGATGGTACCAGAAATGAGGATTCAGTTGGGGTTGATGCACTTTCTTTAAGTGGGGGCATTGAAATAAAAGGACATATCCTCAAAAGTGATAGATTAAAGCATGTGAAATCTGTTAGGTCGTCGTCGGACTCAGCTAGGAGTAATGGATTGATTAGCAGAAATCACCACAATGAAGTAAGGGAAGTTGGTGCCTTGGGAGATGCACAAGACTCTGCAGGAGGCTTGAAAGCTAATGAAAGAAGAAATGCTAAGGTTTACCCGCAAGATACCAGAACATCCATTTTTAATGGAAAAGTCCAGCAATTGGAACACAAGATAAAGATGCTTGAGGGAGAGTTGAGAGAAGCTGCTGGCATTGAGGCTGCTCTTTACTCAGTTGTTGCAGAGCATGGAAGTTCCATGAGTAAGGTACATGCTCCAGCACGGCGTCTTTCTAGGTTATATCTTCATGCTTGTAGAGAAAGTTCCCAACCAAGGAGAGCCAATGCAGCTAAAAGTGCTGTTTCAGGACTAGTTCTGGTTGCAAAGGCATGTGGAAATGATGTACCTAGGTATGATAGAATACATGTCCATCTCATTTCCATAGACATTCTTCATTATGTAGTTGTCAACCATTTCAATGTTCCAAAGTATGTGAAGTGGAATTTTTATATAAAGTTATCAAAGCAAATAGTCTCTTCAGGTTGTTGATTGAGTGAAATGAAGGAATCTGCTGACAAACACTAAATTTCAGTAAAATTTGATAGGTGAAGCACATAATTTGAGTATTGTTTCAAACTGTCTTTGCATTCATCCAATGGTGCAAAATTTGATGTGCTTGATAAAAGCAATTTTTGAGTGGGGATGGGCCTACTCATGACTACAGCTCCAATATTTTGAGTTATAGCTTTGTTGTATTCATGTATTGTTTCTTTATAACCAACTACAGGTTGACATTTTGGCTATCAAACTCTGTTGTGTTGAGAGCAACCATAAGCCAAGCAATAGGTGACAAAGAGCTGTCAGTTTCTGATGGACAAAATGTAGAGAGGAATGGTAATGGAAAAGGAAATAAGATAACATCTTCACTAAAATGGAAGGAGTCATCTTCCAGAAGAAAGGAAAATAGGAATGTTATTTATGGAGATTTAGGTGACTTGGAGGATCCACATGCATTTACTTCTGCACTGGAAAGAGTTGAAGCTTGGATCTTTTCCCGAATTGTTGAGTCTATATGGTGGCAGGTCTTAGCTTGATCCGTTTCTCCATTTTTCTTTGCTGCTTTCCCAGCAAATGTACAATATTAAATAATATGTTAAAGTTGAATGCCACAGTATTAAATTTTTTTTATATACTGAATCCTTTTCCTGTTTTTCTTCCAGACTCTTACACCACACATGCAATCTGCCACTACAAAAGCAATTGATAGATTCATTGATTCTGGCTCAAAGAAAAACCTTGGAAGGACATCAAGTTCAGGTGGTCAAGATCAAGGAAACTTCTCATTAGAACTTTGGAAGGAGGCGTTCAAGGATGCCTGTGAGAGACTTTGTCCTGTTAGAGCTGGTGGGCATGAGTGTGGTTGTTTGCCTATGCTGACCAGACTGGTAAATCTATAAATTCCTCATATTTTTCTGCCCCATTATCTGTGTGTGTGGTTGGGTTGGGGTAGGGGGTAGGCTGGTAGGTAAGGTTGTAGCATTGGAAATTTTCATCTCTTTGATATACATGCCAAAGTGCATCTGATTTGAAAGAATAATGGTCATACCATAGAAATCTTTATAACAAAATTGAAGTCAACACTATATATGGCATTGCTTTTGATGTGCAAGCACAAGCAGAAGGAAAATATATAATCTTATTTCAAAAGCAAGAATGTTCAACTGTCAAATTCAGTGATTACTCCTTGCATACTTGTGGCAACTTTTATCCAAATTGATTGACATATTCTACAAATGTTTTAAATGATCAATTGATTGGTCGAATTAATTGTTGACATGTTTCTCTCAACTTTTGTTGGTTTCTTTTGTTAAACAATATGCCATTAAGATGCATTTCATCATTGATCTAGATAATGGAGCAATGCGTAGCTAGATTAGATGTGGCAATGTTCAATGCCATTCTTCGGGAATCTGCTGATGAGATCCCAACTGATCCAGTATCTGACCCAATCAGTGATCCAAGGGTTCTCCCTATTCCAGCTGGTAAATCAAGCTTTGGGGCTGGAGCACAACTGAAAAATGCGGTGAGAAATGCAAAATTGTAATATAACTGGCTATCCTAGTTTAGATGAATCAGATCATTTTTTTTAATAGTACACAGTTGACAGTGCCATCAGGTGTGTCACTAGTGGTTATTTTCGCCTAGATTGGAATTTTTTCCTCTTTGAATTTCCCCTAAATTGAAAACCTCCACACTAGCCTTTTTCCCTAATACTTGAATGTATACATACTATGACGCATGTGACTTTGTCTGTTCGGCAACACAACATTACATGCCAATTTATCCTTTCAGGTGGTTGCCAATCACATCATTTAGAAATAGATAATTTCTATTCGTGGGAGTTAATATTCTTTGGCAGATAGTTTTGAGATTCATTACCTGCATCCTGTCATTATTTGTACTTTCTGGCATTTCTTCAATTCTCCAAACAGCAAAAGCTAGTGAATGGTTAGAGTTTGAGGTTTTTGATGTAATTCTTCAAAAGTTAAAAGTAATGGTTATTGCATTTAGAAATTCTAAAAATAGTTTTTCATGTGTTACCTGAATATCAGATTGGCAACTGGTCAAGGTGGCTAACTGATCTATTTGGTATTGATGATGATTCACTTGAAGACGACATTGACAAAGATGAGAATGATGAGAGACAAGATGCATCCTTCAAGTCTTTCCATCTGCTTAATGCATTGAGTGATCTCATGATGCTTCCCAAGGACATGCTCTTGAGCAGATCCATAAGAAAAGAGGTTTGACAGGGCTTCTTGAACCCCTTCATTTAATCATAATCTTGACAATAATATGTATAACATATATATCTGATAGAACACCCAAATCTAAATGCCTCGTAATATAAATACCCAACCATTGAAATCAAATAGGCATAACACTATTGCCTTATGTTCTGCTGCTTGATTATCAATCCAGAAAAGGTCTTAAATTTAGGTACTATCTTATTGTATTACATTTCTTCCTTGTTCTAGTGGACAGGTGATGTATGATGCATGCCATTTGCTGTATCTTTTGTAAGTACACAGTACTTTGCAACCCTTATTTACAGGGATGTTTTCTTTTACTTTTGAAGGTATGCCCTACATTTGGAGCTCCATTGATCAAGATGGTTCTTGAAAATTTTATCTCAGATGAGTTTTGCCCTGATCCTATTCCTGATGTTGTGCTTGAAGCTCTGGAGTCTGAGGTTGGTGACTTTCTAAATGCACCTCCAGTATTTTGCATGTTATATTTTTTTGTAGTTAATGCATTCCTGGAGTTTCGCAGAAACCATTAACATGAGCAACTTTTGTGTGGGCCAACACTTACACCAGTCCAATCTGTCCTCTTTGGTTGGGATTGTTCAGTGTTTAGGGTTGTTGACATGGTTTTGTTTCCAAATATTTAGAAATTGATCTAAAATAGCTTGTTAAAGAAATGGCAATTCAACTGAGACCCAGCCCTCATATATGCATATAAATTTAAATTACATTTCATCCTTTTACAATCTTAAGTTAGAAATGTGCAATAATTTTTCATAAAGATTCCATATTTGGAGCCTTAATCATATCTCAAAAGAATTGATATAATCTCAATCCAAATTCTAGATGGTTTGGGTTAGGTTGGTTCTTGATGATTAATGGTCTGGTTTGAAGTCAGCTTGAACCAATCCAGACCAAGTTGCACCCCCTTGCATAGGGCTGTACAAAAAAAAAAAAATTAATCCGACTAAACCGACCAATTAATTCAAACCAAACTGGAAACCATGGTTTGCAAACATATAGAGTTTGTCATTTTTCAAAAAATAGGCAAACCGAAAAATTGTAAGTATTAAATATATGAAAAATATATTATAAATTATTAATTTATAATAGTGTAATAGTATAAGAAGGAATTATTAATTGAATAATCCATCAAAATATTTAATTATATTTTAGAGGATAATTTTGTAGTAATTTCATTTAACAAGTATCTTGTATTTATTACAATATTCATTATTTTTCATTTTCATTTCAATAGTTATAATTTTAATTTAAATAGAATTAATGTTAATCTCTTTTCATTTCTTAATTATGTTTTCTTCTCTCTCTCTCTCTCTCTCTCCCCTATATATATATATATATATTACAATTTTTAGAAGTTAAAATAACAGTTTAATGGGAATCATTTTGATTTTAAAATTGATATACAATTTAATTCGGTCTAAACTGAATCCGACATAGTTTTTAATAAATCAAACCAACCTGAAATTATTAGCTTCCCATCATTTTGGTTTGGTTTTCGATTTGAAGATTTCTCAAACCGAAAATATTGGTTTGGTCTAATATATTACTTACAAAGTGAGCAGCCCGGCCCATGTGCACCACTACCGCCATGCCTACTTCTGTTGAATAATTATCTCAATATATTGTTGACGATCATAAGAAAAGCTGGCTTCTTTCTTGACTTAGGATCCTCTGGAGGCTGGGGAGGAGTGTGTCACAACCATACCATACATTGCAGCGCCGCCACTTTATTTGCCTCCTTCAGCAGCTTCAGTTGCTAATGCGATTGGAGAGTCTGGAAGCCAACCGCAGCTGAGGAGAAGCGGTTCATTGCTCAAAAAGTCATACACCAGTGATGATGAGCTTGATGAATTGAATTCACCTTTGGCTCTGATCTTCCTTGATGGCTGTCGGTCTTTACCGCCGACACCAACAAAGCTTAGCTGGAACAAACAAAATTCCATCAGATATGAACTTCTTAGAGACATATGGATGAACAGCGAGTAAGCATGTAAATTCACAAAATGTTATGTAAGTAGATGATGATGGTTCAATTTGATATATTTGCTTTTGTATATTAGCAGTCCAATTTTGGGGTTTGGTTAGTTCATGTACAAAGGGAAAGGCCATTGTTGTAGCTTTGGAGAACAACCCAAACCTTTTCTATAAATGGAGTGTATTGAGCTTTGACATTTTGTGATTTTTGAATGGTCTGCTAAGTACTTCAAGGTGTCATGCAAAAGGGGTTTTCAGAGTCTGAAATCAACAGTATGACAATTTAGTGTAGGTGCAGCTTACAATCACTTGGCTGAATCATTTGCAAGAACATTCTAATAACAGACGAATATAAAAATTGAAAGAGCAAAAATTCAACTTTTATTGAATATTTAAAAAAAAATTCTAGACCCAAAATGGCACGAGAATAAAGCCGTTTCAAGCCAAAACGGGACATATCCTATTCATAGGTGAATTTCACATCAATTTATATAACAATTTATATAATGATCACTAGCACTCTCATACTATAGACTTCACTAATGACAATGGTAACTAGTGACTCTCTGTTATAGGTGAATTAACAAATATATATATATATATATATATATATATATATATATATATATATATATATATATATATATATATATATATATATATATATATATATATATATATATATATAATGAGTTTTTCAAATTTTGAAAAATATTTCTCTTTATAAAAGAAAATTTCAATTTTTTTTTTTTAAAATGGTCTAATTTTTCTTTTAACCAGAAAAACATTTTTTTGTTGATCAATTTTCTTGAGTGCATCAAGTAACAAAAAATACAAAATATTTTGGGGACCAAATCCCACCTAGAGTGGACTAACAATGGTGTTGAAGATAACACTTCAATTTTTAAAGTCTCTCAAAACCCACAAGTGATTTGATGATTAATTACCATGTTTGATTCGCCTTATCTAAATAACAAAGCTGTGGAACATAAAATTTTCATGATTATATCATGAAAAACTTGGCCCAATGTCAATCCAAATTATACATGGATAGGTTAAGTTGTCACCAATGATTAATAGTCTGGTTTCAAGTTAACTACATAGATGCAAAACAAAATTGGTTCAGGTTTAAATGCAGCTTTGAATATAATTCGCTGAAGAATTACCCCGTAAGTTGTTGAAGATCATAACAAAATCTGGGTTTTATCTTGATTTGGGATCCTCTTAGGCTGTGCAAGAGTCTGTCTGTCATAACCATACCATAACTTCCAGTTCTACCACTGTAATCTCACCTTTGGCAGCTCCAGTTGCTGGAACTATTGGAGAGTCTGGTAATCAATTGCAGCTGAGAAGCAGCAGCTCATTGCTCAGAATTTAATACACCAACAGCAGTCAGCTGGAAATCAAAGCAAAAGAGCAAAAAAAAATTCCATCAGATATGAACTTTTAACAAGTGATGCTTTACCCTGATTTCTATTGTTTTGTATATCTGCAGTCAAGTTTTTGGTTTGTTTTGTTAATGTATAAAGAACACGGGGACAAAAGATAGGTGTCTGGTAACCACTCTTATTTTGAATAAACGTAAAAGAACAAATAACTTATGGAGTGTAGTCCAATCAAAGTTTTTAACAGTTGACTTCAGATACCGCATGGGAACAAGCTGCTGAGATGAAAACACTATTAGTTCACCACAACTAAACGAACATGATATTACTCAATTCAATTTTTAATAAAAGTTTGTTCATAGACATGACCATCAGAAAACACAGGCTGGCATAAGTTTTGAGAAAGTTGTATCAGCATTAAACACTCTACTTATTAAAAGGGGTGGAAGAAGACAAAAAACATAAGAAGTAAAATCAATCCAATCTGTAAGTACAATACGAGAACAATGGGAGGCATTTACTTGTCCAACCATGGCCTAATTGCTAAATTGAGAAACTACAGCAGTTGTTGTATTACTGCGGTTCAAAGCTTCCTCAATCAAATCACCAGTTGCATTTGGTTGCTAAATCCTTCAAATGTGGTCCCAACCTGGTATGCCTTGATCAACTCAGGACAATCTTTCTTGAAGGGTGTGAAAAACCTCTGCTCAAACTTCTTCTTACTCGTAGCTAGTGCAGCAGCAACATATACGTTCTTCTTAATTAACCCCTTCAACATCAGCACTTCTAGAACAGAGCATCTTGGTATGAGTGTTCTTTCCAAACTGGGTATAAAAAGATTTGGGTACTTAACAATATGTGAAGACTCCAAACGCACTTTGGTATGAAAAAACTCCATTAATTCCTTCATCTTCTTCTCAGAGGTACACATGAATGATGGTTGTAGGCTAAATGCTGATTGAAATTCTTCTTCTGACCAACCAAAGCTCATCAAGAGCTTCTTTTTCTTTTCCCAATTGGATTTGCTTATAATTGACTTTGCACGGACAGCATATATAAATGACTTGCTCGTTGGTTCAAACCCCATTTCCTTAACTTCTAAAACTATTTCTTCAAAAAAATCAGCTCTAAGAAGTAGTGATTGAGACTCCATCATTAGTAACCACCTAATAATTTGCTGTGGCACACCATGAGCACGCAAAGTGCCTACATTAGTCGCCATAACCTCAGTACTAACACCAAACACACTGTAATAAGATTGCTTCAAGGCATTAATAACATTCTCATTAGTCTCAAGGATCTCCTTAAAGAAATCAATAGTGGGAAAAATCCGATTCTTTAAACTATAACCGAGAATATTTGAGTTTGCACATAGAATTCTACACAAATCAGGACGGCCAACACCTAATGACTCAAAATATTCAATTTTGGGTTTAATGGTTTTATCTGGGTCGAGCACAATAATTGGTGGGTTCTGTGAAATTAATCTACTAATTTGAGATTGAGTAAACCCATTAGCTCTTAGCAATTGAAGAACCAAATCTGCCTTCTTTGTGCTCACAATACTAACATGTTTACTGGCTAATTTAGCCTTTTGTAGAGACAGCCCACATTTGTTGGTGAGGTAAGAGACTGTTAAAGATTGTTTGCCTTTTGAATTTGAGACTGAATTTACAAGCGGAAGCGTTTGAATATAACGAAATGAACAAGCTTTGGAGTCTATGGTGCTGTGATATACAAGTAATTTGGATGCAAAACGAAACATTCGTCTGAATTAGAAAAATGGGGTTATAACAACATGAACTTACCGGAGATGAGAAGCCGATAGTGGTGATCTCTGCAAGTCTCAAATCTACAAGAGCAAACCCTATAACAAAAATGACGGAAAAGAGTCCTTTGCGGCTGGACGATTCAGCTACCCAGTAAACTATAGATTTTCTTATTAATAATTGTAGGAATATAATATAATATAATATAATATTATGATTTATCGTTAATTAATTTTTTAATATAAAATTATTTTATTTTTTAATTTATGAAAAATAATATTTTAATTTATTTGTGGACTTCCCTTTTTTTCTCTTGATTTACCTATTTTCATAGAAGAGTTTGTACTTGCTGATGCTTTGAATATATATATATATATATATATATATTTTTTTTTTTGCCAAAGCTTGCTGATGCTTTGATGAGTTAAATAAAATTGCAGCTTGGTTTCCAAAAACAAAAAAAATAAAAAAAAAATTGTATAAATATAAATTAATTGTTTTTAAGGATTGTATTTTCATCTTCTCTATAACCCTCTTTTTATATATAATTATTTTATTATTTTAAAAATAATTTAATATAAATATTTTTAATTTTTTTCGATTACCAGAATGTTGATTTGTAACTCTTGTTTATCTTCCTTTGTAATTCTTCTATATTCATTTAAAATCTTATTTTGGTATTTAACAACTTATAAAATTTTTTTATTGTCATTTTTTTAATTTTAGAGATTTTATAGTTATAAATCAATATTTCAGTAAAAAAAAATTACTTAAAAAATTTATATGATATTATTTTTAAAAGTCAAAGAATTTGTCAAAAAAAAAAAAAAAACAGCTGTTTTTATATCAATATAAAAGATGTTACTAAATAATTTTCATGATTTTTTTGGATTGCAAATTTAAGATGTATGTTTCAATTTAAAAAAAAAAAAAACTAATTGACCATATTATAAGATTATCAATATATTTACATTTAACAATTAATACTTTCAATAAAATAAAAGTTATTTCATTAAAAAAAAGGTCTAATAAAATATATTGCAAAAAAAAAAAATAGAGAATATAAATAAAATTAAAAATGAAACATATTTTTTAATTTTCCAAATTTTGATTTAGAAAAAGAAAAGTTAGAAAATTGAAAAAAGAAAAACTGAAAATAGAGAATGTTTTCTGCTACTAAATAATGCCTAAAATTTTAAATTTATAAAATTATAAAAATATTTGAATATATATATATATATATATTGTTGAATATGAAAAAAAATACATATAAAATGACATAATATAATAGTCACAATCAAAAGAAATTTTAATTTTATTTAAAAAAATTTAATTTTTTTAAATAATAAAAATATTTTTCGTCAACTAATTTTATTAAGTGCATCAATTTAGTGTATCAACTATAAAAAACGTGGAAAATATTTTTCAACCATAAACAAATAGAGCCGACTAAAATTCCAACCAATAACTGTTGGATACGATAAAATCAAAATATTCTACACTATAAACAAACATCAAACCACATATTTAAGTTGAATTTTATATTTATATTTGGACAATATTAAATTCTTTCAAAATTAAATGTTAAGAAAGGAGAAATAAGTTAGACTATTGTTTTTAAACTCAGACAGACCAGATCGATTTTTAATTGAAAATTAGTCTATAGGTCAAACTAGGTTATTAGAAATATTTGATGGTTCAATTTTGGTAAAAGAAAAACTTATATGGACCTTATATTAAGATCATTGCTGAAAGATGGGATAAGCATATTCGTATTAATATCCATTGAGCTTCTTACTTTTTAAATCATTCTTTTATATATGAGCAATGTTTTTTATTTATTATTTTATTTTTGATAAAGTTGAGGTTATGAGTGGCCTTTTAATATGTAGATATAAAAGTCATATGTCATAAAGGTGATAAAAGCAATGAAAGAGATAAAGATATATAAGAAAAATTAAGGGTATTTTAGTCTACAATTTGTTTTCACTTCTTCTAAAACAATGCAATCAAGTAAAAACTTATTAGTTTATAACAAAATTGTCATATTCTATTTTCATTGATCTTGATATGTGAATATTTTATTATTTGTAAATTACATGTTTTTGTTTATTTCATTTTCGCTATTAAATATGTAGATGGGTTGTGGAGATTATGTGGACATAATACACTTTTATTACAAAAATTAATAACTCGAATTCTCAGTTAAACATAATTTTTTTTTCTTTGGATGTGAAATAAATTGGAGTCTATTTGATTGCATTGATACTAAGAAAAGAAATAGATTGGAACATCAAATGCTAAATAATATTTGTCTATATTAATTATAACTTACATTTGAAAAATACATGTATTATTATTTTTTTATTTCCATTTTATTGATTTACATATTATCTCTTCTTATCTACCATTCAAGTTTATTTATTTTAATCTCTATTACAAGAAGAGAGTTTACGACTCTCTGATTATGAGTGTATCGACAAGGTTAAATTTTGGATAGGAGAGCAAGAGTCAACTTCAAAAATTGATATGGAAGAACTAAAGAATGTTCTTTATAAAGAGGGTGCACACTAAAGATTAAGGAACCTAGCAAGTGCTCACATAAGTATATAAAAGAGTGTGTATTCTTTGAATTTAGTTAATCATCAACCTTTTTATTTTATATTATTGGTTAGTGGTTTTATTAGAAGATGTAAGTGATGAAGTTGATTCTTGGATGAATAATTTAAAAAATATTGATTTGAAATTATTTCATAATGTAGGTACAAGTAATTCTATGAGAAGTAACATTGATGCGAGGAATTTTATTTGGTATTTGATCCTCAATTGATTTTAAGAGATGAAAGTAATGATGATAAAACTTAACCATATGATTTTTTTTAAAAATATATGATTGTTTAATTTTATTTTTAATATATAAATAATAATTATATAATATTATTTAAAATTTCGATTCAATCATAATTTAACTCTGGTTCAACCTCTTACTTATAAATCTTTGCTTTCACCCTTATGAAGACTGGACCGGATTGGTTGGACAAAGAGGGGACCCAAATCCCACCTAGAGTGGACTAACAATGGTGTTGAAGATAACACATCAATTTTTCCAGTCTCTTAAAACTCACAAGTGATTTGATGATAAATTACCATGTTTGATTCGCCTTACCTTCATAACAAAGCTGTGGAAGATAAATTTTTCATGATTATATCTTGAAAAAATTGGTCCAATCTCGATCCAAATAATACAAGGATGGTTTAGGCTGTCACCAATGGTTAATGGTCTGGTTTCAAGTTAACTACATGGAAACAAAACAATATTGGTTCAGGCTTAAATGCAGCTTTGAATATATTTTGCGGAAGAATTACCCCATAAGTTGTTAAAGATCATAATAAAATCTAGGTTTTATCTTGATTTAGGGTCCTCTTAGGCTGGACAAGAGTCTGTCACAACCATACCATAGCTTACAGTTCTACCATTGCAATCTCACCTTTGGCAGCTTCAGTAGCTGGCACTATTGGAGAGAGTCTGGTAATCAATTGCAGCTGAGAAGCTGTTGCTCAGAATTTAATACACCAACAGCGGTCAGCTGGAATGCAAAGCAGAAGAGCAAACAAAATTCCATCAGACATGAGCTTTTAAGCTATGCATGCATATTGTAAATTAGTAATTAAAAAATGACACAATATACAAGTGATGCTTCACCCTGATTTCTTTTGTTTTGTATATCTGCAGTCAATTTTTTGGTTAGTTTTGTTAATGTATATAGAACACGGGGACAAAAGATAGGTGTCTGGTAACTACACTCTTATTTTGAATAAACATAAAAGAACAAACAACTTATAGGGTGTAGTCCAATCAAAGTTTTTAACAGTTGACTTCAGATACATCGTGGGAACAAGATGCTGAGATGAAAAGACCATTAGTTCACCACAACTAAACGAACATGATATTACTCAATTCAATTTTTAATAAAAAATTGTTCAGAGACATGACCATCAGAAAACACAGGCTGGCTTAAGTTTTGACAAAGTTGTATCAGCATTAAACACTCTCTTTACTAAAAGGGTTGGAAGAAAACAAAAAACATAAGAAGTAAAATCAATCCGATCTCAGTAAGTACAATACAAGAACAATGGAGGCATTTACTTCTCCAACCATGGCCTAATTGCTATATTGAGAAACTACAGCAGTTGTTAATGTATTTCTGCGGTTCAAAGCTTCCTCAATCAAATCACCACTTGCATTTGGTTACTAAATCCTTCAAATCTGGTCCCAACCTGGTATGCCTTGATCAACTCAGGACAATCTTTCTTGAAGGGTGTGAAAAACCTCTGCTCAAACATCTTCTTAGTTGTAGTTAGAGCGGCAGCAACATATACCTTCTTCTTAATTAACCCCTTCGACATCAGCACTTCTAGAACAGAGCATCTTGGTATGTGTGCTCTTTCCAAACTGGGCACAAAAAGATTTGGGTGCTTAACAATATGTGAAGACTCCAAACACATTTTGGTAAGAAAAAACTCCATTAATTCCTTCATCTTCTTCTCGGAGGTACACATGAATGATGGTTGTAGTCTAAATGCTGACTGAAATTCTTCTTCTGACCAACCAAAGCTCATCAAGAGCTTCTTTTTCTTTTCCCAATTGGATTTGCTTATAATTGACTTTGCACGGACAGCATATATAAATGACTTGCTTGTTGGTTCAAACCCCATTTCCTTAACTTCTAAAACTATTTCTTCAAACAAATCAACTCTAAGAAATAGTGATTGAGACTCCATCATTAGTAACCACCTAATAGTTTGTTCTGGCACACCATGAGCACGCAAAGTGCCTACATTAGTCGCCATAACCTCAGAACTAACACCAAACACACTGTAATAAGATTTCTTCAAGGCATTAATAACATTCTCATTAGTCTCAAGAATCTCCTTCAAGAAATCAATAGTGGGAAAAATCCGATTCTTTAAACTATAACCTAGAATATTTGAGTTTCCACATAGAATTCTACGCAAATCAGGACGGCCAACACCTAATGACTCAAAATATTCAATTTTGGGTTTAATGGTTTTATCTGGGTCGAGCCGAATAATTGGTGGGTTCTGGGAAATTAAGCCACTAATTTGAGATTGAGTAAACCCATTAGCTCTTAGCAATTGAAGAACCAAATCTGCCTTCTTTGTGCTCACAATAGTAATATATTTACTGGCTAATTTAGCCTTTTGTAGAGACAGCCCACATTTGTTGGTGAGGTAAGAGACTGTTAAAGATTGTTTGCCTTTTGAATTTGAGACTGAATTTACAAGCGGAAGCGTTTGAATATAACGAAATGAACAAGCTTTGGAGTCTATGGTGCTGTGATATACAGGTAATTTGGATGCAAAACGAAACATTCGTCTGAATTAGAAAAATGGGGTTATAACAATATGAACTTACCGGAGATGAGAAGCCGATAGTGGTGATCTCTGCAAGTCTCAAATCTACAAGAGCAAACCCTATAACAAAAATGACGGAAAAGAGCCCTTTGCGCCTGGACGATTCACCTACCGAGTAAAATATAGATTTTCTTATTAATAATTGTAGGAATATAATATAATATAATATAATATAATATTATGATTTATCGTTAATTAATTTTTTAATATAAAATTATTTTATTTTGTTAATTTATGAAAAATAATATTTTAATTTATTTGTGGACTTCCCTTTGTTTCTCTTGATTTACCTATTTTCATAGAAGAGTTTGTACTTGCTGATGCTTTGATGAGTTAAATAAAATTGCAGCTTGGTCTCCAAAAATAAAAATAAAAAATAAAAAAAATTGTATAAATATAAATTAATTGTTTTTAAGGATTGTATTTTCATCTTCTCTATAACTCTCTTTTTATATATAATTATTTTATTATTTTAAAAATAATATAATATAAGTATTTTTAACTTTTTTCGATCACTAGAGTGTTGATTTGCAATTCTCATTTATCTTCCTTTGCAATTCTTTTAGATTCATTTAAAATCTTGTTTTAGTATTTAATAATTCATAAAATTTTCTTATTGTCATTTCCCTAATTTTAGAGATTTTATAGTTATAAGTTAGCACCCTTGTGATAAAAAAATGACCTAAAAAACTTATGTAATATTACTTTTGAAAGTTGAAGAATTTGTCAAAAAAAAAAATTGTTTATATACCAATATAAAAGATGTTATTAAATAATTTTCATGATTTTTTTGGATTGCAAATTTAAGATGTATGTTTCAATTTAAAAAAAAAATTAATTGACCAAATTATAAGATTACCAATATATTCACATTTAATACTTTCAATAAATTAAAAGTTATTTCATTAAAAGAAGGTCTAATAAAATATACTGCAAAAAAAAAAAAAAAAAGTAGAGAATATAAATAAAATTAAAAATGAAACTTTTTTTTAATTTTCCAAATTTTGATTTAGAAAAAGAAAAGTTAGAAAATTGAAAAAAGAAAAATTTTAAATAGAGAATGTTTTTTGCTACTAAATAACGCCTAAAATTTTAAATTTATAAAATTATAAAAATATTTGAATATATATATATATATATATATATATATATATATATATATATATATATATATATATATATATATATATATATATATATATATATTGTTGAATATGAAAAAAATACATATAAAATGGCATGATATAATAGTCACCATCAAAATGCAATAGATGGTAATAGTGACAAGTGACTATCAATTATAGATGAATTTATAAATTTATATTTACGTATTTTTTTATTATAATTAGTTTTTAAATTTTAAAAAAATATTTTTCTCTTTTTAAAAGAAAATTTTAGTTTTATTTAAAAAAGCTTAATTTTTTTAATCAGAAAAATACTTTTCGTTAATTAATTTTGTTGAGTGCATCAAATATAAAAAAAATGGAAAATATTTTTCAACCAGATACAAATAGAGCCAACTAAAATTCTAACAAATAACTATTGGATACGATAAAATCAAAATATTCTACACTATAAACAAGCATTAAACCACATAGTTAAGTCGAATTTTATATTTATATTTGGATAATATTAAATTCTTTCAAAATCAAATGTTAAGAAAGAAGGAATAAGTTAGACTATTGTTTTAAAATTAGACTATTGTTTTTAAACTCAGATCCACCTGATCAATTTTTAATTGAAAATTAGTCTATAGGTTAAACTAAGTTATTTAGTAAAATCGATAAGACTTAAAAGTGAGAAATATTTGATGACACAATTTTTGAAAATGAAAAGCTTATATGAACCTTAAATTAAGATTATTGATGAAAGATGGGATAAGCACATTCGTACTAATATCCATTTCGGCTTCTTATTTTTTAAATCATGCATTTAGATATGAGCAAATTTTTATTTTTTTTTTATTATGAGTGACATTTCGATCATGATTATGAATGACATTTCGATGTATTAGATATAAAAGTCATATATCATAAAGGTGATAAAAACAATGAAAGAGATAAAAGTATATCAGAAAAACTAAGGAAGCTTAGTCTGTAATTTGTTTTCATTTCTTCTAAAACAATACAACTAGGTAAAAACTTATTAATTTATAACAAAATTGTTATATTCTATTTTCATTGATCTTGATATATGAATATTTTTATTATTCGCAAATTATATGTTTTTGTTTATTTCATTTTTGCTATCAAATACATAGATGGGTGGTGAAGGTTATGCAGACATAATACACTTTTATTACAAAAATTAGTAACTCTAATTCTCAGTTATATATATATATATATATATATATATATATATGTGTGTGTGTGTGAAAGAAATTAGAGTCTATTTGATCGCATTCATATTAAGAAAAGAAATAGATTGGCACATCAAATGCTAAATAATATTTGTCTATACTAATTATAACTGGCATTTGAAAAATACATGTATTATTATTTTCTTAATTCCATTTTATTGATTTATATATTATCTTTTCTTATTTACAATTCAAGTTTATTTATTTTAGTCTCCATTACAAGAAGAGAACTTATGACTATATGGTTATGAGTTTATTGACAAGATTAAATTTTAGATAGTAGAGCATGACTTAACTCTAAAAATTGACATAGAAGAACTGCACAAGATTCTTTATAAAGAGGATGCGATACTAATGGTTAAGAAACCTAGCAAGCACTCACGTAAATATATAAAAGAGTGTATTTTCTTTGAATTTAGTTAATCATCAACTTTTTTATTTTATATTACTGGTTGGTGATTTTATTAGAAGATGTAGGTGATGAAGTTGATTGTGGGATGAATAGTTTAAAAAATATTGATTTAAAATTATTTGGTAATGTAGGTACAAGTAATTCTATGGGAAGTAACATTGATGCAAGCAATTTTTTTTGGTATCAATCCTCAATTGATTTTAAGAGATGAAAGTAATGATGATAAAACTTATCCATAGGATTTTTGTTTTTTAAATTTATGATTGTTTAATTTTATTTTTAATATATAAATAATAATTATATGATATTATTTAAAATTTCAGTTCAATCATGATTTAACTCTAATTTAACCTTTGACTTATAAATCTCTGCTTTCACCGATACGGAAACTGGACCGGATTGGTTGGAAATCTCTGCTTTCACCGATAAGGAAACTGGACCGGATTGGTTGGACAAAGAAGGGACCCAAATCCCACCAAGAGTGGACTAACAATGGTGTTGAAGATAACACTTCAATTTTTCAAGTCTCTCAAAACTCACAAGTGATTCGATGATGAATTCCCATGTTTGATTCGCCTTATCTTCATAACAAAGCTGTGGAAGATAAATTTTTCAAGATATAATAAATTTTTCATCATTATATCTTGAAAAAATTGGCCCAATCTCGATCCAAATAATACATGGATGGCCTAGGTTGGCACCAATGGTTAATGGTCTGGTTTCAAGTTAAACTACATAGAAACAAAACAATATTGGTTCAGGTTTAAATGCAGCTTTGAATATATTTTGCTGACGATTTACCACATAAGATCATAATAAAATCTGGGTTTTATCTTGATTTAGGATCCTCTTAGGCTGGACAAGAGTTTGTCACAACCATACCATAGCTTACAGTTTTACCATTGTAATCTCACCTTTGGCTCTATTGGAGAGAGTCTGGTAACCAGTTGCAGCTGAGAAGCGGCAGCCTATTGCTCAGAATTTAATACGCCAACAGCTGTCAGCTGGAAAGCAAAGCAAAAGAGCAAACAAAATTCCATCAGATACGAACTTTTAAGCTATGTATGCATATGGTAAATTAGTAACTAAAACATGATAAAGAATATACAAGTAATGCTTTACCTTGATTTCTTTTGTTTTGTACATCTGCAGTCCAGTTACGGATTTGTTTAGCTCATGTATAAAGAACACAATGACAAAAGATAGGTGTCCAGTGACCACACTTATTTTAAATAAACATAAAAGAACAAACATCTTATAAATAGTTCAATCAAAGTTCTTTACAGTTGACTTCAGATACCTCATGGGAACAAGATGCTGAGATGAAAACATCATTAGTTCACCACATCTAAACGAGCATGATATTACTTAATTCAATTTTTAATAAAAGTTTGTTCATAAACATGACCATCAGAAAATACATGCTGGCATAAGTTTTGCCAAAGTTGTATGAGCATTAAACACTCTCTTTACTAGAAGGGTTGGAAGAAAACAAAAAACATAAGTAAAATCAATCCGATCTCAGTAAGTACAATACGAGAACAATGGGAGGCATTTAATGATCCCACCATTGCCTAACTGCTATATTGTGAAACTACAGTTGTTAATGTATTTCTGCTGTTCAAAGCTTCCTCCATCAAATCACCTGTCGCATTTGGTTACTAAATCCTTCAAATCTGGTCCCAACCTGGTATGCCTTGATCAACTCAGGACAATCCTTCTTGAAGGGTGTGAAAAACCTTTGCTCAAACTTCTTCTTACTCGTAGTTAGAGCGACAGCAACATATACATTCTTCTTAATTAACCCCTTAGACATCAGCACTTCCAGAACAGAGCATCTTGGTATGTATGTTCTTTCCAAACTGAGCATAAAAAGATTTGGGTACTTAACAATATGTGAAGACTCCAAACGCACTTTGGTGAGAAAAAACTCCATTAATTCCTTCATCTTCTTCTCAGAGGTAAACATCATGAATAACGGTTGTACTCTAAATGCTGATTGAAAGTCTTTTTCCGACCAACCAAAGCTCATCAAGAGCTGCTTTTTCCTTTCCCAATTGGATTTGCTCATAGTTGACTTCGCACGGAAAGCATATATAAATGACTTGCTCATTGGTTCAAATCCCATTTCCTTAACTTCTAAAACTGCTTCTTCAAATAAATCAACTCTAAGCAATAGTGATCGAGACTCCATCATTAGTAACCTCCTAATAACTTGTTCTGGCACACCATGAGCACGCAAGGTGTTTACATTAGTCGCCATAACCTCAGTACTAACATTAAACACACTGTAATAAGATCGCTTCAAGGCATTAATAACATTCTCATTAGTCTCAAGAATCTCCTTAAAGAAGTCAATAGTAGGCGAGATCCGATTCTTTAAACTAGAAACTAGAATATTTGAGTTTGTACTTAGAATTTTACACAAATCAGAACCCCCAACGCCCAATGACTCAAAGTATTCAATTTTGGGTTTAAGGGTTTTCTCTGGGTCGGACAAAATAATTGGTGGGCACTGCGAAATTAAGCTACTAATTTGAGATTGAGTAAACCCATTAGCTCTGAGCAATTGAAGAACTAAATCTGGTTTCTCTGTGCTCACAATATTAACATGCTTAGCAGCTAAATTAGCCCTTTGTAGAGACAACCCACATGAGTTGGTGAGGTACGAGACTGTTAAAGATTGTTCGTCTTCTGATCTTGAGACTGAATTTACAGGCGGAAGCGTTTGCGTATAACGAAATGAACAAGGTGTCGAGTCTATGGGGCTGGGTAATTCAGATGCGAAACGAAACATTTGTTTGAATTAGAAAAAAGGGCTTTTAGCAGTATGAACGTACCGTAGATGAGAAGCCGATGATGGTGATCTTTGCCACTGCAACTCTGAAATCTACAAGCGCAAACCTTACTGGAAAAATGGCGAAAAAGAGTCGATTTTGGCGATTCGCTCGCCCAGAAAACTTATAATCCCTCTGGAAATGAAGCCCATGGAATTAACCTCTAGTCTCTACTGTTTAGTGATTTATTTATTTAGGAATATATACAATTACTTTTCCTGAAAAATAATTTTAGGAATACAGCACTATAATTTTTTGTTAAATCAACATATAATAAAATACTATAATTTATTATTATTGATATTAAATTTATCAATAAAATAAATAAGTAATAGTATTATTTACATACAACTTAAATATGAAATTATTTATTTTTTAAAAATTAAAATGAAATAATCAATTCTAAATTTATTGTCTAGAATAACAAATATTTATTATTAAATTATATTATGCTTGGTTTTGGAATTCGAAATTATTTCTCATTTAACTCTGTCTAGTACAAATGGATATGGACATGTAGGCAAATATTATTTAATTTAGACATTTAAAAATTATCATCTCCATTATAAAAAAGATTATCCACTATTTTATTTATATATTTTTAAAATTAATAAAATATAATAATAAATAAATATATTTAAGAATATATATTAAAAAATATAATAAAACTTATAAATTAATAAATAATTAATTATATTTTCTTAAATTTAATAGAACATTACACTACTTAACAAATCTTCTATATATTTCTTGCAATCTCTTGCTATTGCTACTCTTGTTCTTGCAATATTTCATGCTACCCCTGTTGCCTATGTAATACGGAAATGGAAAATGTAGAAACCGAAAACGTGAAAATGGATAGGGAAAAACGAAATTTTTGAAATATATAAGAAACGAAATATAGAGATATGAGTAAATACTAAAAAATATATGGATGTATTTATGTATTTTTTTAAATATCTATATAATATAGTATATCTTCCAAATAAAAAAAAAACTATAAATTCAGAAATATTAATTAAATATATATGATATTTAAAAAAATTAAAAACTATATAATATTTATAATTAGGTGGGATTTAATACCGATTATCCCATTAAGTAGTGGCTATACTCGAGTGCCAATAGAAATTCTTCTTCTGACCAGCCAAAGGCCCAAAGCTCATCAAGAGTTCCTTTTTCCTTTCTCAACATGTTTAGGTCGCAGTAGACATTGAAGAGATAGGATATATAAAGGAGTTGCTACATAATTCAAAACTTATATCCTTAACTTCTCTAATTAATTCTTCAAACAAATCAACTCTAAGCAATAGTAGATGAAGCTGCAGCATCATGATCCTCCTAAACTTCTAAATACGACCTAAATAGCAAGGCTTTTAGTGCTTCTACATCACCATAATCCAAACCAATCTTAGACATAAGAGTCTTACTCCCTGTGTTAGAATTATCAAACTTGAAGAGGGCAAATCAACAACATGAACAACATGACCAATAAACAAAAGAAAATAAAATGACAAATATGTAGCACATCGGACAGCAGACAGTCTTCTCAGCCAAAGGAATTGCCAGAGACCAGTTATGATTATGAAATGGGAAAAACAAATAACAAAGGAACCAACAGAAATCAAGAGAAAAACTATCCACAGATGTAAGTTTGTTAAATGGATATAAGGTAGTGAAAAGCCAGATTATGAGCCACAAAGCAAGAACAAGAAACATAGAAGGGTATTAATAGACAGAAACAATAAAACATAACATGCTTACTTTATATAGCATAATAGACAGAAACAATGAAACATAACATGCTTACTTTATATAGCATTCTTACATGCCAATGTTCTTTAATCTTTCTCTCTTGCCAAAATTACCTTACAAACATAGAGCCTCAAAATTGCATTATGTGATAACCTCATACATAAAAACCGCACACTCAAAATCGACAGAGACAAAAACCATAACTCACTCTGTGTTCAAGTTTTAATATATACTACCACACCTGTTCGTGGGTGGTACTAAGGCAGTCACAAGTTTAGCTGTTAAAACAAGTCAAGCAGCCAGTTTCTGCGAAGAAGTAACAGCACCCAAATGCTTGAGGTGTAATGCAGCCAACAAGCCTTGCCAAGTTTCTCCAGGTGCACCTGCCACTTGAAAGTCAACAAGTTTCTTTTGTCTCCTGTAGTAATCTTCCAATGCCTTACCCTGAGGGCAAGCAAATAATCCCATTAGCAAAATTTCAAATCATTCACACTCTAAATATTAACTTGTGAACTCACCACAAAACCAACAGAATTGATGCAATAATCATTCAACCGCATGTAAAAAAATAAAAAGCATTCCAAGAAAAATAACTAAAAAGGAACAAAGGGATGACAGGCAAATGTATTCAAGTTAATCCTGAATCATGCAAGTAATCAGGAAAATCTATGACCAATATAAAACAAAAGGTCACCAAATCTGTAAAAATACATTGTTAGAATGCAATCATCATTAAAGGAGAAATTTACAGCAATTATTGGAAGAATGAATGAAAAGTATGCCATAGATGAAAATATTAATCAACCATTAAACTACTAGTTTAAATATATCAAGAAGAAAATATACTTAGTACCTGTTCTGCATATATACGGAACTTCTCCTTCCAGGCAGTTCCATTATCAGTAATAGAGGATGTAGAGTTTCCAACAGTAAGAAGATCCCTCTTCGCCAAGTCCTCTTCAGCACGTTTAAAATTCACAACCAGATCAACATCAGCAATTTGATCAAGAATTTCCTGCAAGAAAATCCAAGCATCTCAATAATGTACAGTAAACAATAGTTTATTCAACTTCAGCATAACAAATTTACAACCAAGAAGAGGCACAAGAAATGCTTATGCAAAAATCAGAGAAAATTGACACATACAGCTTGAATCCTTGTTCGGGGAATACCATCCAAAATGAAGCCAGTTTCGCCTTTGCAGTAACCTTCTTCAAGCCTTTTGGACAACAACCCAAAAATCACTTCCTCTGGTACTAGCTTTCCTTCATTCACCGCATTCGCAATCTAAATTTGGGCAATTGAAAAATCGGAAAAAAAAAGTCAACAAATCATCTCAACATGAGTTTGAATTAATTAAACTAAATTTAAACTTATAATTAACCACAGACATTGATTCAACACAGCAACCATTTCAAATATTTAATATCTTTAAGCAAAAACACAAAAACCCATTCAGGAAAATGAGCGAAAAACCTAAAGGAGGCACCTTTTTATAAAGAGAAGAGCTAGGGTTAAGCTCTTGGCGAAGGAGAGTACCCATGGAAATGTGAGGAACCTGTAGAAGCTCTGATAGCTTCTCTGCATACACGTGCTTTTTAGCTCCTGGGTCCCCAATTAACACCCATTGCACTCCTCTCCCCCAATCCGATGCCTCCGCCAAGTCTAGCCTTGGCTCCGGTTGTCGGGAATAGTACTCGTCATCGGTGTCATAGTCATATTGAATTGCTGCCGCCGATCCATAGGCACAGGAGCCAGCAAAGATTCCGAGGCGGCGGAGTGCTGGTGGCGCAGTGGCTAATCCTAGTCGGCTTAGCCCGGCCATGGTGGCGGCGACAATCAGAAGAGAAAATAGAAAGAGGGGTTTAAGTGAAGAGAAAAAGAGAGGTTTTAAGAGAGGGAGACAAGTGTGATCTGAAAATGCCACTATTATACGTCAAAATTATACTAAAGCCACAATATTTTTTATGGAATGCCACATGTAAGATCCTGGATAGCTAAAGAAAAGGACAAAAATACGTCAATTCAGACACGTGATGGACTTATACTTTGATTGGTTGCCACATCTTTCTAAAGAAAACTACTTATACTGTAAACCCTTTTTTAACCACCCACTCGAGGCGTGCGTCCACAAGACGGGCAATTTGTATTATGGATTTGAGACAGAGCACTGTAGTTTTATGTTAAAACGTAAATTGTTATAAATATAATGGAGAAAAATAAAAATAAAGAATAGAGAAAGGAATATATTTTTTTAAAATTTTTATTTAATAGTATTAAATTTTTTATATAGAGTGTAGAAGAGAAAAAAATATAAAATTTTTTAAATAAGAAAAATATAATCAATACTAATATAAAAACTAGAATATTCATATATATGAAAAGATATCAATCAAATCTTATAATAGGGAGTGCTTTTATAAACAAATCTATCAAGTTGTCAAACTGTATACTTAATAATGTTTAATTAATATCCACATATAATAATTTATTTGTAGTACTCTTTTAAAATATTACTTGCGCTATAAATATGTTTCATTAAAAACCTTACTAGAAAATCTAATGGAAAAAAACATAGCTCAGGAAAATAGTATATTTTATGCGCTATTTTATCATTGTACAGATTACCTCATTAAAACTTTTGTCCAAGAAAACCCTGTGGGTTAAAAACTTGACTAAGAAAAAAGAGTACAATCATATATTAATTCGCTCCTTCCTGATAAGGACAAATTTTACCACTGCGTATACTAATTGATAAAATAATGTCATTTAAATACCACATTAGGTAAAGACTTAGTACATAAATCTATTAAGTTGTCACTCAAGCGAATTTGATGGATATCTTTTTTTGGAGCTTATGTATATACAATAATTTGGGCAAAGTTTATATCTACTTCGTTACTTTTAATATAATCACCTTTAATTTGTGCAATACAAATTGTATTATTCTCAAAATACAATGGGAGTATTTTTTAGTGAGGTACTTCAAGATCATAAAAACCTTTATAAAATTGCAGTAACACCATAAGTGAATACATAGCCAATATAAAATCTACCATTATAGAGACTACGCAAATAACTAATATTTACATATAGACTAATTTTAAATATGAATTATAATATTAATAGTATATTAAAGATAACTTTTTACACCACTCTAATATATTTTAGTAAGTGTAGAGCTATACCTAGTTAGGAATTTTTCTTACAAATGTAATTTCAGACCTAATGCAATTTGCAATATACATGAGTGTCTTTATAGCACTTATATACGGTACTTCAAGACCAAATAGCTCTTTATTATCTTATTTAGGTTTAAAAGGGTATCTCTTCACTTAGATAAGAGGATTACCGTTAGTATGTTTAAGGGAAAAGATTTATTCATACAAAGTTACTTAAATACCTTTTTCACATAAGTAGACTGATGTATTATGACTCATTGATAATCAGTCTATGGGCCGATACAAAATTTCATTAAATTTTTCATTTCAAATTCACTTTTCAAATAGATACATACTTTTTTAAGTTCTTTAGGAGTCACACTGATATTTAAATTATCAACATATACTGCAATAATAACATTTACTATTCTATGGTCTTTTATGAATACAAATGGATATAGTGTATTATTCACATATCTTTTTTCAATAAGAATTTACTCAAATAATTACACCACATGCCTATATTGTTTTAATCCATATAAGGACTTTTGCAATTTGATAAAATACATGTCACTTGTTTAATGTATATTCATTTCTGATATCTTTAGTCCTTTTTGGATTCTTATATAAATATCATTTTCGTAAGGCATATATCAAACCTTTTTTTAATTGCCATACTAATCGAATAACGGAACATGATCATTTTCATAATAAGAGAATTATTTTTCTCATAATTAATAATAGAACAAGTATAACTCTACTTTAATTGCCTCTTTCCATGATGATCAATCATGTTTATGCTACTCTTTAGTTATACTTATAGATTCTGGATTCAGATTTTCTCTTGAAATAGCAAGAGCTATTATTTAGGCAAATTCATCGTCAACGATAATTCAATTTCTATCAACTCTTTCTCTTATATCACAAAAATAATTGAGATTTCATAGTTTTTATTTATATGATCATCAACTCTAGAAATCATATCTAGAGGATCTAATTATTTCGTTGTCTAAGTCTATGTCTCATAATTGGCTATAGCTTTTTTACTGAGATCTTTCTCTTCAGGAGGTTTCTCTTCAGGAGATTTTATGAGTAACGTTGTTTTTCTTTTCCACGAATTTTTATTTTTAATTCTAATTTACTATTCATGCTTCTAGCATGTAGTGAGATTAATTGATTTCTATTTGCAATTGAAACTACAAGTCCTTCAACAGCTATAATATGAGACTTTGTCACTCTTTTAGCATTTATAAATGCATTTGGCAATTAAGTTGCATTTTGTTACAACTATTGTTATTTTCTGAACTTTTGGTTCACTCTAACTTGTACATGGATTAAAATTATTTAAAGAGTTTTCTTCCAATAAATTTCTCGACATTCTTTAGCACTGCATGTGCTTTTTCTCCCCTAATGTCGAGAAATGTACCTTATGAAAATAAATTCTTAGTCTCTTTTATAGATCCATTGTCACACATTGAGATAGTGATATTAATATATTCATAGCATAACTAAAAAATTGTGACTCATGTCCTTGTATAAGTTTCAAAAAAGAATATATATAATATACATAATGACATTCATGCTAAACTTTCAAGGTTTAATTATTGAACTATAAGTTCAATACTTAAACTGCAGGTTCAATGCAATATATTATGCATAATCATGGGAGATAAAACAATAATGAAATAACTCATTATAATGCACAACTTGTAAAATCCTTACAAATTACTTCTTCAAGGAGTTTATATAAAATCACTCATATTGAGTTTTGTCCTCAATATGAGTTGTTACTCTTTCAGAGTTCTTATGATCTACCAAATAATTTATAGCATTCACTTCAAGGAATGCAGTTGTACTAGTGGGAATTGTTTGATAATTTCTCATTAGCAATTATTCTTTAAGAATTCTCATGATCTACCAAATGATTTATAGTATTCACTTCAGGTAATGCAATTGTACTAGTAGGTATTGTTTGATAATTTCTCATTAGCAATTATTTTTTGCAACCACTAGAAGACAAACAATATTTGTAAATTTTCACTTTTTATACTGCTACTATAAAAGTATGTAATTTTATTACCATATAATTTCAGCTGTGAAGTAATTTTAAACATGATTGAATTATATTCTAAAATAGATTTCAAGTCTTGTAGGCATAGATTTAGCTAATCATATTGAGTTTGTGGTAGTATCACATTTTTCAAGTGATCATATCGATCTTTAAAGCTCTTCTCGATAATACAAAAATTTTAAATAGGGAGATATTCAGCCTTTAAATCCCATTTACATATAGTATAAATATGATCAAAATCTTTGTGTTGGAAATAAAACAATAATATTAAATTGATTTTCTTAAAAATCCAGAACTCAATCGATTTTAAGAAAAATGAAGAAATTTGAACTAATTTCATGTAAAAACTCTAATAATTTATAAATCAATCCAACCATTTACAATAAATTCATATTTATAATGAAGTAATAAATTTTCAATTATTTCAAATTTTATACTGAAACCAAACATATAAACAATATGAAATTTATACTCATAAGGCAATTATTATAAAATATATTTGCATCAAAGCAAGTTGAGGACAAATTAGCTATTATAAGGCACAACAATCTCTATACTAGAATTGAAGTTAAAAATAAATAAATAATATACAATGGCACAAGCAAATTATATTTGCTAATCACAGAAACCAATACATATATACAAAATATTTATCATGGCATATGTATAATTCCACTAAGGAATTTATGATGTAAATATCATGAGTATAAGTAAAGACCTTTCTTAAGTAAACTTAAGTTAATTATCAATTTCACGGGATTTTGGAACTTCAAATATATTAATTGGTCAATTAGTAAATTACATAGGTTCAGGTCTTCAAAATACAGGGTGTACACTATAACTATTTTATACTCCTAGTATAAGCAAAGTTTACTGTATAATATATAAACTAAATTTTTTATCAGCAATTATCTCAATCATGCCTAACAAAAATGCAAAAGAAAAACACAAATTTTCTATTGATATGCCATATATATAATACTATTCATTTATTAAAATAAAATCATCAGGAGTATATATATAATAGATTAACTAATTAAATATTTCAAATATCCGCTGTAATTTATAACTCATTAAATATTGTTAAAGGAAGATAAAATATAGCAAATAAGAAGTTCACCCTATAAAGATTAATTAGAGTACCAAACCTGTCAAATAGTTTTTGGACAAATGTAAAATCTTTAGGAGTATTAGATTTTCAATACCCGAATGAGTGACACCAGTTAATTGTCACGACCCACCTTTTTGAGCCGCGACGATCCTAGGGCATGGGTAGCCATAAGGGCACCAAAACCCGTAGAACCCGTTTCACTCAAAATCAATTGATATTCATCACATTGAACCATATCCCAAGACCATAATCTAATCACATTTCCTTGTTACCCATTACCTGCCATCATTTCCACTTATAATATTATTTATACATATAACTTGTAAAACCTTTAAAATTTCATTTTATGCCATTAACTCTATGTTCAATAGTCCATACATCATTACAATACCGGTTATGATACAAATCATCTTATACAAACATCCTATAACATATTAATGCTAAACCCTTTAATAACCATTCATGTTACATATAGACCTTATAACTTTCAATAACCATGGAGCTCTACTTACAACATCGGAACTTAACAAAATAGTTTCCAAGCGAAGGATGGGCTTGGGACTTTTACTTTGCTAACTCATTGACTGTACCTGAAAAGTTTAAACCACTACAATATGAGACAGAGCTCAGTGAGTACATAATAATACAATATAAAATAAACAAATGGTAGGTGGTTTAATGATAATTTCTTATAGCAAAGAAGTAAAATGGAGCAAGAGTTATTCTTATAGAATAGTTTTTTATATACAATAAATATTGCATTTTTAGCAGAATATTTTCCTTATTGGAAACGGTGTGTTTCCCCCATAATCATTTGAGTGGCGGCTTACGCCTTGCTCACTCCCATATCAGTCACACGTACAACTGATCAGATCATACGTACTAGGGACCATAAACCCTTCCCAGTTAGGGTTCAAATACTCTTTACTCTATCCGTGGGTTCATTACCATTGTGCACAAGGCTAATGTATTGCCCCACATCAGAGGGGTATTCTGCTTGCCACGATATCATTATAACATTTTTCCTTTCCATTCATGAAATAATTCAATGGATAATATATCAATAAATAATCAAAATTCCCATCATTGATCATATTATGAGATGAAGCAATAAGGCTCATTTGGCCAAGTGCCATAAAGAAATGTTTGATTCACTTTGGCTCAATAATAAAGGAAGTATTATATCAACGGTTCAATATTCAATAAGCAGATTAAGCTTATCAAGAAATCAAGATTGTGGAATACCAATGAGCCATTCAACTTTTCAAGGCATAGAAACAATTCAACCATTAAGGTTGGAACAATAAAGATTCAAGTATATGAAACAAGGCATATTATATTATTAAGTACTCACCGTGGACTCCTTTGCTCCTATGTACGTTTGACTCTGATACGAATAGTGCTCCTCACACTTTACCCAATATCCTTGCCCTTGTTATTAGACTCTACACATGCATTTCAATCATATATCAATCACTTTCTCATCATCACATTACTTAATTTAGTTTTAAGTCCTTAACACTTCTATCTTATTCACAACTTAGCATTCTTAAAGTTAAGATATTCTATACCTATACTCACTACTAAACTTAACATTTCTCTAGTTATTTCCCAATAACTTACTTAAAAAGAATAATTCTCTTTTCTTCCAATTTTACATTTCAATCTTCATATTAATTAAGTAAAATCGATTAAGCAATTTCCACCAACATTTTCATAGATTCGAATTATCCACAATATCAAAATCAAATGGTCCAACCTGGACCTTCAATACACTAATCCCATCCGCCCATTTCATTCCTCATTATCAAGCTAATAACCACTAATTCAATTCAATTATCTCATTTAATCACTTAATTTCAATAAACCATTTACCTAAATTCTTACAAATAAAATCATAATTCACTATCTATACACAATTAGAAGTCGGGATTTATACCATATGCCTCGGTTTAATGAGCCGAAGCTTCTGTCTGAATTTATCAGATTCAGAGATCACTGGAATCCGGTCGCCGAAAAATTTTCACAACGACCAATTCACAATCCAAAGATATCATCGGTTAGCTTATGACATGGGGAGTCCAAATATAGCTTTCATTTCCCGTGGTCCGCTGGAAACAGGTAGAAACGGTATCGACAACCGTTGATGTCGCCGGATTTCGATCAATAAAAAGATTATCTAAAATTAGTAAACAATATATCAAATTGAAACTGGAAACACAACGGATTCAACCATACTAATTTCGTTAAAAACGGAGATCGGAAAGTCATAGGAAAATGGCCTAAAAGTTTCGACCGACAGAAACTTTGGAGGGGGCGTGCGCCGCCGTCCGGTGGCTGCAGGCGACGGCCCTCTACCGGTCGACGAGGCGGCGGAAGTGCTTCCTCCTGGTGAGGCGCGTGTCCATCGATGGTGGCCGGAGGGCGGTGGTCCGGCAGTGCCGTGCCTCTCTCTCTCTCTCTCTCTCTCTCTCTCTGCCTCTGCTTCTCTGTTTCTATTCGTTCCCCTCTATTCTATTTATTCTTCTGTTGCCCGTTTTGGGCTGTACCGACTTTGTTTTTTTTTTTTCATATATATATATATATATATATATATATATATATATATATATATATATATATATATATATATATATATATATATATATATACTAACTTTAATAATTTTAATAATAATAATAATAATAATAATAATAATAATAATAATAATAATATTTGCCATATAAATTCTAAAACAATAATTTTAACCAAAATATTAATTTCATCATATTATCTATTAATTACAATATAAAAATCATGATATATAACTTCAAATATTAATTACATAAATTTTTATATTTTATAATAAAATTTCAATTTCTTTAGTTTAAATTTTATCAATTTGGTAAATAATAAATCAATAATTCATTTAATAAAATATTCTCTTAAAAATATTAACATAATAATATAATAAATCAATCTCCTTTCAAATATCAAATTTTAAATTTGAATAAATTTTCTACTATTTTGAATACCCATATAACAATATTTATAAATCATATATCAAATATCAATATAAGTTTAGCTTATTAATATCAATATAATAATGATATAAATAAATATCAATATCAATATCAATATTCAACTGAAAATTTATAAATATCGATAATTTTGAATATCAATATAATATAACAATAAAGGAAAATATTTCCGTATAAAGTTATTACTTTAAAACATTTATATTCAGATCATTTGAATATTGAAAATATTTATTTTCAATTTGGCCACGTATTACGATGCTAAATAAGTATCTTCACTCGTATACTGTACATATATCCTATATCGGGTTGGGATATTACATTAATGTAGATCTTGTTAGGCTTAATTTCATATTCAATAAAATCAAAATTAATATGCAATATGCCACATTAGCTTGCTGCTTTCAATTTCACATTAATAAATTGTACTACCATGACAATACGGCATGAGAATCCCACAAGATAAATAATTAATTAAGACTAATTTAAGAATTTCAGCATTTAGTATTCATGATAAATAATTCTTACTCGTGATATTGAGGGCTATCAATTAATATTGTCTAACATAAGATCATAATAAAATCAGTATTTTAAAGACTTGTAGATAATGTATTTAGTTCTTTAGGAACATTAAATAATTCTTTAATGAATTGGGATACTAGATTTCAGGATTCTTAGTTCTTCAGGAACTTAGGCAAAAAATTTTCAGAAATTTATACTTTAGTTATTTATTTAATTAATTTTTCAAGAACTATAAATAATACTAGTTTCTTTAAGATCTACAATTTAGAATATGGTACTAGTTTTTCGGGAACTATAAATAATACTAATTTTTTCAGGAATTATAATTTAGAATATGGTACTAGTTATTCAAGAATTATAAATAATACTAATTTTTTTAGGAATTAGAATTCAGAATATAGCACTAGTTCTTTATAAACTATAATTTACTTAATGAAAATTAAATAACATCAAATAATAATTTTTTTCATAAAAATGATAATTAAATTATTTTTAAATAATAACAAGATATAATAAGAAACGAAAACATATATATAAAAAAAACAAAAACGTTTTCATAATAATATAATATGATAAAATTTGTCTTATATGATAACAAAACGAAAACCGATTCATGATAATAATAAAAAAAAATATTTTGCATGTTAACATAAAAAAAAATCATATTAAATAATAAAAAATAATAATTTCATTGTTGGGAAAAAAAATATATATGCAATTTTTTTTTATGCCCACATCAAAAAGGATTTTATATATATATATATATATATATATATATATATATATATATATATATATATATATATATATATATATATATATATATAAATTCATTGACACAATAAGATAAATACATTTTGAACATATATACGTATTAAATCATAGGCATATGTCTTTTTGAAAATATATATGATTCATATGTCATTCGATATGAGAAAAAAAATATCTTGGAAAAGTTTTTAAAAAAATAGTAGAACAAATTCGTACTAATAACGTGTTATAAATATAATGGAGAAAAACAAGAACAAAAAATAGAGAGAATAGAATAGTTTTTCTAAATCTTCCATTCAATAGTATTAAACCCTTTATATAGAGTACAGAAGAAAAAGAAATAGTAAGTTTTTCTAATAAGAAAAATACAATCAATACTAATATGGAAACTAGAATATTCATATATATAAAAAGACATCAATCAAATCCTACAATATATTATAATACATGTTTATTTTAAAAAAAAAAATAATATTAATATAACGGCTTTCTATTTTCTGTATAGATAGTTTGATCTGTTCTTTTTTTTAAAATAGTAAAGTTTGATCTTCTTCTTCTTCGTAATTGCTTTATTTTTTTTTGTTTTTGTTTTACTTTTTCTTGAAGCTGTTTTTGTCTTCTTTGTATTTCTTTTATAATCTTCATTTTTTGGTGAGTTTTTATACTGTTTGTGTGAATATTTTGAGTTTTTTTTTTTGTTTAGAGTTCGTTTGACTTGTATTTTTAGGTTTTTTACTAAGAGACACAAATATTGTTTGATAAATGGAAGAAAATTTTAGATTTTCGAGTTTAAAAGTGCATATCAATGGTTGAATCTACTATTAATTCATGCAGTGTTCAGTTAGTTGATGAAATTTGGATGATCCAGTTGACCAGGTAACATTAGTGGCTGGTTTTTAAGTTTTAAATTTCAATTTGTCTCCTGGTACAGGTAAATAGTATTTAATTTGTGATTTTTTCATTTTTTTTGTATTGGATTTAATTTTTATTTCATTCGTTATGTTTAATTTATGTAGTTTTGTTTTGTATAGATTGACTTTGAGGGTTTTTTTTTTTTTTTTTTTTTTTTTTTTTGTGTGTTAGCATATTTGTTTGCTCAATGGAAATTTAATTTTGATTGATGAAGTTATATGTTTTTATGTTTGGGGGTATAGGTTCATTAGTTATATTATGTAAGTTCATTAGTTATAAAATTCATGTTCATTAGCTGTATTATTGAGATTCATTGATATATGATAGTAATTTATAATTATAGAAGCATATTAATTGGTTAAAATTGTAGTATAATATTAGAATTATTTTGTATTCATTATTATAATGTTGTGTTTCAATAGAAATATAATTATAATTAGTTCATAACTTTAGGAGTATTGGTTCATTAGTTATAATATGCAAGTCAATTAGTTATAATGTTTAGGAGTGAGCATTATTTAGTTCAAAGAAAAAAATTGAATTGAATTGAAGTAATTAATCAATTCAGTTCAGTTTTGAAATGGTTTCTATCACAATCAAAACCTGAGGGCACATGATCGACACTAGGACACGGGTAATGCATATAGCTACTAGTGCCTATAGTAATCCAGACCTCAAACTAAACGACAAAACTAACACTGAATATGACCATAGGCCCACATGTTAAGTAAATTCAAATAAACATCAATTCCAAAACAATGTCATACTGAATTATCATTTTAATTATCTCAAAAATATCAAATAACATATAATTGGTTTCTACTTAACAAAACAAATAACTCAAAAGATATATTATAATACAACTGACAACTAACCATAATACAGGTAATAGAGGTAATATTATAGAGTTCTAAAATACTAATACAAATATATAAATATTATTTACATAATTCAATAATTAAATACAAAACACTGCCAGAGGATAAAAAGGCAATAAAACTCAATTAAATATCTTCATCAGCTCATTCCACAACCTAGGAAAAGTAATTTGAACAGAAATGAGTGTTCGACTTAGTGAATGATATATATATATATATATATATATATATATATATATATATATATATATATATATATATATATATATATACATGGTGTCCACTAATATGTGTATAATAGTCATATTGATGCAGTGTATCACCCAATCAATACAAAACACACAAGGATAGAGTTCAGTCCACAGAAGCCACACTAACCTCAAACTTAGGGGAGCCAATCCCCAATACTGACTTTCTTAATCCAACAATCGGTCTCTTATGCCCAATGGGCCCAGTCATCACTATTCTGCACTATGCAACCCTGACCCGACTAACAGTAACCCTAGCAATGAGCAGGTTTGACCATCATACACCAATCATAGCTCATCTTCATAATCTCATCATACTCATATCCATATACCCTAATTGGTTTCTGTATCATTCTAACTCCATCCAACATACACATAGAATATGCAGCATAAATATAGCATAACAAACACTCACAAATGTCAAGATAACAATTTATATTTTATATTATATGAGTATATATATATATGTGTGTGTGTGTGCACGCAATACAATGCATGATTAATAGGAAATATATTATTAATATTAGAAGTATTACTCACCTATTTGACAAAGCTTATAATTGACTTTTCCCTTGAATGAAAACTTTGGTGACAGAAGGATGCTGGAGACACCGACTCTGAATAACAAATGATATAATTAGAAAAAGATGACTTATCTCTAAAGATATAGCTAAAAGACTATTAAGATTTTGGTAGAATCTCCCCTAAATTAGGACATTACTAAATTGTCGAGGAGGGGAATTTCAATGACATGCAGTATATGCAAGTGCACTGGACATAACAAAAGGGATGTAAGCAATACAAACCAATTGGAGGATAGGTATATATGGTTTAGTGAATTTTCATTTTTTTTTTGCATGTTATATGTAATTTTTATACTGTTGTGGAGAATAATGGTCCTTTTAGAATACAAATTCAAGTTATTTGGTAGCTATGCTTTGCTTGTAAAATTTGTGTATGTTCATAGTTGTTTGTTTTGTGAATTATTGACCTAATCAGGGATAGGAAGGGGCAAAGGTGACAATGCTACAAGTGATAATATTGTCCAAGCAAGTAGGGTTGGTGAACAAAACAAGAGACAAAAAGTTTGTTGGGGTTATGGTATACAATTCAATGATAATGGAGCTATCACCTTCCATGTAGGTTACTTTACATCACCAATTTTTTTACAAGGTGTGCATATTTGACTAATTGTGTCCAAAATATGACATTTCTTTCTATATAAATTTCAGTATCCAAGTGGATCTTCAAGAGTTATCAACAAGTCAACCAAGATAACAAGGTCAGCAAATGTAACAGAAGATATTGGTTTCAATGCTACTATTGTTAAATGGAAGAACAAAAGGCCAATTTCTACTAGACAACTTCAGCAACAGGCTAAAGTCAAACAGATGCAAATAGGCCACCAATCTACAATTCAAAGTAACCTTATAACCAGAGCACCAAACCAAGGAGGCACTCAACAAAGCTCTAACAAATAGATGGTCATAGCTTGCACCATCAAATTGTACTTTTTTATTTTTTGTTAAATTTTTAAGGGGATACTTATAACTTAATTAGTTAGTATTAGTTATAGTTCTAATGCACTGTGTTTTGGGTAGTTAATGTCATAACCAATGGTTCTGTTTTCTACAAGAGGCAGATGAACAATATTTTTGTGGCTAATGGTTTCCAAAAGGCAAAGGAAACATTTTCTTTTAAACAACATGAATCCAATTGTGAATGGTTTTTAAAGATTGGTCATTGCTCAAATGTATATTGCCATTCTTTAATTTCTTTGATTTTCCTCTAATATAGTTTATATATTATTGGTCTAACTTCCAAAAACTCATAAATCAATTTGTTGATCTGAATTACTGTGCTTGTTTGCTATGTAAACACCCACTTAATAGGCAAGTGCAAATTACAATTCAAATTAAACTGAAAATTGAAGTAAAACTTAATACAAATAGAGTGATTATAGATATCAAACAATTTAAAACTTAAAACAAACCAAAGCAAAATTACTACAATAAACACAAATCAAATTGTAAGTTCAAATTCATTCTTCATTTATTATAAATCATTACAATAATTGTTCACAAATTGGTGCCTAAGTACCAAAAAAAAAATTTGCACCAATGCATACAATGCTTCAATCCCAAATTCCTATTGCATTACCCATCCCTCAAACATACATTTTTTGTTTCAGTTTCATAAGAATGACAATGCACAATCCAACAACAAACCACTTCAATAGCTTTGCATTTGCATTTGATCTTTTCCTTTCCTCATCATATTCCTTCAACCTTCTTAGTAACCCAGTTATAACATGCTTGCAATGCTCAAGCACATGAGGATCCACCCAAGTGAAAAATTTACAATATCTAGCATTCTGCAATAAAATGAATTTAAATATTTAAATATTTTCAATCCAACTACAACAACAATACTAAATAAATATTCAAATTTCAAATGAGACATTTCAATTCCTAAACCCTTATTTTTCCACTGATTTTCTCCTTCAATATTAGCAATATATCAATTCAACTTAGAGAAGACATAAGCAAGGATTGAATATTTTATAATATATTCAATCATATTGTAAATTGAGAAATAGTAATCTCAATTTTCTTTATGAAAACAACCTAATAGCCCAATATCTACCAAGTATACCCATATTTGTCAAACATGAGTATAGATTACCATTTCATATGCAACCCCATTAATACACACATCCAATATATATCAATAATGAAATTATACTAAGAGAATTAACCCAAATCACCATTACTTTCTACCCCTATAAAACAAATTCCAAACCCATAACTAAATCAAAACACACTGATCTAATAATTAGCCCCATAATTAACACATCCAAAGAAACATCTTCCTGGATTTACGTTGGTCCAACTTGCTTTCAAAACAGTTGCTTGTCCACAATCGTAATGAGGAATCGAACAATCTTTAGGAAACTGATCCATGGCTGACAAAACAAAGAAAAATTTATTTTCAAACAATTGAAATTGAAAAAACGAGCAACAAAAAAGTTCACTTTAGTTCAGAACTTACATCGCGAGCAGGAGGTAGCAAATTATTTTAAGATTGCTAGAGAGATTGAGACACAGAACGCACATAGAATGCAAGCGAGAGAGTTTGAGAGAAGGAAAAAAATTAGGGATTTGATGGATTTGGGGATTTTAGAGCTAATTTTGATGTTTTTTACCATTGTGATATTAAATTAAAAGGAATAAGTTTTTTTAAATCCACGTCATTTCCAAGTCACATGTTTTATAGCTATCACTCGCATTATTTGTGATTGAAAACACGTGTGATGCTTACTGGATAGTCAGGGGGTAATTGTGCGTAATTTGTCAAGTTGAGTATTTATATTAGTTATTTTAAAAGGACATGGGGAAAATGACTAATGGAGCCAAGTTCAAAGGGGAAATTATTCTTTTGGCCTAATTTTTAATGACTAATATTATTAATAAAAACGACCTATTCCCTAAAAAAAAATTGTAAACAGCAAATAGGCACCATTATATGGGCTCTATAATTAGGTCACAATTTTCTACTTTCTTACTAATCCTGATATAGATCAATGAAACTCTAATTGACCCATAGATAAGCCAGATGGGCCCATAACTTTGCAGTTACATTTCCTCAAGTCTTAGCCCATTACTTTTAGGCTTTAGCCTGTAGAAGTCAAACGACATGTAGTGTAAGGATCCGTCAATTGCTAACAAAACTACGTATCTTTATTTTATTTTAGTTTTTTTTTAAAGCTTATGTAATTATGATAAATAAAATGATCATTTAAAAGGAGAAAGAAAGAAAGAAATGATAACATAAGTTGAATAAATAAATTGTGATAAGAAATTACACATTTTCTATTTAATTATTTGCTTTAAGGAAAAAGATTTAAATTAATATTTTTTTCTTTGATTTAGCATTATTAGAGTCATTCCTAAATATAAAATTTCGAGTTTGAGTTATAACCAAAGATAAATTTACTAAAAAAAGAAAAATAAAGGTTCTCTTTTATCTTAATGAGAGTACTAACTAAGCAAAGGATAAATTCTTGTGAAAACTTGTTTCCGAAGCTGGAAAGAAATTGTCACTATCAAAAGTAAAGAATATGATCAAAGAAAAATAATGTACTTATTCTCACTGTTCTTGCTGATACCCACAAATATTTTATTACTCTGCCTCGTAAGATTGTCCTGATATATTGGACTTTCCTGTCCCATTACCTCATATGCGGTGAACAGCCAAAGGCAGAGCACTTAAATTACCAAAAACCAAAGCCCACATATTTTCATAGTAGTATATTATCATATATTGCAATTACATTTTCCCTTATTTTTTCTTGAAATTTTCTGTCTTTAGCTTTGTTCTATTGCATAATTCTCAGTCAATTCCTTGATTTCTTGCAGAATGAAATGTTGTAGGACTTATGATGAGCTAAGGTTTTGGATAAGGCAACAATTAATAACTTCCAATTACATTGAAGATAATGTAATAAAGGTAATGCTTCCCATCATTATTTTCAAGAGAATAATGTTAAGCATATTTATTTATAAATTTGAATTTTTTTTTTTCCACTAGTTTTGATGGAAGAGGGTAGGATAACGCATCATGACAAAGCCTCCTGTTCATCAGGAGAAAATAGTCACCTTATTAATGTTGATTCATTGGCATCTTCCATTCAAGAAATGATGTTTCAAAATTTAACAATGTCTGATAAATGTTGCATCTTCAAAATTCCCCACATACTTCAAAGGCACAATGAAAAGGCATATCGTCCTAATGCATTCTCAATAGGGCCATGGCACCATAACAAATCAAATCTAAAAGCTACAGAGAAAGTTAAGCTCAAATACCTTGATGGTCTCCTCAGCAAATCACCCTGCCGCGAATCAATGCTAAAAGAATTCATCAAAGCCATATGGGAAATTGAAGAAGAAGCTCGTGTTTGCTTTGCTGGATCTGTCAATTTCAGTCGAGAAGAACTAGTCAAGATTTTAGTCCTCGATGGTTGCTTCATAATCGAATTGTTTCGAAAAGATGACAATGAAAAACTTAGAGATGATGATGACCCAATCTTTAGTATGTCATGTATGCTTCAATTCCTTTACCATGATTTAATCTTGCTAGAAAACCAAATACCTTGGTTTGTTCTTGAAAAATTGTTTAACATGACTAAAGAACCTGGAAGCAAACCCCTTTCTCAATTAACCCTTAAATTTTTTCACAACATTTTTTCATTTACACCACCACCACTAGTCCAACCATTTCAAGAACAAAAACACATTCTTGATTTATTAAGAAATTGGTTAGTTTCCTCCTCTGGAAAACCAGAGGATGGCAATCTTGGATGGGAACCAATTCCTTCTGCAACAAATCTTGTAGACGCTGGAATTAAATTCAAGAAAGGAGAAGCAAGAAGCATTTTAGACATAAAATTCAGTAATGGGGTATTAGAAATTCCATCATTATTAATCCAAGAAACAACAGAGGTCATAATCAGAAACCTTATTAGCTATGAACAATGTTGTCCTAAATGCTCTGCAAGAATTACTTCTTATGCTATACTTCTTGATAATCTCATTAACACAGCTAAGGACATGGACATACTTACTGATAATGGGATTATTGATAATTGGTTAAATCCAGAGGATGCAACCCAATTCTTTAATCAGCTTTACCATGATGCTTATGTCAAGAAATATTATTACTTGGATCTTTGTCAGGAAGTGAATGACTATTGCCGTAAAAGGTGGCCTAGATGGCGTGCTATGCTTATGAGAAATTATTTTGGGACCCCATGGGTTATTGCTTCTCAAATTGTTGCTGCTACTTTCTTGATTCTTAGTGTTTTGCAGACTTTGTTTACTATAATTAAGTAGGATTTTAATTCCCTCTTCTTTTCTTTTGCTTGTTATAGCACTGATGGAGAAATATATAAAGAACAAAAGGAGTTATATATATATATATATATATATATATATACACTTACTGTTTTGCAGACTTTGTTTGCTATAATTAATTACGATTTTAATTCCCTCTTCTTTTCTTTTGCTTGTTATAGCACTGATGGAGAAATATATAAAGAACCAAAGGAGTTATATATATATATATATATATATATATATATATATATATATATATATATATATATATATCCAACTAGCAACATCACATGTTTGGAGATGACTGTAAAACCATTAAAAAAAATGATAAATAATCAAATTGTTTATTATAGTTATTCTTAAAAAAAAGTTTTAGCTATTGTGAGTAACAAATTAATCAAATCCACTATGCCTTCCGGGAAGAAAAATGAATTGAAATTTTGTAATCTCCTCATATTTTATATTGTTAGTACCGATTTAAAATTTATTTGAAATAATATAGATGCAACGAAAAAATAATAGAAAATAGAGAAGAAATAAATTTATGTGGTTCAGCGAGAATAACATTCAACCTTTGAACCTAAATATATTCAATGTGACTCTCAAATTCTCTAACTTGTGCTATTAGAATATCTTGTTCCAAAAAAATAATAATAACCCACATTATTATTATTGGTTATAACAACCCATATATATATATATATATATAGCGTGTTAGAGTAGGGCACCTTCCCAAATCTAAGAAGGAAAAGTAAGTTAGCTTAACCAATTAAATTAGAGACTTGTTGGATACTTGGATTTATTTGAAGACAGTAGATATATCAACATCACCAACAGAGTGTATTTTCAAAATCTCAGAAATCCCTCGTAGAGGAAAATCCTACACCCCAATTGCATTCTCAATTGGGCTATGGAACTAGGACAAAATTCCAACCCTACAAGCAAATGACATATTTAAAGTATTGTATATGCGAGACCTGTTCAAAAAGTTGGAAGAATGGGACGAAAAGTTAACTAAAATTGAAATGGAGTTTCTATATTCTTATGGTGAATCCAAGGCACCGAAGAAGTTGAAGTTTATGATGGCACTTGACAGTTGCTTCGTCACTGATAAATATCTTAGGAGTGGTAATGATCCTATTTTTTCTTATATGCTTCCATTTCTATACCATGACTTTTTACTATTAGAAAACCAAATACCTTGGTTTCTACTTCAAATTTTGTATGATCACACTTCTGCCGTCAGCACCGGAGAAAAGTCTCTTGTTAAGAATGTTACTGAACTTCTATGATGAATTTTTATTAAATTTTTAATATAGATATGGAAGAACTAATTTTAAAAATTTTTAAGATTAATCCAACCTTAAAAGTTTTTTAGGTTGATTCTCTCAAATTCATATTAAAAATTTAATATGGTATCAGAGCAAATTGATCATATTTAACTAATTATTTTATTGGTTAATTCAATTCTAATTATTTAAAATGAGTGTTAAGAGTATTTCACATCTATTAAATATAAAAATATTAAATAATTAATATAAAAATCAACTAGTTTTTAAAGTTAATTTTTCCGTATCTTTAGCATGATATTGAATCCCTAAAGATGATGTACCAAATCAAGAACCCAAGCAAGACCCCAAACCCAAGCATATACCTGACTTGTTAAGGTCATTTTTGGTTTCCCCACTTCATCAAGAAGAAGAAGAAATGATACCTAATGTGTCATTCAGTATTGGAATAAGTTTACCTAAGAATTTTTCTATATCCCATCTTTTGTTCTATTCAGACTCTGCTCAAAGAAAAGAATGTGAAATCGTCCTATTTAAAGATAAAGATATCCAGACCTACACAGAGAGATGGAGAATAAAGTAAAACCCTAAAATTCAAGCAACCTGTTAACTTCTGTTCTGGGTAAAGAACCTGTTATTTGTAAATCCATGATAGAACTAGCATATAAACACACACACACACAAACCGGTACGTACATACATGTACACTATCTAATTTTCAGCTCCTTCCCTTTAGTAATCTTTCGCATTCTCCCCACTTCACATAGCTGGACATGACACTTGATCTATACCTGGTAAGTTATTTTTGCTCTGAATTAGCATTAATATTAATTAAATGAATTTTGCTCTGCAATCTGCATGTATATATTATTAAGTTTTTAACTAGCTAGCTAGTTATCTTATTTACTTTTTCTTCTCTTTTTATGAATAGAATTGTGCATAATAAAGAGATTATCATGGCAGAGGGTGAAAGCAGAGACAGTGTGGCAATAGATATAGAAGCATTAGCATCTTCTATAGAAAATAAAATCTCTGATAATTTATACCTGCCACGAACATGTTGCATTTTCGAAACACCTAAAATACTCAAAAGACATAGTGAAAAGGCTTACACCCCTAACGCATTTTCCATTGGACCCATCCATCATCGCAGCCAAAAGCTGAAACCTACTGAAAAAATTAAGTTCAAATACTTGAAAGGCCTTATTTCTCGTGCCCAATCTTCTGAAGCAAGATTGAGAGATTTCATTAGAGAAATTAGTAAAATTGAGAATGAAGTTCGTGGGTATTACGGTGGAGTACGAGACTTCGGTACATCAGATGAATTTGTGGAAATGTTAGTGATTGATGGTTGCTTCTTAGTTGAGCTATTTCGAAAAGATGAGAAAACAAATCTTAGAGACGAAGATGACCCAATTTTTATAATGTCTTGTATGCTTCAATATCTTTATCATGATTTGATTTTGCTAGAAAATCAAATACCTTGGATTGTGCTTGAATGTTTATATAATATGACTAGAGACTACAATGATACCAAATCCTTGGTTCGACTGGCAATGGAATTCTTTGGTAATATGTTTTCCTCTGCTCCACTTCCCAAAGATGACAGTTTGATGACGAGCTGCCAAATCAAGCACATTCTTGATTTATTAAGGAATTGGTTGATTGCCCCGATTTGCCAGGGAGGCATTGGTAATGATTCAGAATGGCAAACATTTCCTTCTGCTACTGAAATTTTGGAGGCTGGAATAAAATTCAAGAAATTTGAAGAAGCTAAAAGCATTTTGGATATTAGATTTCAAAATGGTATTCTCGAAATCCCAAATTTACTAATTCAAGAAACAACAGAAACTATCTTTCGTAATCTCATTAGCTACGAGCAATGTTGCCCAGACTACCCACCTATAGTCACTTGTTATGCTATTGTTTTAGATAATCTGATTAACACTGCAAAGGATGTTCAAATACTCTGTAAAAAAGAAATTATAGATAGTTGGTTGAATCCAGAGGATGCAACCCAGTTCTTCAGTAAGCTTTACCTTGATGCTTATGTTAAAAAATTCTACTATTTGCGTCTCTGTTCAGAAGTGAATGAATACAGGAAAAAAACATTGCCGAGATTGCGAGCATCTTATATGCATAACTATGGGCAGCCATGGGCAATTGCTGCTCAGATTGTTGCTGCAATTGGTTTGATTCTTGCTTTCTTGCAGACTTTGTATTCCATTATTAAATAGGACTTACTAATTTGGGTCTTTTAATTTCCATTTGTTGTAATAATTGTTATAAAATCAATTCTTTGTTTGTTCAAAGAATTTGTATATTATGAAATGAAATAAAGTTCAAGCCGAATTTCATTCTTGTTTTCCAAATTTTCGGCTCTCAACATTGTCTCAAATTGTTGCAGAGCCATATTATAAAGAGTTAATTATTTCTTACAAGTTACAACTTATCAATTATAAAGCCATTTATAATCTTTGCATTCATGAAGTTTTGGCATTTATTTGGTTAAGACCCACCTTTTCTATCTAGAATTCATTAAATAAATAAAATTACATATACTTGAGAAGTTTGAGCTTTTCAATTTTATGGATAATATAAGTTCAGACTCAGTCCAACATTTTAGACCAATAATATTGGAGCAGAAACGTGTGAAATTGTACATTGATTAAATAAAAAAAATAATAAATAAAAAACTGATAATGTGACGTGGAAGTTATTCAAGAGATGTTTCTGACCCGTTTGGACAAACATCAATTTAAGCATAGAAAATACTAGTTCGAGTCAGCTGAAATTTTTTGATATTGCAAATATTTGATTTAAAAAGAAACGAGCTAATGATTCAAAGTCATTAACTTTAAGACGTTATTTTTTGGCCCCTAAACGAGTAGTTTTTTCATTTATAATTTTTTTTTCATTTTTATCATAATTTTTATTATTAAACTTTGATTTAAGCATCATCTGTGGTATCAATTTTATTTTATTGTCCACCTTTATTTGGGATAGTTTTGTAATTTTACTATTTTTAGCAGTTTTTGTGTTTAAGATTTCATACTCCTATTTAAACTTTTATTTTTGGTTTATTAGAGATATCAAATAATATACAAACACTTTAAAACTCTAATTTAGCTTTGCCTTTCTTGCTTACGGTGCATCATAATGAGATTGAGACCTTGTTTGTTTTCAAAGATTTCAGTGATAAATTTCATAAAATCCATGAATTATAGTTCAGTCTTTTGTTTGGTTTAAAAAATTAAGCTATATTTAATAGATTTGTTAAAATATATCATGCTCCAAAACTTTAAAAAAATGAAGGATTTAAAGTTCCACATTGACTATAAATTTTTATTTCATAAATTTTGTTCAAATCCATAAATTTAAAATTCATCATACCAAATAAAGTCTGGGAATGTACAATAACAAATCAAAACAGCCCTGACTATTTTCAATATTTTATATTGAAAATGAGCTTAATGTATTTGAAATTCAATTATTATTCATAAAAATCTATCATAATTTAAAGAAATTCCAGCATTATTAAATCAAAATTCAAATATATTCCCTTTGACTAAATTAGACAAAGTAATTAAATATAATAAGATATATATGATGGCAAAGCCACAAAAGCTAATTAATTGTGCATAACAAAAATGACACCACTTAATAATTTTTATAACAAAATAAACTTTGCATGGTTAACAAAGTATATTATCACACCGCTTCTTCTGAATTAATTTAATTAGTTCCTTAGGGTTTTGGAATATACAATTAATATTAATAATTAGAGGCTTAATCCAATGTTAAGAAAGCAATGACGCACCATGCTTAATTTTTATTTATTTATTTTTTTTTTGGCTTAGAAGTTGATCTTTCATCAATAATTTTCATATTTAATATATTGCTCTTTCCATGCATTATGTTCCACATTTTAATTTTTTCAAATTATTAATTACCAATTAGATTTTCATTTCAGTCAAAATTCATATATATAATTAATTAACTAAATATTCTCTTGTATAGAACATGCTGTCTTATGCCTAATAAACTACTGTTATTTGCTATTATTATATTTGCTAAACCCTAAGACTAACAGAAATTAAATAATCAGCATGCCCATTTTGCCTACACTGCAATATAACTTAGAAAATTTAAGAAAGATCGAATTTGAGACTTCTACATATCAACATAGCATATAGCATGCATTTACAATTTATTTGAATAAAAGAAAAATGGGACTAATAACTAAAAGAAAAAAAATCATGTTTTAATTTCTCTTTGAATGTGTGAAATTAATTAATTAAAGAGTACTCTTAAATTTAAGTTTCTTGATTTATAATATTGAACATAATTTTCTTTATTACGTTATTGTGTTATGTACCTAAAAGCACCTAAATTTTATAAAAAAATTAAAAAAAAAAAAGCAATTTATCACATGATTGAAGTGAAGTGTGATCTAATAATTTAAATAAATAATCTACATAATAATTTTAGAATACGTTTGTATGTATTAATTTGAATTTAAAGTTTAGATTTCAAATTTCATATAGATTTGAAATCTATAAATTTATAAATCTCTTATTCGCAAGGTTAAAGAATTTAAAATTTTGAATTTTAACTTAAAAAGAGAGAGAGAGAGAAAGAGATTTAAGGTTAAAAATAGAGATATTATATTTGAAAAAATTAGATAAAAACGGGGAAATGTTTAGATAAATTAGATTCACCACTTTATATCATGAACTAATTATATTATATGTCGACAGTTTAATTACAATATACACTTTATAATTTAAATTGTTAATTATTATATTTACCTTATGAATAATTGTTATTTAAAATGAAAAAATACGATTGAATGGTTTATAATATGACATAATAAATTATATTCACCTAAAATTTTTTTTTGATAAAAATAAGTATTTAAAATATTAAATATTTGAACTATTAGATTTAAGTAGATATTTAATGATTCAAATAAAAAATTTGCCTAAATTTTAAATTTAAAATTAAAATCCTTATTATCCAGATAACTTTAGAAAGTCAAAAATATGCAAATTAAAGGGGCGAGGATTGATGGACGAGGAAACTTCGACGGCCGTGAAATTTCTTCTAGTACGTTAAGGTCGGTTTGGAATCCAAAAATTTCCAAAATGTCAAAAGCCTTATAAAAATCAAAAGGTCATTTCTTTGTTGATTCCTAATATATATATATATATAATAATTATTTTTCTTTAAATGAAGAATACGCCAAACAAATTAATTAATTAATTAATTAATTAAAATTCAAAACACCCTTTTCCATGACGTAATAAAAGTTGTCAGTCTTCAATTCCATCCTTATTTACGAACTTACCTTGCTCCTTCACGAGCGAATGAGTACGAAGAATTAATAGGCATTAGTTGGTCAAGCCCACGCACACACGCGGCTTCGCCCATGCAACTTCTATATATAAATATTCATATGCACATAAAAGGAATTAATCCGACTCTTCTGCAAAGCAAAAACTCTTCATTTTTCTATTGGGTTTGATTGTTAATGATGAAATATGAGGAATATGAACGTGTTTTTAGCCACTTTGATGAGAATGGAGATGGGAAGATATCGCCGCAAGAGTTGCAGCAATGCGTAAGTGCAATAGGTGGAGAGTTGTCTCTGGCGGACGCAGTGAGAGCTGTTAATTATTCGGATTCCGACGGAGATGGGTTGTTGGATTTTGAGGATTTTTTTAGGTTTGTCGAAGGAGGTGAAGAAGAAGAGAAAGTGAATGATTTGAAAGAAGCATTTAAGATGTATGAAATGGAGCAAAGTGGATGTATTACTCCTAAAAGTTTAAAGAGAATGCTTAGTAGATTAGATCAATCAAGTAGTATTGAAGAATGCAAGATTATGATTGCTCAGTTTGATCTTAATGGTGATGGAGTACTTAATTTTGATGAGTTTAAGGCCATGATGTTATGACATATAGATACAGTGTCTCTGCTAGATATCATGTATTGGTTGATTTTTTTGCACATATATAAGATTATTTATTCATGTTTTAGATAGTTTGAATAATCATTGTCTTTCAGACATGATATTTCACTTCTTTACTTGTCCACCTTATTAATTCAATTAATTTGTTTCTTCATATAAAGTTTTGTTTGCTTTGTTTTACATTCTTTCCCCGTGTTTTCCTTGCTCGTAATAAGAGAAGAAGAAAAACCACCCGAGGTGGTCGGACCATGTGAATTGAGATCAAAGATCGGTAGTTACTGTGTGTCTGTAGAAAGAAATTCTTATCTCCTGATAGTACTCAAATGATCGGTGGCTATTGGGATGTCTTAATCGAGATATCAATGATTAGCAGCTTAAGTTAAATAGAGCCATAATTTTTTTTATTTTTTTTTTTTAGCAAGAGAGGAGAGAATCGAACTTAAGCGATATATGTACTTGCCATTAGGCTATACCTTGATATGCAATAGAGCCATAATTAACACACCTAAAAATCCATTTCTTTTCGGTTATAACCGAACACTACTTTTGTACTAGTTTTTAATCCAACTAATATGGTATTATCTTATTTGTCATATTTTTAAAAAAAAAATGTGGTATATAAAATATTTTTTAATGTAATGATGCCATATCAATCGGGTTAATAAATTAGAATAAAAGTATTTGGTTGCATCGCATTACTCCTTAAAAAATATATATAACGGGAGAGAAAGAGATTTACTTATCATAAACACATAAGTTAATCAAAAATTAAATATAAAGAAAAAATTTAATTTTCATAAATACATAGATTCACTTATAAGGAAAGATATTTGATATAGCAAAACATGACATTAAGATGACTTACACCAGATGTTATATTATATCTACAATGACATTGTTTTTATTTTTAGAAGGATTTGTGTTTATCAAGATATCTAAAATGTAATTATACAAAATTGAATGTATAAATGTAAACGTTATTCATAGTTTCTAATTTTTAGAGTAAATTTTGAAAGTGTGATCATAGAAAATGCTTAAGTGTAAATAAATTTTATTTATATTATATAATTGAAAAAAAAAACTAATGTGTTTTAATTAAAAATGTTCTTAAAAATAATAATATAACATTTAAAGAAACAATATGGCAACCATCATACTTTATTATATATATGTTTGCAGTAAAATAATTAACCTAAAAAATTAATTAATTCAGAACTAAAATTTTTAGATTATTTTAATCAGGAGTTACTATCTCAGAACTGTCAATTTTGAGCTAGCGTTAACATTATATATATTATTATATTGAATCCCACTAATTATAACCTAAGGTTTGATGTTAGCATCCATCTATACAAATATAGAGAAAGACACACACACAATCGATAAAAGAAAGGAGTTTTTATTGAAGAACTTGGCAATAAAACCCTTGCTTGAATTAGAAACCCCTGCTAAAAAATAAAAATAAAAAATAAAAAAAAAATAAAAAAAACTTAAATAAGATGATGTAATTTGAGGTGGAAAATTACATAGCAGTGATGTCAAAAAAAAAAAAAAAAGAAAGAAAGAAAGAAACCATTTAATTAAAGAGACCAAAAAAAAAAATTGTAATTCATACAGTCAAAATACAAAGGAAAAATAAAAAATTTTTTCATCAAGACTTTGATTTTTCTCATGAATATTGTTGTCAACAAACTATCATGTGAAAAAGTTTTGCTTGCTTTTGTTTTCCTCAAAATTTCTTTAAAATATACGCGTCAAGATATAAATTAATAATAAATATATATATATAATTTGAATAATAGATTTAGATTTAATTTTTCTATCCATTCTCATAAAACATTATTAGCAAATTCGCTTATTTATTTTTTCAATTAATTTATACTTTTATCGAAATTAAATTATTTCTTTAAATAAGTTTAAAAATGCATTTTTTTTTACAACAAATACATTTAATTAAATTACTATTGAATATATTAACTTTGAAAATCAAATCCTAATTTCTAAAATAATGAAAAAAAAAAGAATATTCGTGTTACTAAATGAATCGACCTTTAAATTTTCTTTTCTTTTCTTTTTTTTTTTTTTTTTTGGGGGAAAGCAAACTTTAAAAAAGTTTATCAAAAGAATGTGAACCACCGAAGAAGAAGAGGACAACCTAGCAACAAACACTACCTCTATTCTTTACCACACGAGAAAGTCTAGATTGTAGACTTGGTTTTTGATTGACTACCGGCTTTAGTTATGGAGAATGACTCAACTCCAGATATTGCATATGTCAGTTTTACTTCAGCATTAAAATCACCAAGGCTAATTTTTTATAGGATTAGGGTAGGAATTTGATCCATTACTGAGGTGATATATGTATTTACTGCTAAATATTAATTATGACTTGATTTGCTAAATAACTAAAATTAATTAAACCATTTGTGAATTGTGATTTAAGTCTCTTACACTTACAAAATTCTTAATTAAAGAGGAGAGACTTATAGTTAAATGTTTTATCTCTTGCATGGAGCTACATATTTTGGTATGCAATTATCCACCTTTCAATTTTTTTTTAATAGAAAAAATTACATATTTATCTTTTTTATTAATAATACATTGACGATCTTCTGTTTATCCTATAATAAATTATAAAATTTATCCTATAATAAATGACAAAAAAATGCGATTGCACAAATCGTAAATTTATGAACACATTGTTTATCAAGAACAGTTTTCCAAGATTGAAATTAAGAGAAATGCTAAATATTTTCTCTTTTTTACCTTTATTATTCATTCTCCTTTCTCATTATAATACAAGTTAGATTTATAGATAATGTACATTTATAAAATTAAATATAATTTATGTGTCATTATGAATAGGGAGAAAATAATAAAAAAAGATAAAAAAAAAGAAGATGTTTAGCACTTTCTTCAAATTAATTAAGTTAATCTAACGGTGCCAACTATGCCATGAAAAGCATTTCAGCACCTGCATGAATGATGCTTTGATGTTTGTTATAGCAGCATTCCCATAAAATTATCACCTAAACTATTGGTCACGATAAGTTTTGGCTCCATTTTTAACTTTATTGGCTGATATACAGTCAAATCTGCACAAGCTTCAATGAAGAATTAGAAGAATAACAACATGAAAGAAAATGCCATGAAATGAATCAATCAACTAATAAAACCAAATACATAAAAGCAAGTAGCTTTTTTATATAATAACTTCTACATGACACTTGAAATTATACAAACTATATGATTCTATTATTTCAGAACCACAAGCAGAGAGAACTACTTGTTTGAATTCACTCATCATTTCTTGATTAAACATATACAAGATTGATCTCATTCCAGACTAAAATGCAATAAAAACGCTACTAAAACTAGACATTAATAGTATTATTATTATTATTCACAGATTGGTTGCAGCTGCTGCTTTCACTAGAGGTTTCGAAGAGCTTTCGCAAATTAACATTTGCATATGCTCTCCTTCCGGTGATTCTTCCACTAGTCTCGATAATTTCTCCACGATTTCTCCAGCGCTTGGTCTCAAAGAAGGCTCTTCATCTACACAGGATCTTGCAAGATTGGCTAATGTCACAGCTGCATCGAATGAATAGTTTTCGCCCAATGCATTGTCCATCCATTCCCTCAGTTCATCAGCATTTTCGGATAACAGAATGGATTTGATTTTATCAGAAAGCCAAATACTTCCTTTCCCTTTATTTGCAGGTCTTGTTATTGGTGTTTGTCCTGATAAAACCTCCAGCAATACTACTCCAAAAGCAAATATGTCAATGCTCGGAGAAACTGTGCCTTGATGAATACACTCTGGAGCTAAGTAACCTGAAACTTGGTCTTCAGTACCATCTTCAACACACCTTGCCATTCCAAAATTCCCAATTTTTGCATTGAATTCTTCGTCTAAGAAAATGTTTCGACTCTTCACATTTCTATGAACATAGCTTGGGTTCATAATATGATGCATGTACTGTAAGGCCACTGCAACATCAAGACATATTTTTAGTCTCTGATTCCATGTCAAGAAACAGTAACATGAAGCAATGAATTGGTTCTTCATCGCCAATCCACCGTGTAGCCAATCTTTCAAAGAACCATTTTTGGCATATTCAAAAACCAAAAATGAATCAAGACCACCACTTAATAAACATGTCCCCAGCAGCCTAATTATGTTGGGATGATGATGTGTTGCATCATGAAAAAGTCTGAACTCAATCTTCGATATAATTTCCACTTTCATACGCTTGATAGCCAAGTTCTTACCATTAAGACGACCATGGTAAACAGAACCATCTATAAGATTACTTGAACTAAAGTCTTCAGTCGCTTTTCTCAGCTCCTCTGCAGTGTAGGTTTCGACAAGTACTTTTTGGTGTGTGGCATCGATGATCTGCCCTTCCTGAGATCCTTCAAATGAGACTTTCTTCTCACTTGTGGTTCTTACACTTAAACTAAGCTGTTGAAGCTCTGGATCTCCATCTTTGCTCGAATTCTGCTTCTTTTTCTTCAGCTGGATAATCAAGAAAGCTGCTGCAATTGCAATGCTTACTCCAACCGCAACTCCAGTAACAGCAATATAAATCCCTATCATCCACATCTTTGATTTTTTCTTATGTGGATTAATTACTGGGATACTACTTTCAGGAAAACGCGAATTTGGTTCACGTGGTTTTGCGAGAGGACCAAGAGCAGGCTTACTATTGAGTGGTATCAAAAGAGTGGTAAAAGGTACCAGATTTTCAGGTTTAAAGCTTGATAATGATCTGTTATTTGCAGATATAATAGCTTCTGAAGTAGTATTAAACTTAACAGCCACATTCAAGATTGTATCACCTTCACTTACTGGAAAAGAAAGCAATAGTCTTGTTTCCTGACTAATTTCAGATGAAGAAGGACAGGCACATCTCAATGGTACTAACAACCGAGCACTATCTTCAAGATTCCAAGGCGAAACCCCCAGATTCTTTTCTTGAATTGCTTTGCAGGTTGTCAAACCTTCTAAGGACTCAGCAATGCTATAAAAACTCTCCCCTTTGATGGTGGTTTTGGTAACTTGAGCTTGAAAGAAACTACCATTGCATTTGCATTCTATTGGAATCAACAAAGGCTGATTTTTTGGAAGAAACTCGCTATCAGCAGAGAAACCATTTGCTTGAGCAATCTCAAAACGATTGAAACCCAAATAAAAACTCAAATTGGAAAGAGATGAGAAGAAAGAATTAGTAGTAAGAATCACAAATGTCTTGCAATGATCTTGCAATCCATTACTAATATTACAAAGGTAGCCAGAAGCATCAGGAGAAGTAGTTTCGCAGCTTAATAAGTTCTGCCCAAATGAAGGGGCTAGCAAACAGAGGAATAAGGCGGAAACTCTAAAGTACAAGGCCATGCTGCCTGGCTATAACCCCTCACTTCTACATACAAGGCCTATTAAAATAAGAATTTTCTCATCCTGAAAGGGTGAATATCTTGGATCTATACAAAAATGGTGTCAAAATTAGAGCTTTTTTTTTTCAAAAAAGCTGTTCATGGACAGGACTCTTGGGGGATAGCAAAGGTATATTTTTAAGTCTGATTCCAGCTGTTTGGTTAACTATGTAACCTTGGATTTGAGTCCATCAGCTAAGGGGTGGCTATCTATCCCAAAGTTTTCAGTTGTTCAGTGATCATACCCACCATTTTTAACAACTACATAGAATAGAACTTCTTGAACTTCAAACCTGCTTTTATATGCGACAATGTACACATAAATCCATCCATCCACGTGCTATATAAAAAAGAAAATTAAAATTAAAAAAAAATTAATGAAAATGCTATAACTCACTAGGCTACAGTGTTGTAATAATGGATTGTAAAAATCATGGTTGTATTTGGTTGACAATTAACTATAACTATAAACGTTTTACATGTTAAACATTGCTCTTATATTATATTCAGTCACGGTAACACTATAACTATAACGACTCATTACACCAATTTTATGTCAATAAAAAAAATAAAAAAATAAAAGAAAAGAAACAGTTAAGTGTAACATAGACACATGCACGGCAGACATTTCTCCCAACATGAAATATGCTTGCTTGAATTAGTGGAAATTTCCTCTTCACATCACATCAAAAGACAAAACTCAGGAAGCATATAGGGGAAGGCTATGCTCTTCCAATTCATGTAAATTATGATGTTAACGACCAAACATCAACCTTCATCATCCACAGAATTTTCTAGACAGACCATGTGAATTTTATCTTTCCAAGTGGGTCTTATATGTGTTAAATAATGGCTTATAATCAATTTACAGTCAAAGTTTCAATAAAGAAAAAGATCGTGAAGATACAAATTCCATGGGGCGGGTCAGTAAATAGTTGGGGGTGGAAGGGCAAAGCCCCTGCGGTACGGTACAGCTTTGTTGAAGGCTAAGGATAATTATATATTTTTTGGTCAATCAGTTACTATTTAAAAAATTGGAACCCTAATTTGTTATGATTTTTGTAATCACTATCAACTCTCTCAATAAAAGAACATCAAACCGCTCATGAATATAGATAGATTGCCAAACCACGTAATCTTGTCTCTTATATAATTGTTTTTCTCTTTATTTTCTTTTTTCTGTTCATAGATTAAAACTCACAATCCCAGCAACTATAACAATATGCATATGTGGGAGGCACTACACACAAGAACAATACATTTTTGGCTATTCTTGTTCATGAACGTTGAAGCAAGGGAAGCATATATATATATATATATATATATATATCAACTACATTTCTTTACAAGTACGTATACAAATCAAGTATATATAATTTTCCAAAGGATAAAAAAAGGAATGCTTTGCTAGCCTGTTTTGACAAAGCAACATAAAAAATAAAAAAATAAAAAATAAAAAAAAAAGACATGGGGTTTGCAAATATGAAAACGAGAAAAGAGGATAACTATGAATACATGTAATGAAAAGATGGTATGCATGGTAAAGCTTAGGCAAAAAAGTGAAGATAGGGATTGATTAGTCAATATAGACATGAATATATATCGATCCCAAGTTGACAAGGACCAGCAATGTCCTTAAAAAGTACTGGCTATGGTGAATTTTCGTCGCATACAAATTTGCATATTATTTCTTTTGAAAGGAGTATCCACATTTCAATCATAACTTAAAAGAACAGCTTAAAGGTAAGCACTTTAAATGCAAGAATATAGAAAAGCATTCTTAATTTCTAACTAATAATTAACACAATGGTCGAGTTGCTATCTCATAATATAATAGGGTAGCATCTAAATTTTGATATCCTTTCGGTTTTAAAAAATTTATAATACTATAACAAAAGAAAATTGTAAATGCAAAAGATACTACAAAAAGGCGAATGTATAATGTATTAAAATTCATAGGCCCATACAGACGTGAATTTATAAGTGGGCAAGTATTTAACATTTTTTTTTCAATTTCGGTCCAGACTGGCATCATCATCAGTTCAACAATAGAAAATTTGAACATGAGTCTTAAGATCTAACAAAAAATCTATGGGTCCGTACATACGTGGTTTTATAAGTGAAAAAGTGTTGAAATCTACTTGTATAAAAATAATTGATTTGTACTAGATCTAACACCCACTCACTTATAAATTCTTGATATATTTTATTATTATTTTACGTATGATTCATTTCCCAACATAATGAGAAAATAATTAAACTAAACCTCATTTTTTTTAGAACTTCCAAGTGAATGAAACAAAAAAAAATTAATAAGCAGCCAAAATGAAAATTAGAAATCGGCCAAAAGTTGCAAATAAAAAAGGGTAGCAAGATGTTAGTTAATGTTAAAAGAAACCTTTAGTCTTTAGAAGCTTAGCTCTTCTCTGCTATATAAAATGATATCTTTCACTTTTAGCCCAAGTACTAAAAATTTCTTACTCTTTCATTTCTTATGTTTGTAGATAAAGAAATAAATAAATAACTCTTTGTTTGCAGTTGTAACTAGTCAAAATATTCATGCATATGTAATGGATTATAAATAACTTACCTTATTATCCCCTTCGTTTTCATTTTAAAATATTTACCGTTTCAGAGTTTTTTTTTTTTTTCCAAAATATTTATCATTTTAAAATTTTAAAAAAATATTTATTAATTTTTTTTTTAATTTTATCTTCCCTTTATTTATTCACTAAATAATTTATTAGCTTTCTTAATCTATATACCAAACTCTTAAATGATATTTTAAAATTGATGGAGTAATAAATAAATACTTGAAAAGGACCAGTGGCCAATGAACCGAAAGCAGCAAGCACGTGATGGCACGTGCTGCCCACTAGTTTTGTTGCCAGTACATGGAATTATATTAATCTGGACGATGCTTTAGCTGAGAGACTGAGACAAGATTGCAAAGAGGATATATTATATGGAGTTGAGGATAGATACAACAATGCCTCTCCCATGCACCTACAAAAAGGCGAATTTCTTAACAAGCAGGAGTAGCCAATCAGCAGAATTATTGAGTAGGACAGGAGCATGACCCATCCCACTCATATTGATATGTACCACTCCAATGTAAGTAGGAGAGGGAGCATACTCTTAATTTATTCAATAATTCTCCAGCTAATCAAGACAATCAATGTGATTCAAGGTAACTTATTATGTTCAGGGAATATAACTTCCGAGAGAAGAAGAAAGACCAAACCTTTAATGGCAAAAAGAAAATAATAACAAAATTACATAAATAAAGAAGATGCAGGAGCAGATGATCTCATGTGTACAAATAACCATTACCTCTGCTTATCATATGCAAATGGGTTGAGAGACGAATCAAACATTGTCCCAAGCCACTACCTTTAATCAGTGATTGATAACGGAATAAAATAGAAAGAACTTTTAGTTTATTATTCTATTGAATTTTTCCTTGATATTCAATTACATTCAATCATCTTCTAAAAAACAGCATAGAGTGTCAAACATATTGTGTGAAAGCAAGAAGAAAAATGTGCAAGGAAAACCCAAGTTTACAAGCCTGCATAATAAAGAAATCTGATATTTTGATTCAGAATTAACTAATAAGAAAGAAGGCTTAAAACAATCCCTCTTATATTAATTGAAATTAATTTAGATTTATTCAGACATTCTGTCAGAGCTCCCAGCTTAGATAAGTAGCAAGATGGAAGACAATGCATTACGTATGAGGTTGTAAACCAATACAATGTATTCTATATGAGGTTGTAAACCAATCTAGGATGCCATCAACGCAAGATTTTATTCTTGAACAATCGTACTAATAAAATATCATAGCAACTAGTCAAGAAAGGTGTAATTGAGCATAAAGGATAGATTTTATTGGAGGCTTGTGATCCACCAGTTCACATGACATGTATCATTTTATTTAGACCTGAACAAAGGTCTTCTAAGGGTCACAGTGTCATACAATGTTGCATGAAAGTCTGAAAATGATGTGGAGATGAAACAAACAAAATCATAGGATTTATAAATTCCAATAAAACAAATAAAAAATGTACAATCTTTGCGCATATATTGCTGACAATCCAGCCATGATGTATCTTGCCTGTATGAATGTCAATTGTCTTTTGAAGCTTCCTTAATACTCTTTCTCATAAGTGATATTACATGGGCTGGCTCAGGGGCTCCAAACACTGAACTTCCTGCCACAATGCAGTTTGCGCCCGCTGAAGCAGCTAAGTCAATAGTCGACGGCCCTAAACCACCATCTACCTGTTTGTGTTGTACACAATTTAGGGAGTAGTCATGCCAGCAAGCACAAAGTCAATGATCTTTCTCAATTTCTTTGACACAGAGACATGAGAAACACAGAAGCACAGACCAACTTTATCTTTGAAGTCTTCCTCCTTCCCGAAACTAGGAAGTTGCAACATAAAAATAAACAGAACAAGGAAGAAAGATGGAAAACCAAAAACAGAAAATCATGTGCTTTAAGATAAGGTAACAGATTACAAATAAATAAATAGGTAACCTCAGAGCTGTCTGAAAGAGAGGAAAAGTCAAAGAACAGGAGGACACCTATGCATGAAAAAGTTTTCAACAGGGAATAGAACTAAGCAATCGTTACTCACTTTCAAACCATCACAAATGTTTCCAGCAAGAAAACAAAGTACTGGCGTTACAGCAGATTCCAAAATGCTTTCAGAATTCCCAAGAGTTATGTATAAGTTTTCAAGTTAATTTAAGTTTTTGAGATTCCACTACCAAAAAGGTTTTTCTTCTAAAAACAGCCAAGTTGAAAAAAATAAATCAGAAGATGCAGCTACCAAGCTAAAAAAAAAAAAAAAAAAACAAGGAATCAGAAAGTTAAGGCAGAAGCGCTTGAAAGATAACTAACCGACAATAAAAATAGAGATACTCACCTCTATATCAAGGGATGGATACTTCTTCCTCAATGTCTTTACCTAATAATGATGAAATAAAACAAGGTAAGGCAATCAGGAAGACATGGCACTAGATGAATTTGGAAATGAGAACGTGTGTGTGAGAGAGAGAAATGTCATGACACCTTATCCATCATATCTGGCATGAACTTTTGTCCACCAAATCCAGGTTCCACAGTCATCACAAGGACCATTTCCACAGGATTTTCACATTCAACCTGTGAATTTAACATATTATATGTTATGTATCCCATCCCAAGGATCCCCATTTTCCTTGTACAGAGTGTCAAATTTATATCCAAATTGCCAGCACAAAAACTTGAGAATTAAACAAGCAATATTTTCTTTTTTTGTTTTAAATATATACCAAAGGAAAAACTTCCTCAATAGGAGTTCCAGGCTTTAATGCTACACCAGGCCTCATGCCCTTTGACTTAATTTTCTGGATTAGTTCTCTCCAATTTTCTGCAAAATGCACCATGCAAACTTCCCATAAGAAAAAAAGAAGAGAAATAAGAAGGTAATTAAATTTTATGCAGTGATGAAACATGAAGTATGCAGATAGTTTAATAACAAACCTTTGGATGCTTCAACGTGAAATGTAAATCCAGAAGCCCCAGCTTTTCCAAAAGGCTCGACATAATCAAGAGGATTTGTAACCATAAGGTGACAATCCAAATATGCCCTGCAAGCGCATATAGGCCATATTAGTTAGTACTTGGAGAGAGAATGAGAATGTTAAAAGAATCCAAGAAAAGATGTAAGACATTACTTTGTATGTTTTCTCAAACTCTCAATGACTGGAGCACCAATCGTTAGATTGGGCACGAAGTGCCTATAAGAAAATGAAAATTCATATATTAAACCATCCAATAAGGAAAAAAGAAGAGATTTTTCTTGTATCTGAATAAGCAATAGTAAATCAACATTAACAACAAGAGCGAATTAATGCAAATTGAAAGGGTAGTGGAAAAGAACCAGAATTTCAGACATACCCATCCTGCACAGAATAAGAGAAACCCCAAATTATTTCTTCTTTAAATTTCTAACCCTAATCAAAATCATCAAAATAAGAAAAGGAGAAACTACCATGATATCCATGTGTAGCCAATCAGCACCACAATTAAGCATGCGTTCCGCTTCCGATGCCAAATTCGCGAAATCCGATGAGAGCATCGACGGTGCAATTTTCGTCGTCACACCCATTTTCCGATTGTTGACCCGATTCCACTGCCTTCGGATTCGTTTGCGTTGAAGATTGTAGGAAAGTCGCTGAAACGAAGTCGTTTTATGAGTTAAAGAACTTCGAATTTTGTTTATCTTTACCTACCGCGCCGTGGTCCCTCACCTACCGTGTCTGACTTATGCGCGCTAGTCCTACCTGCAAAACGACATCGTTTCTTATCATCAAATACCACTGCAAATGATCTCCCCTCTCTTTTATATCTGACTTCTACTTCTTTTCTTTGGGGAAAAAAAAAAATTTCTACTACCTTTTTTTTTTTTTTGGTATATTGGAATTTATAAAATTATATTATTTTGCTTAACACACCATCAATTCAGTAAATATTCTTTCCTATTGTTTGTTTTGTTAGATTATTGTTTCACTCCAATAATTTTTACTAAATTCATGATTATTGAAATTTAAATTGTAACTAATATAAAATTAATATAATAATTATTAATAAAATTTATTATTTTAAATTGTTGTGTTGATCTTTGTTGTTGTATTTTCACATAAAGACATTCAAATTTTGTGTTATCGCTTATTTTTGTGCATAAAGCATAATTTTAATAAAGTTAAAATCAGAGCGTTTGATCAAATAAAAATAAAAAGAAAAGTTGATAAGAGTAGGACAATATTGTTGAAATCACATTCATAATAATACAATAAAATTGTATTTTGAAAATTAAAAACAAAAAGGGAGAATTATTAATTTATAGATACTATATGATTTTTTTTAGGCGAAGATAATGTGATATTTCTGTAAGTAACTATCACCACTATTACATTAAGGTGTCGTTTAATAAGCTGTAATGACAAATAATACAATATAATTAAATATATTTTTAATATAAATTTATATTAAAAATATATTTAATTATATTGCATTACATTCTATTACGGCTTAATAAACACATCCTATCTCTTTCATAAATATCTCTTAGGTTATTGTTCGTCACTTTCTCTAATGAATAGCTAATATGAACATGCATTAGCCATTTTAAATTTTAAAATATGTCACTTCAGCTTACTATCAACTAAATTTCTTTATTTCTTCTCACACGCTAATAAATTGGCTCTCTCTCTCAAACCTTCTCTCAAGCCCATTTCCTTATTTAAGAAAATAAAAAAAAGAAATCAAGAAGTTAAAAAGAAAGAAAAAATGGTAATTTCTTGATTTTTAAGGAATGGTAATTTCTTTATTTTTTATGCTTCTTAATTTTTAATGGGTATTCTAAAGTAAATCTCTGGTATTCTAGTCACCACTATTCACTACAATTCTGACCTTAGCGAGATGCCATTAGTCCTCGTCCAGCAGATCACTCTCTCACCTTGTCGTTCGCAATGTGAATCCAAGTTCTCACACCTCCAATTGTGCATCGTTGGCTGCCTCTTCTCACAATGTGATAATTGTCGCTTCTTTTGACACTACACCCAACCTCCACTTTGGAAGAACAAAAAGGCGAAGAAGAATGAAGTTTCGACATTGGCTAGAGAAGTTGGTAGAAAAATAGAGAGAGAAATAAAAAGAGGCACGGCGAGTTAAAAAAAAGTAGTTGAAAATGAGTTATTAGTCAACAAATAAGCTAGAGTTATCATACACGCATTTGCATGTGATTTTCTATTCTTCAGTGTGTTTTTTTTTTTTTCTTCTTTTTTTTTGCACAAAGAAAGAAAATAGGTAGCATTTATGAGGCATGAAGCCTAAGGAAGTACAAACACATATCAATTACATGGGAAAAGCCCAACAAGTATTATCTAATAAATGAGGAAATTATATACCATGCCTCTTTTTTTTTTTTTTTTTTTTTTACAATTATGTAGCCACTTTTATTTTTTTTTTTTATAATTTTAGATTGATTGATTTTTTTAATCTTTATTTTTTAAAAAAAATCTCTATATGATTCATGTAATATTTGTTTTATTGATATTTGACATTAGATTAATTTTTATAATGATTTTTTTATTTTAATAATTTTTTTTACAATATTAAATACTAATATAATATTAGACATTAAATTTCATTTCGAATAAAATAAATAAATAGTGTATATTGAGATCCAATTATACAGGAGCCCCTTAAAAAAATTTATTATGCTTTATATATTTGATATTATATATTTAATAATTCCAGTAAATATTTCTCATCAATATTAAATTAATTATTTATTTGTTTTCTTTAAGATATCAATAACTAGAACTGATTTTTTTTTATTATCTATTCATCAGTTTCTTGCTATACAACATATAAATTTGATAGCATTTGTTTTTTTATCGTGTAAACTCTATAGCATCAATTTTGAATGTTATGCATATTTTATGGTCAATAATATAAATAAAACCCACAATTTATTGTAGTTTTATTTATATGATTATATTTTTTATAAATAATTATCTTCTAATTATTAATTTCATTTTGGAACGAAATTTTTAGTTTTTTTAGTAGCTATTACGAGCATTAAATTTTGTTCTCTTCAAAACTAGTGGTTTTGTTGGAATATGAGTTGTTTTAACCATCTTTTTATTTTGTTGAATAGGATGGTGTTAAAAATTGATTTACATTTTGTTGTATTTTAATTATTAGTAAGCAATAAGAGTCTGCCATAAGAAAAAAAAAAGTATACTTAAATGTTGAAAGTAAGTATGAGTTTCCTAACATGTTAATGAAAAAGAATGTGAAGGGGAAGAAGAAAAATGTGTGAACGGAGAGAAAGGAAATAAATCTTTGTAGTTATTAGAGCAGTTTGTAAATAATTTAGTATGTTGATATTATTAGAATAATTATCATTTTTTATGTTTTTTTTTTAATCAAACATATATGAAACATGTACTAGCAAATAGATATATGTTTTCATATTACACAAATGCAAGTCCATTGATGGTATTTTAATTGAAAAAACTAATTTTATTAAATTAATGACATTTATAAACATTATTAGATGCTTATTATATATGAAAATAATATTGAATTTTATAATAATATATAATATTTACTATAATTTGTTCATTCTTCTTTTTTTTTTTTTAAGAGATTAGTATTTCTAATTTATACCATATGCTATAAATTGTTTGCTTTAATTAATGAGTTTTTTTTATAATTTTATGCTATGTATAAATAGTATTAGATACTGATCATATATTAAAAAAAATATTGAATTTTATAGTAATGCATATTGTTTGTTGTTATTTATTTTTTTTTTAATATAAGAGATTAGTGTTTCTAATTTATAACATATGTTATAAATTATTTGTTTTGATTCATGAATTATTTTTGTAAATTTAAACCATATATAAAAATTATTAGATATTGATTATATACTAAAAAAATACTGAATTTTATAATAATATATACTATTTGCTATTATTTGAGAGAATTATATATTTTTTTTGTTTAAAGTATACTATTTGCTATTACTTTTTATTTGCTTATTTTGATAATTTTTTTAAATTTCAAGTAAAACGTAATTTTAAAAATATTTAATTTTGTAAATATAAATTTAATTTTTATACATAACAAATGGTATTGTATAAATTTATGAAAAATATAATATATAAATTTAGATAAATTATATATTTTTCAATCTAAAAAAAGGTTAATAGTTAATGTATTTTGAATTTTCCTAAATAAAATTTAATATGATTAAATTAATTTTTTAATTTTAATTAGAAATGAAACCAATATATATTAGCAAAGAAAAAAAAAATCAGATTTTGATTGGCAAAAAGAAGAAGAAATGTTAAATTTGTAAATAAAAAGATAAATTTAAGATATTTTTTCAAAATAAAAAATCAAGAGCTAAAAAAATTAATTTTTTTAATTTTTGAATTATTTGCGTAAAAATCTCCGGATAAATACCACATATCCAGAAACAGACTACGGTTTTTGAACTTGGGCTATTAAAAACAACCCATGGGCTGAAAAAACAAATGAAATTACACAAATGCCCTGGATCCTTATCTTCTTTGGATCCCTTCACCTACTCAACCATGACCGTCGCATGAGACCATAACCAAAAAAGAAGCAGCCCATAATGATGGACATTTGCGGTTGAGCAAATCCGAGAAATACAGTACTCAAAAGCTTCATAAAATGCCCACCATTGCTACCAAAAACTCACGATAGTGAAACTATGATAAGGGGCGGGCTCGATCCTATAACAGAGCAAAGACTACGGCCATAGAATGATAGAAGAGTCAACCCTCCACTAGGGGCTTCAATGGATTAATTTTATAAAATTTACCAATTGAATTGATTAAACTAAAAGAGTTGGGGTTAAAATGACTTTTGGTGTCAATTTTAAGGAATAAAATATGTATTTCATGGTGTAAGGCTAAGACAAAACCATGCGCCGGATGGAAACAAAGAAAATGTCAGGTTGGTGTGGCCATTGGGACTAACAGACAACACATTTATTCTCTGATTAGATCTTAATCCAATTAATTAATTATCATCATCATTTTCTTTTGTTATATCATATAATTCTTTTTAAGATTTAGGGCAAATGGAGAATTTTAATTAGTGGGTTCACATCCTCCACATAAATTATTGGAGCCCTCCACAAGGCCCATGTCTTGTAATACTGCCACCTACCCTATATTATATTATTATGTCTTTTTATTTTTGGTCACATAATAATAATAATAATAATTAATGGTTTTCAACTTTTTATTTTCAGAAATTCCATTCATGTCAAATCAAAATTTAACCTGTTCACACGTGTATATCTCTCCTAAAATAAAATAAAATTATTACACCAAATTGAATTTTTAAAATTTATTTTTTATATTAAATTATTGTATTTATCAATATATTTGTAATTATACATAAATGGTATATAATATTTATTAAAAAAATAAGATGCAAATTTTATTTTATTTTATTTTTTACCAAAATTTTTATCAGGTTGTCAATAAACGAACATACTGTTCATATAACCGAAAAAAGAAAGTTTATATATATATATATTTTTTTTTACAAAATTGAAAAGAATCTGCGATTTTCAAATATTCTACTTTTTCCTCTGGATATTGCATTTATATAATTTGTTTTTACGAAACCTATTAATGGATTTGTTATTTGTTAAAATTAAAAAAAAATATTGTCTACTGTTTTATATAATTCTCAAAAATACAAGTTTTCTCAAAGACTGTTTGCTACTTGTATTTGATAATTAATGGTAAAAATGATATTTTTAGTATTTCAATTTAGCAAAATTTATTATTTGAGTGTTTGAAATTATAAAAAATTTCACTTAAGTATTGTAATTTATAAAAAAAATTTCAATCATGTTATAAATAAAATGGAAAAGAACATGAACAAATAATATAGAGAAGATAATAGTTTTTCTAGTTGTTTCATTTAATAGTATTAAGCCCTTTATATAGAGTACAAAAGATAAAGAAATAGGAAGCTTTTCCAATAAGAAAAATACAAGAAATAGGAAGTTTTTCTAATAAGAAAAATACAATCAATACTAATATGCAATATTCATGTATATGAAAAGATATCAATCAAATCTTATAATATATCATAACACTACCCATTGATGTCTTTTATAAAGAATATACCTCGTTAAAACTTTACTAAGGAAAAACCCTATGGGAAAAAAATCTTAGTGAAGGAAAAAGAGTATATTATTCTTATAGGGATTTGCGCCATAACACTGCCTCGTTAAAAATCTTGCCAGGAAAATCCAATGGGACAAAACCTAGGCTAAGGGAAAAAAGAGTACAGTGCATTAAAATCTCCCCCTCATGAAAATATGATTTTTATCAAATATCTCTTAGCCGACGCATGCTAATTTTGTTGACTAACTTTTCAAATGTGATTGTAAGGAGTGCTTTTGTAAACAAATCTGCCAAGTTGTCAAATCGTATACTTAATGATATTTAAGTAATATCCACATATAATAATTTATTTATAGTACTCTCTTAGGATATTACTTGCGCTATGAATATAACTCGTTAAAAACCTTATTAGAAAACCCTGTGGGAAAAAACATATCTAAGGAAAAGAGTACATTTCATGCGCTATTTTTTTATTGTACAGATTGCCTCATTAAAACCTTTGTCCAAGAAAATCCCGTGGGATAAAAACTTGACTAAGGAAAAAGAGTACAATCATATACTAATTTGCTCCCCCTGATGATGACATATTTTAACACGGCGTATACTAATTGATGAAATGATGCCGTTTAAATACCACATTAGGTAAAAACATAGTACATAAGTCTATTAAATTGTCACTCAAGCGAATTTGGTCGATATCTCTTCTAGAGCTTATGTATATATAAGAATTTGGGTGAAGTTTATGTCTACTTCATTACCCTTAATATAACCACCTTTAATTTGTGCAATACAAATTGCATTATTCTCAAAATACAATGGGAGTATCTTTTAGTAAGGTACTTCAGGACCATAAAAATTTTTATAAAATTGCAGTACCACTATAAGTGAATATATAGTCAGTCTAAAATCTATCATCATAGAGACTAAGCAAATAACCAATATTCGCATGTAGACCAATTTCAAATATGAATTATAATATTAATAGTATATTGAAGATAAATTTTTACACCATTTTAATATCTCTTTGTAGGTGCAAAGTTATACCTAGTTAGGAATTTTTCTTGCAAATGCAATATCAGGCCTGATGCAATTTGCAAGACACAAGAGTGTCCTATAGCACTTATATATGGTACTTTAAGACCAAACAGCTCTTTATTATCTTTTTTTAGGTCTAAAAGGGTCTCTCTTCACTTCTACTGAGCGGACCACCTATTGGTGTGCTTGAGGGAGAAGATTTATCCATGCAAAAATTGCTTAAATATATTTTCCACATAAGTATACTGGTGTATTATGACTCCTTAATAATCGGTCTGCAGGCCAATACAAAATTTTATTTCCTTTAAATTTTTCATCTCAAACTCACTTTTCAAATAGGTACATACTTATTTGAGTTCATTAGGAGTCACATTGATATTTAAATCAACTTATACTGCAATAATAACATATACCATTCTATGATCTTTTATGAATACAAATGGACATAGTGTATTATTCACATATCTTTCTTTCAATAATAATTTACTCAAAACAATCATACCACATGTCCATATTGCTTTAATCCATACATAGATTTTTGCAATTTGATGAAATATATGTCACATGTTTAATGTGTATTCATTTATGATATATTTAGTCCTTCTGGGACTCTTACTACTTTCATAAGGCGTACAATAAGTCTTTCATTAACTGTCATATTAATTAAGTATCAGAACATGATCATTTCCATAATAAAAGAATTATTTTTCTCATAATCAATGATAGAACGAGTCTAGCTCTACTTTAATTGCCTCATTCCATGATGATCAATCATGTTTATGCTAATATTCAGTTATACTTATAGATTATGGATCCATATTTTCTCTTGTAACAGCAAAAGTTACTGTTGAGGCAAATTCATCGTTGACGATAATTAAATTTCTATCAACTCTTTCTTATATCACAAAATAATTGAGATCTCATAGTTTTCATTTATATGATCATCAACTCCATAAGTCATATCTGGAGGATCTAATTGTTCCGTTGTCTCAGTCTGTATCTCATAATTAGCTATAGCTCTTTGACTAAGATCTTCCTCTTCAGGAGATTTCTCTTCAGGAGATTTTATGAGTGGCGCAGCTTTTCTTTTCCTCAGATTTTTTGTCTTTAGTTCCAATTTACTATTTACGCTTCTAGCGTATAGTGAGATTGATTGATTTTCTATTTGCAATTGGAATCACAACCCTTGCTAGGATATTAGCAGCTGTAATATGAGACTTTGTCACTCTGTTAGCATCTATAAATGTATTTGGCAATTAAGTTGCAATTTATTGCAACTGTATTATTTTGTGAACTTCTGGTTTACTCTAACTTGTACATTGACCAAAATTATTTAAAGAGTTTTCCTTCTAATAAATTTCTTGACATTCTTTAGCACTGCAGATGCTTTTTCTCCCCCTAATGTTGAAAAATATGCCTCATCAAAATAAATTCATAGTCTCTTTTGTGGACCCATTATAACACATTGAGATAAATTTAATATATTCATGGCACAGAAAAAATTTATGACTCATGTCCTTATACAAGTTTCAAGGGAGAGTATATATGATGTATATAATGGCATTCATGCCAAACTTTCAAGGTTTAATTATTGAACTATAAGTTCAATGCTTGAACTGCAGGTTCAACGCAATATATTGTGTATGTATACTAGAGATAAAACAGTAATTAAATAACTCATTATAATACACAACTTATAAAATCCTTGCAAATTACTCATTTAAGGAGTTTACATAAAATTATCAATATTGAATTGAGTTGTGTCCTCTATATAGGCGGTTCCTCTTTCAGAATCTCATGATTTACCAAATGATTTATAGTATTTACTTCAGGGAATACAGTTGTACTAGTGGGCATTATTTGATGATTCTCATTAGCAATTATTCTTTTAGAATTCTCATTATCTACCAAATAATTTATAGTATTCACTTCAGGGAATACAGTTGTACTAGTGGGCATTGTTTGATGATTTATTATTAAGAATTATTCTTTGCAACCACTAGAAAAATAATATTTGTAAATTTTCACTTTTTATATTGCTATTACAAGAGCATGTAACTTTATTACTGCACAATTTCAGCTGTGAAGTAATTTTAAACATGGTTAAATTATATTTTCAAATAGACTTCAAGTCTTGTAGGTGTAGGTTTAATCAATCATATTGAGTTTATGGTAGTACCACATATTTCAAGTGATTATATCTATCTTTAAAACTCTTCTAGAAAATATAAAAATCATTAATAGTAAGATATTCAACCTTTAAATCCTCACTTAAATGAGATTTAAGTAGATAATACATTTTGCTTTTGCTAGCATCTAAATGCATTTCATTATCAACAATTCACGTCAAAAATTATTTCCATTGAATTTAATAGCATATAAAAATTATCAACCAAACTTTAATTCACTATACTTCACTTTATTTAAATAACTTAATTTGCATATATTTAAAATATATCTAAATAGACCATTCAGAAAATAAATTAATATTAATTTTAACAGACATTAAATTCATAATTTATCCTACCAAGGAAAGGTAAGCACTAATTATGCTTCTCTATAGCAACATAAATCCAACAATGTATGCAATCCGGAAATAAATTCATCAATTCATAAATCAACAAAACCATGTTACTTATATAATTTATATTAATCTCATCTCACATTTAAATCTCTAATTGTTTTCACATCTAATACACATTGACATAAGTAAATTCAAAACATATATAACACACACAATTTTCTGGTAAGCTATTCAACTAACAAATATATGTATATATATATATGAAACATGTATTGTCCATAAAATAAATTTTTGAGTTGAGATGTTAAGACCGAAGGATATGTAATAATATATACACTAGTAAAATCAATATCAATTTAATAAATCAAGTAAACCTATTAATATGAACGCAAGATCACCATTTTCCCATAAAGCAAGTCAATCAATCAATAAATGAATAATTTAGGGTCGGATTTTATGCCAAAAAAATTATAAGCCATGACTTAAAAACTATGCATAAAATGTATTGTTATAATTGATAACCAATTAAAAGTTGCAATTTGGTTGGTAAATCAAATAAGTCATACCTATCATTCCAATACATATAAACAACAATGAAACACCCAAAACAGAAAAATCAAAGCAAAAGGGTTTACCTTAATATTATAGCCATACGCAGGTATTTTATTGATATCCAATTTATTCAATGCGTGTAGATTAAATTAAATTTATTAGTTATTTAGGAACATAAAATATCTATTTTTCAAGGATGTCTATTTTATTTATTTGATTACTCGAAGGAGTGATACTAGTATAAATAATTCTTACTCATGATGTCGAGGCCCATCAATTAACATTGTTTAATATAAAATCATAATAAAATCAGTTTTTTAAAGACTTGTAGACAATACATTTAGTTCTTCAGGAACACTTAATGATTTTTTAATGAATTTGTTTACTTTAATTAGTTTTTCAGGAACTATATAGAATATCAGTTATTCAGAAACTGTAGAGAATATCAGTTTTTCAAAAACTGTAGAGAATACCAATTCTTCAAGAACTATAGGGAATACCAGTTTTTCAGAAACTGTAATTATTATTAGTTCTTTAAGAACTCATAACTTAGTTATTTATTTAATTAGTTCTTCAGGAATTATAAATAATATTAGTTCTTCAGGAACTAGAATTTAAAATATAATACTAATTCTCTAGAAACTCATAGCTTAGTTATTTATTTAATTAGTTCTTTATGAACTATAAATAATACTAGTTTTTCAAGAACTAGTATTTAAAATATAATGATAGTTTTTCAGGAACTAGAATTTAATTGATTAATCATTAAATAGTATATCAAATCTTTACAAATCTAAAAAGAAAACAATTTGAGATAAACGATTGTAAGAGAGAAGAAAAAAATGATTTCTTCAAGTTAATTAGCCCAATATGTTTAAACGATTTCTTAAAAAAAAACGATTTAGTTTTTTTTCTTAAAAAAAATGTATTTGATACATAAATATTAATAATAATAGTAATTAATTAGACAAAAATTGTTTACCATAAATCTTGAATTTTATTTCTTCAAATTTTTCGCCTTAGCTGGGTTGTAGCAAATCACAAGCTATCCAAAATTATGAACAATATTATAGAACGATTCGTACTGATAACGTGTTATAAATAAAATGGAGAAGAACATGAACAAAGAATATAGAGAAGAGAATAGTTTTTCTAGTTGTTCCATTTAATAGTATTAAGCCCTTTATATAGAGTATAGAAAATAAAGAAATAGGAAACAAGGAAAATACAAGAAATAAGAAGTTTTTCCAATAAGGAAAATACAATCAATACTAATATGGAAACTAGAATATTCATGTATATGGAAAGACATCAATCAAATCTTATAATATATCATAACAAATCAAGTGTATTAACATGTTACTAACTAGTTACCTTATATAAATTATAAAAAGATCCTTAAACAATTATAAAATAATCCAAAAATTTTAAAATTTTTGTAATTAAACCATTTCCTTTATATTTTTCCGCTGAATCTGTTACTTAAAATTTTTATATATTCACGGATTTAATTATTTTATGTTCATAAATATTCAATCTAAGATATAATAAAAAAAAATTAAATTTGTAATGAAGATTAAGATATTCAAAATTTTAACTTAGTTCACAAATTTAATTTTTTTTTTCATAAATATTCATCTAAGATACAACAAAAAATAATTAAATTTGTAATGAAAATGAAGATATTCAAAATTTTTAACTTAGTTCACAAATTTTTTTTTGTTCATAAATATTCAATCTACGATACAACGAAAAATAAATATTTTGTTTTATTTAAAAATTATTCAAAATATTCAAAATTTAATTATTTTTTATTTTAAGATTTTTCAATGTAAATTGCAAATTTCAAATAAATTTCTACTTATTATATTTTTATTCATATATTTCATTTTAATTTGAGATTTATTTGTTTATCGAAGATGGAAATATTGATAGAAAATAGTGATTTTGACAAATTTAAAGTAACAGATTTAGTGGAAAAAGATAAAGAATATGGTTTAATTGCAAAAATTATAAAATTTTTTGATATTTTTGTAATTTTCTAATAATCTTTTTATAATTTTTATAAGGTTACCGGTTAATAACCTGTTAATAACACTTTATTTAAATTTTTTTACAAATTACAATATTTAATTGAAATTTTTCTAAGTTTAAATACTCAATTAACAAATTTTACCAAATTAAGACATGAAAAGATCATTTTACTGATAATTAAGCAATGTCTATCTAATAGAATACTCGTTAACATGAGTGAGCATTTAAATATTTATTTTTTAGTTCATTAATTAAGTTTAAGAATTAAGTAATTTTTATCGAAAATGATTTTATTTTGTATTCATTAATTTTATATTAGTTAAGTAGTGTCTTTTAGGGTTAATTTATTAGAAATCAAAGAAAATTTACTTTATTTTATTTTACGAAAAAATAGATCTCTTACGAAAAATTACAATCTTCTTATATTTTTTTGTAAATTAAATTATTTTTTTGCAATATTTCTTAATGGCATAAAAATTTTAATTTTACGTAAATATAACTTATTTTATACAAAATAATAACTTTATAAAAAAATCCTATATTAACAAAAAAAAATTCGTAATTATGAAAAAAATCACTCTCTATGAAAAGTTACAACCCTCTTATATTTTTCATAAAATAATTATTTTTTATAAATTTTCTCAATTGCGAAAAAATTTAATTTATAAAAATATAACTTATTTTGTACTAAATAATAATTTTATTAAAAAAAATTCTAAATAAATTAAAAAAGAAAAATAATTTCACAATTACAAAAAAAAAAAAAAAAAGATGAGTCTATTAGTTATAAATTAAACTATCTAATTATAAATTAAACTATCTAATTAAGCATATCAATGCCACTGTTAATGATTAGAGATTACAATCAAAGTGATTTTATTATTTATTATTCATTCCGTCTAATAGAAATAAGTTCATTTTTCTTATTTTTACTTATTTTAAATTATAATCCTTTTTTGTAAAATATAATTAATTTATTAATATATCCTTATTTGATGAATATTTTTTTATTAATATAAGTAATCTACTTTTAATAAAACAATATGAATTATTTAAATAAAATAATTTAAGTTTAATAAAATAATATGATTCATTTAATATTAATGAATAAGTACATTAAAAAAAATGTTAATAAAATTTATTGATTTAATTATATTTTTTTTAATTTATATGAAAATTAAAATAAAGTTATTTTAATTTATGGGAGCAATGGAGTCTAATAATTGAAAGGTATATAACATTATCAATTATAAAGATGAAAGGTATATAATATAAGATGGCAGCCTTCAAAATTATTGGTACTCAATAAAAGGCTTTAATCAGATGTTAAGTGCACAATTGATTATCTTCCACTTGCCAAAATATCCAAATATTATCAACGACTGTGACATCCATTTGCATTCATCTTTCTTTTACCGCCAATTGAGATTTAATTATATTAAAATTTGTCAATTTACATTTACATAGTTTAAAAAGGTGATTATTACACCTTGTTTTGTGTCAATCATACCTAAATTGAAACATTATCTAAAATTATTATTATTTTTTTTATGAATTTAAGAGTATCTTCTTCGCACTTGATTTATGTATTTAAAAATTAATTTTTATATGAAAAATATTTAATGAACTGAAATAATATCATTTAAGAATTATTTATTGAGTATTAATTAAAAATTCAAATTTTAATCAATAAAATAAAAAAGTAAGCATTTCATATTATGCATGTAAATAACTAATTTTTTTTTTTTTTTTTTTAAGAAAAGAGAATAATAGCATGATCTAATGTTAAGCCCAAATGGCATGTCTACATTTTTATTTTCATCAAACTAAGGGTATTCACAGGTTAATTTAATGCTATTTTAATATGATATTCAATTTAATTCATAAATTACGGATTGAGAATTTTTCAAACTCAACCCACGAAAATAACAAAAAATCCAATAAAATCTAACAAAAAACTCTAGTAGATTCCCTATAGTATAAAGAAACACAAGAAAATTGCATATCATATATATGAATTATTAATTAACATAATAATCAATTAATCATTGTACATTTGAAAGTTTTTTTGTCCTTACTACTATAATTTTTAGGTAAAAATAGATAGACTAAGCCTAAGATGATAATAATTAAAAATGATAAGATTAACGGTCTTCTTTCTCTCATATATATATATATATATATATAAGGTTTTAATAAGTAGATATAGTTCCATAGTGGACCTTTTTTGTTTTATATATATAGCGTGGATTGCTTACTGCGGTTTGAAAAAAATATAAATCCACCCAATTTACGATATTTATCAAACCATTATTTGATTGCACATTGGTTCGGGTTGGACGGTTAATAAGCACTCCTACATGAAACAAAGCCTAACATAGATAATATTATACATCTATATGACTTCATATGCTTACAAATATTAGGAGTTTATATAGTTTTGAGAGTACTAATCTCAAAAGTTAGTTTATTAAGATTGAGATATTAATTATATATAAGTTCATTCAACATCTTATATTTAATACATATGAAATTTATATCTTAAAACTCCCCTTTAAGTAACAATAGGGCCAAGATAATTTTTAATTAAGCCAATTGACACTTGCAAATTTATCATGAGAGAAATAAATTTGAAAATTCATTACTGGGTGAACATCTTATATTTAATTCATGTGAAATTTATATGTTAACACTCCTCTCAAATGATAATTAGACCAAGACAATTTTCAATTTAGTCCAATGGATACATACAAATTTATTTGGGAGAAACAAATTTGAAAATTCATCACTAGATGCACATATCATATATTTAATTCATGTGAAATTTATATCTTAACGCTTTCCTTCAAGTGACAACCAGGTCAAGATAATTTTTTATTAAATCCAATTGATATTCACAAAATTATAATGGGAGAAACAAATTTGAAAATCCATCACTGAACAAACATATATTATATTTAATCAATGTGAAATTTATATTTTAACACTCTTTTTCAAATGACAACTAAGTTAAATTATTTTTTGTTAAATCCAATAGCAATTGACACTTATGAATTTATAATGAGAGAAACAAATTTGAAAGCTTATCAATGAGCGAAAGACAATTGAAAAAATCACCATGTAGCAAGAATTAAAATTAAACTAAATTTGAAATATATCGAAATTTCAGTCTGAATTATGATAAACCCAAAACATAAAGAAATTGAAAAAAAAATTAAAATTATAGCATGAATTATGATAGACTAGGAGCAAGTGCATGGATCATTTTCCACTAGATATTATTTTACAATGTTGGAAACCCATATAATTTTGAAAGTGCAATCCTTGAAAAACTAATTTATTGAAATTAGAACGTCTAATTACGTATAAATTCATTGGATATCTCACTTGAAATTTGTATCTTTAACACATGATCAAAAAGATTAGTAGTAATATAACATTGACATCTAACTAAATTAAAATAAAGAGTAAGACAAACTACCAAAGGACTATAAAATTTATACATGGAAAAAAAAAAAAAAGACTATAAAAATTATAAAATGAACAGAAAACTTTAGGAAAGAGATATATACCAAACCCTTTGGATAGAGAAACCTAAGGCAACTAACTTTAATAAAAAAAAAAAAAAAAACGTATATTATATAGAATAAAAGATGTACTAATAATTCTATAGGTATCTCCAGTTAGAGTAATTTACATTGAATATAGAAATCAATGGGTAATTCTGTTAATCAACGAATTTTGTACCCACAAGCACTTATCATATAGGGATTTAATGTTAGTGTTAATATTAAATTAAAATTTAACAGTCACTTTATAATTAAATTCGTAGAATTGAAATGAATATTTTTTAATATTTTAAATATAAATTTTTTTAAAAATATAAAATTCCAAATAAAATTTTGTGATATTTATATATTCTAAATGGATCATAAGAGTGATCATTAAAACGAAAAATTAGTGATTGTGATGCAAAGCTAATATCCATGTGGGGGATGTAAAGTCAGTTGTTGTTAATGAATGCAAATACCAATAAACAAAAATGTGAAATACTATTGTGATATAGTGGTTCAACTATCCCATTCCATGGGTCTTATGATTTGTGCCTTCAAAATTAGGACACTTCTCCTATCCTGTCATATTGGAAACGGAAAGCTTAGCAGCCATATGTACATGTGTATACACTCCATGGCCTAAACAGGAATTGTTTCCTTGCCTGTGTTTGGAGGTGACAAATGGGTTGGATTGTTTTGGTGTGTCTTTATGATTTGAGTTTTTTTAAAATTAGGGTCATTTTAGTATTGACAATTTTTTTTCTTTTCCATCTAAGTTGAATCGTTTCATATTGGAAGAAAAAAGTTCAAATTAAATTTAAGTCAAATTACAGATTTTGAGTTAAATCGAATTAGTTATAATATTAATTTTTTTTTTCTTAACACTAAATGTATGAATCTTTTTATTTAAACCAAGTTAATTTTGAATTAATCGAGTTACATTCAAATCAAATCAAATAAATTTATAAGTTAATTCTCAATAAAAAAAAACACAGAAAAATAAACTTAGATTGGTGTGTTAGTCGGATTATGCCATAAATTGGAATGAAATATATTCCGTTAGAAATTACAAAATCACATGCAAAAGATCCGATAAAAACGAGTATCTAATGAGGATCACAAAAATGTATTGACGACTTATTCAAATGTAAACAAAGAAAATAACCAAAAAACAAATGAAAGAAAAGAAAAAATGGCTTTCTCGCCGTGGCCAAGTCCATCAAGGGTAGCCTTGAATAAAGGGCTTAGTGGTGTAGATGAGAGGGAGACAACCTAGCAAAGCAGTTTGAAAGGTTTTCTAAAGTTGAATTTTACCGTTTTTTCACTTTTTAACAAACCAATTTATGTTCTAAAAATCACAAAATCTACTCCGTTAGAAACCACAAAATCACATGCAAAAAATCTGATGAAAATGAGTACCTAATGAGGATCACAAAAATGCATCGACGACTTATTTAAGCGTAGACAAAGAAAATAATCAAAAAATAAAGAAAAGTAAAGGAAAAAGGACTTTCTCACCAGTGGCCAAGGCCATTAGGGGTAGCCTTGAATAAAGGCTTTAGTGGTGCAAATGAGAGGGAGATTACCTAGTAAAGCAGTTTAAAAAGTTTTATAAAATTGAGTTTTACCGTTTTTTCACTTTTTAATAAGCCAATTTATGTTATAGCAAGATTAACTAATTTTTAAGCTTGTCTCTATATTTCGTTTACTCTTCTTATGGAACTAAAGGAGTATCCTGTGGTTAATTTGCTGGTTAATAAAACTATTGCCTTTCTATAAAAAAAAAAAAAAAAAAAAAATTCCATTAAAATTTAAAATCAAAATCTTATTGATGGAAATCTAGGTACTGTTTATTTAAAGGTCAAATCCATTAAACCCTTATAAACTGTATAATAAATCTCATATAATAATCGTAATAATGACTGATGGATATAAAGGATAAGCGTCCTTTGAAACAAAAGAGATTAAAGTTAGATTAGATAAGATTGATTGGATAAATTTTATTTTAGTCGAAGCCAAATTGAAACGATAATTAGAAAATCAAACATATATATATATATATGACTTGAATAAAGTATTATATATATATATATATATATATATATATATATATGAATTGAATAAAATATTTTTAGTTTATTTTTACCAATAAATTAGTGGTTGAAGATTGGCAGATTTGAGTATTCCATGACGTTAGGTGCTTTGCTACCAATACCATGCCAAAGGAATGGTGCCTCTGCTTGTATGATTAGATTTATTTATTGTGATGGCAATTGGCAATAATGCTGCATACTGTATTTTACAAATAATAAAAATAGTGATGATTATATATATACGACATGTAGCCTTTCAAATTAGAATTTTAGGTTGAAAAAATTAGGATGAAAATTAATAATGAAATTTCTTTGGACCAACAATTAATTAATCAAACCATCTAACATAATACATTAAAAATTGAATAACCATTCTCAAAAAATAAAAATGTTAAATAACAATATATAAATATATACACGCACATTAAATATATTAATTAAATTTCAAACTGTTATAATTATCCCACATCGCTAACTTAGTAATTTGTTATAATATACATAATGTGAATTATACATCCTCTTCTTTTAAGCTAATTTTTTAGAATAAATTTTATTTAAATCTATTTGATATAATCGAACCTAGACTACAATTTAACACTATATTTATTATTAATTATTTTTTTTAAAAAGAGTTTTCCCATGAAAATAACATTATAATAAATTATTAATTATCTTCTAAAAAAATAAATTATTAGTTATTGATTAGACTTTATACATATCATTTTCAGCTATGCCCTACTGATGTTCACAACTAGAATACTCCATTTCCCAAATTGTCTTTTCTTAAATGGAACAGATATTAGTGGGAACATTATCAAAGTGACTAGGCCTTAATTTGTTATAACTTTATCAAGCATATAATATGCACTTATAAACATAATTATTCTTCTGATTTTAAAATATCTATCATTTAAAAATTTTTTTCAAAATATTTATCATTTTAAAATTTTAAAAAAATATTTATAATTTTTTTTAATTTTACACTCTTTTTATTTCTCTATTAAACATTTATATTAAGTATTTTTTCTCCACATTAAAATAAAAAAGCATTTTAGACTTTTTACCTTATAATTATGATAATTTAATAATTTTTTTTAATTTACATGCTGAAATATTAAACGATATATATGTTAAAACGAAGAAAATACTCTTCCAACTCTAAAATATCTATTGTTTTACATATTTTTTTCTAAAATATCAATCATTTTAAAATTTTATGAAAATATTTATTATTTTTTCAAACCTTATCTTTTTTTATTCATTTACTAAATATTTGCATTACTTACTTTTATTTCTCTACATCAAAATAAAAAAAAAATATTTTAGTATTTTTATATTAAAATTATGACAAGTTAATAACTTTTTAATCGTCTATAAAAACTTTAAACAACATATATTTTAAAGCAATTTTTTACACATACTTCTAAAAAAAATAGTATCAAATTTTAAATTTATAATATTTTGTATTATAAGGAAGATAATGGAGTATTACCATTAGAGATTATTTATGTGAATTTACTAGTCAATACTACAACATACAAGCTCACCACCACTAACTAGGTAATGAAGGTGGGTAAGCTAGGCAAGCAATGTGAATGCAAATTCTATTCTTGATAGGTGGCCAAAGGGCAAAGGCATAAAGAATACAATTTAGAATTCTAATTTTCTTTTTATAAGAAATTATGAACCTTAATAGTGAAAATTTTCTTTTCCAAAGTTGATAAATAAAAGTAGTATAAGATTCAAAGTTATGGAATGGATTCAAAGCAATAAATGCATTTACAACTACAATTAGTGGGAATTTGTTTATTATTTTATGTGCAAAATTTCCACACGGATAGATAAACTCTATACAATTCACAATGTGCAAAATTTCAAGGTCAAGCTTGTTATGCTGAAAAATAATGTTGTTAAGTAGCTGGTGATGGCTAAAACCAACCTTCCACAAATCACAACCTACAAGTCTTTTTTTTTTTTCTTTTACTTTATTATTAGTAATTATTAATTGGTCTTTTTCATCCCTAATAAGATGAAAATTATATTATTGTTATTACTATGATTATTAATTACTTATTTATTATTATTATTTATTAAATAAGATAAAAATCACTAAAAACGGTGAGATTTGAAATTTAAATTTTAATCCGAGCTAAATTAATTAAAAAATAACTTATTTATGTTATGATACAAAGAGTATAATTTAAATTTATATACATTAGTATCTAAAAAAAAAAAATACTACAACTTTTCTGTATATTTTCCAATTAATAGAAAGTAAATTTATTAATGTGGGAAATAGTCAAGTTGATAAAATCAATAAGATGATGATGAGACAATGATTTAAAAAGTACTATGATTATCAAGGTCTTAAGTAAAATGCAACCATTTTTAAAATTTAGTTGCTTTAGTAGGTGCCATGCTATGCAATTTTTTATGAGTACTTGAAAAGAGGAAGCAAAAAGAAAAGTGTAAATAACAATGAAAAGGATGATTAGGAAACAAACAACTTGCCAATTGCCATAAAAAGGGCATATGAGGATTGCACTAAGCCCTGAATTAAGGCAGAAAAATCATCTTTACTTAGAGCTAGACTTTCCAAATTCCACTTGTAATCAAATCTTTTAATTATCTTTATAAATTAATGTAACTTAATGAAAACTACCCAATTAATTAAAAAATATAACGTAATGAAACAATAAACTTTTGATCAATGGTATTAAAATCATTCTCATAGTACCATAACCTAAAGATCTTTAGCCACATTTAAATTTTGATATAGTTAATGCTAAAATCATCAAAACTGAGATTCTGAAATTTGAAAATTCTATTAAGTTCGACTTTAACGATATTATATTTAAATTATAATTTATTATGTTTAATTTGAATAAAAATAAAAAATTAATAATATATAGATCTACCATTAAGAGTATCCCTGATAGTATCTTTTATTATAAAGAGCATATTTTATTCAAGAGCATCTTACTTGATAAAAAATATAAAATTTTATTTAACTCTAATGAACTCTTCACATTTTACTTTTTATTTTACTTTATTCCATAAATATTAATTATTTTAATTTTTTAGTTTATCTAATAAAAAAATTATATTAAAATTATATAAAGTGTATAGAAACATGCGTTACATTAATTAAAATTAAAATAAATTATATAAAGTATATAGAAACGTCTGTTAGAGTTTTATTTTTTAATATAAGATCTTTGTAATAAAGAGTTTGATATATATAATAAGTATATTAGAGATGCTCTAATTTCTTAAGCTGAAAAATTATGAAGTCCAGTGAATGCATAAAAATATATTGCATTCTACAATTATAAATACATGAAATTCACATGAATTTACCAAATAATTTATCTTTTAAGCTTGCTATAATAATAAATTCAATATGATACGTGCACTAGCACACAAAACTATCCCAAAATAACAATAAAAAAAATATGCACACAAATAAGGATATTAAAAAAATAGAAAAAACCCATGAACAAAAGCAAGAAAAAACACACAGCACATGGAATGAAAGCATAGACGCAATAAGCCAATCCATCCATGAAAAAGCCAACCCCTTTTCTCTTCCCCACAACCGAGTCCCCAGAAAAAATTTTCACTGACTCACACTCATGACTCAGTTCAAAAGGTTGAAAATCTATGGGGCCCATCCAACCTTTTGCAGGTCTTATACACTGTGTATTCACACATCATATATACGTACACTTTCACTATAAGTCTGTAAACTTCCCTTTCAAGGCCATTCTTTCTCTCTCTCTCTCTCTAGATTTTCTTTCCTTTTTCTTTTTCTTTATTTTAAGTTTTAACCCATTTTCTAGTTTCCACTCCTTTACAACAACGCCAAGAAAATAAAGAAACGCTCTGATTTTTTTTTTTTTTTTTTTATCTGTCTCTGTGTCTAACGGAGTAGTAAAACCTGTTTCAGTTTCTTTTTTCAATATCTGTGATGGTCAGACTGGTGGTTTTTGTGGTTGTGGTGTTTCTTTAGGCTGAGAAAGAAAATGGGTTCTTGCGTTTCAGTCCACAAAGGCACGCCAGAGTCAGCCATGAAATTAGGAGTGTCTTTTGGGTCTAAAACAGACAATCTTGTAATTCCAGAATCACCCATCAAAGATAAACAGGTCAATGGTGACCGCTCTTCAATCAAAACTTTCGAGGATTATGGTATGGTCTTAATCTTTAGTTTAGTTTTGTTGCTTAAATGATTAAAACAAAGACATGGGTGTTTTTTTTTCTTTTGTTTATGTGCGATCTGAAATGGGTGGTGGTGGTGGTGGTGGTGGTGGGGTGTGTTGAAGTTGCTTTAGATGTGTCCCCATATGCTTGCTTGAAGATATCAAGAAAAATATTTTAATAATAAATTAGTGTTTTTTTTTGTTAAGTAATATTTGGTGCTGTTTTTGTGTGGATTTCACAGTGATATTTTTCTTAATGGATCTTAGACATGTTTTGGTGTGATTGATTTGCCTGATTGACCGGCCGGCTTCTTGTTGTATTAATTCTGATTATTTGCTTTTCTTTGGTCATATCAGTTTTTTTTTTTTCCAAATATTTTTTCATTTATAATCTTCTAGAGTCTTTTTTACACCATTTTAGGGAACTTTTCAGCTTCCTTCTAGTATGCTATTGATTGATTTTTATTATTAATTCTTTTTTTTTTTTTAAATTATTGATTCTTTTCTTTATGACGTTTATTGATTTTTTTTTATTTTATTAGTTATAAGATAGAATTAATTATTAGCCTAATATTGGAAGAGGAAAAGACATGAAAAGAGGATATTGTGGTATGGATATATTATGAAATTACAAGGATTTTTATTAATGAAAAAAAAAAAATCTCTTTGTAAAATGGGGTTGAGTAAAATTTATTTGGGCTAGCTTAAAAGAAGAGGGTGACCAATTCACTTTATATATACTATAATAAGTTCCTAAGTTAGCGGTGTGGGGCAATTCTAGCATTCTTGATATAATAAGTCCCTAAGTTAGCGATGTGGAGCAATTCTAACATTCTTGATGGAATTAATACGGACCCTTGCAAAGTGAAGAGTCTTGTGCATTGGGAGTCCTTATCTTAATTTTCATTTGATTAAAATTTTCTTATTAAAGAGTCTGTGCTGCTGTTCTGCAAGAATAACAATAGGAATTATTCAGCGTGGAAGATAAAACCCAGGTTTTTAGCTGTGAAGATTGTGTTTTTCCCCAACTGGTTATAACAAGAGGTTAGGCAGAGTGGTGTATCTTTGCTTGAATCTGGCTATGTATTAACTTTGGATTCTTTAGCAGAACACCACATTGCTATATGTCATCTAAATTTGTAACCTTTTGCTATTCAGACAAGTTATTAACTTACATTCAACAACTTATTTATTATAGTTAATATTAGAGACTGAGTTGGGAAAATTGTCCTTGCCTTTTGAAAATATGCACCCATGTGGGGCCATTAGTTATTGCCACATTGATGATCATGTGTCGTGTGTCAAATGTTAACCGTTCTTGAAGGAGACTGGGTGAGATATGGTCCACAATTTAGGAATGGGTTGAAATGTGGTTTTCATTTGTTTTCTTTGTTATGAATGTCACTATTAATTGATATCTATGAGATATTTGGTAATACTGTGAAGAAACTGAACAACAACATCCACGAAGATTAAGATGTAAATTATAGCTGATTACTATAGCTGTTTGTGATGTATCTTCCCAGTCCATTGGGGTTCTGACAATGACATTGAATGCTGATTCACAAATCATAAGTTCTTTTTTTTTTTTTTTTCTGTCTTCTGTGAGGATCTGACATAAATGGATAAGAGATGAATGCCAGGTTTTCTTGAATAACTTGGCAAATTAAGGAAATGTGTATTTTACAAATAAAGCCTCACAATCAAGAATGATTAAATTTACTGTTGTTTCAAATTCTGCTTCAGCTACCTTTTGTGCTTATTTGAGGGTTGAAGTTGATATTTGCTTTCTTACTTTTTGCAGGAAGCAAAGATGAAACCTTTTTCGATTCCCAACCGTGGTTAGACTCAGATTGCGAAGATGATTTCTTCAGTGTTAATGGTGGTAAGAAAATGTTATATTTTTCTGGAAGCTTATTACAGTTTTTGATCCAAATTGTTGGGTGGTTTCTCTCAAAACATTACTGCAATATATTGAACTTTCAACTAAATTTGTGGCGTACTCCTAAGTTACATAGCTAGTCTATGCAATATGACATTATATAGACTGCAGAATGTGACCAATCATGAATTTGATTATACCCTGCTGACTAGCTGGTTCTAGCATGCATTGCCATTGTCTATATTAACAATCATGTTATTTTTATTTTCTATGTTAATACACATGAGAGATGTTAATGCATGCAGAAATGTTGACTTATGTTACTTCCGTGATTTCTCTCTTCCTTATGCAGAATTTACCCCATCTCGAGGCAGTACCCCAGTGCATCACAGCTTTGGCTTGGGGACACCTAAAATCAACAAAACCATTTTGGAGGATAGACTTCCTGGTTCCATACCCGGACCTTCCCCATCAGGGAAGAAGAAACTATCTGAACTTTTCCGAGAGAGTTTGAGAGAAGAACCAGATGCTGACGATCACCGTACCTCAGGCAGCCAGAATATTTCCAATGGCAAAATAGAAGTGAAGACAACCATTCTTGATGTTCTTCCCAAATCTGCCTCAGGTACCCCTTATGTCTCAGGACTTAATAGTGTCTGTAGTAGTGAAAGGACTGCTAATGGAGAGCCCTTATTTGAGAGGGAGAAATCAATTAAATCCTCTCAATGTTGCCTCCCAAGTTTGATTTCTTGCCGTAGTTTTAGTGAGAGGAAGAAGAAGATGAGTCCGGCTATAGCTGTAAATGATAAAGCCTAGTTTCTGGTATCTGCAAGGCAATGTAAATGGAAAATGCTAGGTTCTCAAACACCCTTGAGGTCATAAGTTACTTCGCTATATGATCAGATTATGTAAGTACGAGGGAACTTTGGTTTTTTTTTTTTTTTTTTGGGTGGGATAAAGGGCAAATATAAAGGCTACAAATGGTGGAGAAGTTTTATCCTGAAGTATCATAGATTTTCTCTAGTTTTAGAGGGAAATTGATTCTAGAGAGATTTTTCCTGCAATAAGAGGAGAAGACCATTAAATTGCCCTTGTAATGATGATATTTGTTAACAATTTCTATATAATTTATAAAGAAGATTGCATCTGGTGTGCATATGCTGGTATTTTTGAATGTAAAATTATGGATAATTTTTCTTTTTTTTGCACTATACTTGCAATGAATGTATAGCTGCAAAAACGCAAATAAATACCTCAGCTGTAGCAGAAAACAAAAGTCCAAATTCAATATGACTGATGAGCATCAAAATATCCATTGCAGAACCTACCGAAACTGCAACTTCGTTGTCTAGGACATGAGCCATAACAACTAAAAGCAAAATGGGCCAATCTGTATTGGGGGGACCAACTGATATTTCTTCATGCTTCACAATATGCAAGCAAGAAATAGAATAGACAAATAGTCAATTCTGCAAGAAATTAGCAGTGGCAGACTTGCACTTACCTTTGGACTCTAGTGCAGGTTTCATGACGGGGGTCTATAGGTTGTGTGAGCGTAGAGCTTCATAAGATTGCAAGTAAGGACATACTTCATTATTAAATTCAACTATTTTCTCCATGAATAAAAAACTGATTCAATGTTCAGCTATTTAACACGCTATAGACACTATTCGGAATAAATTATGTGTAAAAATTTAATTCAATTAAATTCTATTAATAGAATTCAATTCAATTAATGATGAAATTCATTTGAATTCTATTATTATAAAATGATAAAATTCAATTAAGCTATTGTTTGAAATAATTAAAAAGTAAAAAAAAAAAAATAATTATCTTCTCATTTTATCCTAATATGGAAAGAACAATGTTTAATTTTAAATGAGGTCTTTTGGATTTCAATAGTGAAGTTTATTAAAGGTTTATTTGGTACACCTTGAAATCGGATTCCTGAAGGAATAAGATTTCAAATTGGACCTATAAAGATTGAGACTTTAATCCTACTTAATGTAACTGGGAGTTAGAGAAATATCAATCCTAGTCTTATTTAATGTAACTTGACAACGTACGTATCTACCTCTTATTATTATTATTATTATTATAATGCAAACTGGGAAACTTTCATTTCATATCATAAAACAAGCTAGAAGAAACAAACGAAGGAGGATTAACATATCTAGGTCTTATGGTTTTATTCATGGATTTAAATAGCAGTCGCAGTTATTTTAGCTGTTGCATGTAACGGTATCGAGGTCTTTGCGGCCATAACGTAATGGTAATGGCTAACCGCTATGCAATTTTATCAAAAAAATTACAAAATAAGAAATAATGACATAAATCACTGAATTTAAAAATTATAACTAATTAATAAATATGATACTCTATAAATAAAGATTTAATATGTTTAATTTTTGACCGAAATTAATTATTTAGTACAATAAATAATGTTCTTGGTTACAACTACATAAAACAAAATCGAGGATATAGTTATTACATTATTAACACTACAAAGAGTGCTTAAGAGGATCTAGAGTATTATTTCGATCTTGATTTTGTGAATTTTAATCCCCACCATATGCTTTTGAGTACTGATTGTATTGTGTTGGTGGGTTGTAGAACGAAGCACTCATTGGATCAAGCTGCTCACCTTGACTTGATTATGGAGTTTGGCTTGAGGAGTGACATAATTCAAACTAGATGATGAAGATGGCACATATCGTGCATAGTCAGAAGTATATGCATAAATGCTTGAAGAACAAGTAATGCCATTTGAGTAGTCAACACTAGGAACGTAATAAGGATTATAGGTAAACTCTTTAAAGTGTGGTTATGAAATTTCTTTTCTTCTATTTGATATATCATGACTATTTCCACCATGTCTCGGATGATAAGTATGAAAAATTGAAATTTGAGACTCTGTGTCACACTAACTTAAGCAAAACATGCACTTATAATTGGTTGTTTTAGGAGTATATATGCAAGTAAACTGTCAATTCTTTTGAAATTATTATACAAATGGTAGGAAAAAAAAATTTGAAGCTTCTGTTCTAATAATTTAAGAGAATGTGTACTAAAAAAAGGAGTTTTATAATGAGTTTTTTGTCAAGATTTTTAAATTTTTGGACAAATTACTACAAAAGGAAGTTTTTCATGCACTCATCACTGTCTACAACAATTTTATATGTGATTCTATATTTTTTATTTTTTGGCAATAAAACTACCACTTTTCAATTTCTATCCATTATATGACGATTACGTAACAACCGTTATCATTACATAATTGCTACAACGGCCGTTAAGCTTGCAAAATTTTTTTTATCTATTATTTAACAGTGATAACAATATCAGTAGATTAAAATATTATTACATAACAGTTGTTACGTAATCATTTAAATCTATGGTCTTATTATTTTTAAATTTTAGTCGTTAACTTAAATATGATAGTATGTATGAGGCATGCTGCAGTTACGTGCAAAATAATTTCTCCTATTTTTTCTCTCGTCAATTTCTTAATTGATGCTCAATGGCTTATCTAATTTTTGGCACAAATTATATTTTTATCTTGCTAAATAAATTTTCATTTATGGTAAGTGACTTATTATTATTATTTTCAAGTAGTTCACTTATAATAAATTTGACTCATATTTTTTAGATAAATATTTAGAATTATAAAAAATAATATTTAAATTTAATAATAATAATTTCTTGTGTATATTAAAATATTTCAAGAAAATATAAGTTAAATGAAAAATGGCTGGCCATTTTCTCTAAAACCTAGTGAGCTCAACTTAAGGCCCATCTTGGAAATCGTTATTTAGCCCTGCAAAAGATTTTATTAAAGTTTCTTCATTTTCTCTTTTCTAATTTCTTTTCTTCCTCCTTTGGGCGGGAAAAAATAAAAAATAAAAAAGTTTCGTTTCTTCCTCCATGGATGAATCCAGACAATTTTTTTTTCATTCCTTGAATGGACCTGGAAAATCTCTTGTTTTTAGAAAAAAATTTATTAATTAATAGAATTATTAATTTATTAAATATTCCTCTCTCTATTTCAAAATAATTATCTTTTTATAAATTTTATTTTGTTTCAAAATATTTGTCATTTAATATTTTAAAAAAATATTTATTATTTTTTTTCAATTTTATCCTTCTATTAAACATTTACATTAATTATTTTTGTTTCTTTGTATCAAAATCAAAAAGAGATATTTTCATCTTTTTAACTTATAATTATGATAATTAAATGACTTTTTTAATATATGTGCACTCTCTTAAAATGACTATTAATTTGAAATGGAGGGAGTAAACATGAGTGAATCGACTGTGTTATTAAAACTAAAATTGAAATTTATTTTTTAAAGTAGATTTTTAATTAGAAATTTTTAAAAATAATTTCAAATTTGGGTTTAATTATTTTTAAAAATATTTTATAATTAATTTTCCTTTTAGAATGTATAATTAGAATATGTTAATTTGATTTTTTTTAAAAAATTAATCTCGAAAAATCTATTATTGAGATTACCAAAGTAGTGATGAAATTGGTGTCATAATATATAATATAGATGATAAATACAACTAATGGACCAAGTCAATAATATCTAGTGGACCATAAAATAGCAAAAATGCATGACGCGCACTTTTAACTTGGAAAAATGAAATGAAATTATAGTGTTAATTATTATTAGCCTGGTAAAATCAAAACATTATATTAAATTTTAATATTCTTTACTTCTTTATTTTTTAACAAATTATCGTTTTAGAAAAACATTTATTTCAAGTTAATTGTCATTTTAAGAATTTTAAAATGTACTAGACACAATTGTAATTGAAACACAAAAAAAATGAAAAAATTGAGACGCTGACTCTTATACTGTATGAAAATCTCATATTATATTAAATTTTTATATCTTTTATTTTTTTTTATTTGTGAGATTATTTTAAATCTAACAATGAAATAATAAAATGAGGAGAATACTTTCCTTCGATTGGGAATTAATAGGAAAATACATAAAGAAAAAAAGAACTCTTAAAATTTATTGAGATCTTCACAACTTCAATCTCTCTAAATTGGAGAGAAAATAAGAAAAATTGACTGAAAAATGGTACTGTTCAATTAAAATAACATAATCAATTTTTTCAACCGTTGAAAAATTAATTAGGTAAAGATAGGTAATATTATAAATTCATAATAAATTCACAAGATAAATATAATCTCTCTCTATATAAATTATAGTTCACTTTTATTTTGCACAAAAATTAAGGATTTATATTTATTTTACTATTTTATCTCTATAATAATCACAAATTGCATTAATTATTCTAAAATAATGTGATTGATTAGAACTATACTAAATAGTATATTTGAAAATATAATAATAAATTTAACTTAAAAAAGAAAATAAACTATTTATTTTAGACATTTTAAAAAAAATAGAGACTATAATTTATATACAAAAAAAATATTATATTTTATTTTTCTTACGTCCAAACAATATAAGAGAAAATAACTAAAAAAAATTGAAAGAAAATTTTCAAAATTTACCCTTCCAGTATATTTTCTTTTCGCCCCCAGTACCTTTGTTCCCCAACAAAGTGTTAATGTGAACACCACAACATAGTCAGACTCAAAGCCTCAGCTCTGAGAAAGCAATGATGACAGAAAAAGTCAGCAAGCAGGAATGGGCCAACTTCTCAGCGTAGCTTTTGCAGAGAATTAGACATTGTAGGACGTGAAATATCTGCTTTGTATATACACATTGACTACCGGGCGCCAAGCATTGTTGGAAAAACACGAATGTCTATCAATTTTTCCCTTTTTTTTTTTTATTTATTTTTTTATCTTAACTTGTATAATCCAATTTAAACAATAAAATCAATATTTAAATATTATATAATGAATTACGGATTGAAATAATCGAATAAATAGGCGGGTTATTTCAACTGATTAATTTTATGATATTTATTCTTTAAAATATTAATAAGAATAAAAGAAAACTAATAATGATTTATTATTAGTTGATAATGATATTTTAAATTACGGATAAAATAATAATTTATGAACTCAATCATTGTTTTAAAAAATTGTATCAAACCGGTTAGTTTAATCGATTAAACCGATAATCAGAAGTTTATCCAATCTGATTGCTTCTAAATAATCGGAATTTCTATTGAAAATGATTAAACTGACCAAATAAAAAAATTAATTAATTGGTCAAACTAAATAAATCGGTTTAATTTTGAAAATTATTAAAAAAATAAATTATAGTTTTTATTGTATTTGTTTTTTCTTAGATGTATTTAAATTAGGTATTTGATTAATTGTATTTATTTTTTTCTTATATGTGTCCTTTTTTGGAAAATAAAGATAGATATCACTGAGCAGAATAATCAAGAGCAATTACATCATTAGCAAATTGCGGTGGCTGCCCATGCCACACGCCAAGACCAATAGACGAATCAGCAGCCCTTGCTATTACAGGTGCAACCTGAGTCATTGACTTTTTCACAAACACTATATGGGCATGATTTATATCCCATTTGATATATTGCATTAATCACATGAAAATGTTAATCACAAACTCTATACGCATCACACGTGTTTTTAGATAATTATAATTTGATATATTGTATTAATCACATAAAAATATTAAAAAATATATAAATATATGTATTTTAAAGTAAAACTGTTGAAACGATATTAAAATAGTCATATTAGAAAATGATGAATTGATAAGTTCGATTACTTATTTGATTTTTAAAACACTAAATTCAATTAAAAATGGTATTAATATGGCTGAAAACTTAATTTTTGGGATTGAAATAAAATGAGATTATTATTTAAATTTCTTAAATATGAAAAAAAATACGAAAATTATACATTTTCTTATGATTTCGTAGCCAACAATTTAGAGATGACAACATTTACCAATTGTAGTATAAGAAGATTAAAACAAAAACTTAACTTTGTAAGAGTAACCAGTAAGACTCTCCCATTAAACATATGTACGGAACCTATTCGATTGCAATCAGTGATTGCTTATACGTATATGTATTGCCATATATAATGTATATACATTATGATTCGTACATGAATCATTTTGTACTGTATTGCAACTTGCTTAATACCCACAACTCGAAAGCTCACCATGGAAATGATCATCATTATCTAAAGCCTAACAATACTCAATCAATCCAACTTTCGGATGTACCTTAAACTTTATTTTGCTTTTTTTATATGTAGACACCAACGAACTAACTCATATCAAAATGTGGACCCCAGAATCAGTTTTTGGCTACATAAGTTTTTGAATAAACTGTACAACACATAAAAAAATAAATAGGATATAAGTGTATTTTTATTCCCCAAGGACGCGATATTCGCAGCAGCGGCTAAGCGAATTAGGTAGTTATCTGTGACTTCTAGAAAACATCATTTTTAGAGATTTATTCAGTAATTAGTATTGCGAGCAACCTCAAATTTAAGTTTAAAATATCAAACAGCGGGAATCTAATATTATATTAAATTTTAATATTTTTTATTATTTTTTTATATAAAATTTTTAATTATAATTTTTTTTAATATGTGTTAGATTCTTAATTAATACGTGATATAATAAATTAAAGGACAAACAAATTAATATATTTAAAATTTGAAATTATACATGTATTAAACCTTATTGACATATAATTTCATATGTATAGAATAGTATAAATTAGAGTGTAAAGTCGATTATGATATCACGTGAGAAACTTAAAATCTGATATAAAATTTAAACTATTAGAGAGTAAAGGCTCAATATTGTATTAATAATTGATATCTTTTATTATTTTTCTACTCTAACAAGTATAATTAATAATTTTAAAAATACTAAAAAATTATTTTAAGTTATGTATATATTGTAAGAAAGTGTAATTTTAGAATTTACCCTGTTATTATTGCCATTCATAATTATTTCTTTATATTTGATAATTTTCACCTTAAAATTAAGATATATTTTAATAGTATATAATAATTATTTTAGTGTTACTTCTTTATTTTTTACTATTTCCCCCCCAAAAAAAGAAAAATCAATGCTTTCACTTTCCAACTAAAATTGTTAACGGTACATTTAAGATCTAATTTTTAATAGTCTACTAAAACCTATTTAAAATTTCATCACCTTAAAATCAATACACATTAAATTAACAATACTATCAAAAAAATTTTCTTGCTCTTTTCTCTGCAAAGAAATTCTTCTCTACAAAATTCATCGTCATCATTATATTTATCTTAACCAGTCAATTTTTCAGGTGCTATCATTCTAATTAATACATTTTAATTATTATTGTTCTTTTCTTTTTTAAAATTTAATTTATTTTTTATGATTTATTGGCTTGAATAATCTAGAAAAAAAATTATGTTTGTTTATTTCTTTATTATGTAGATTTTAAAAACATGTCAACTGTAAAATATGCATCAAGATATGAAAAAAAAAAAAAAAAAAAGAGAGAGAGAGAGAATAAAACAATTAGTCTAGTGTCAAAAAGAGTTTTTTTTTTTTTAATTTTTTAAAAGATGATTGAATTTTGAGTTATTTGATGTTGTTTAACATTAGAAGACCAAATTAAAAATTTGCCTAAGATCTCTAATTAGTTAAAGCTGGCCTTAATATTCAATAGTCTATTGTGTCCGATTATTTCAAATTCAAGTCAGAAAAACTCATAAGGAAAGCTCTGTCAATATATATTAGTTTTTATATTCACAATACTTAAATTTAAGACTTTATTTAAGTGAATTCCAAACTCTTTATCACTTAAATCAACCCAATATTGATAGATGCAAGTGTATTTTCATTACTTAAAAAATTGAATATATATTTTTATTTATTAATTTAATATATGAAATAAGTATATGCTAGAAATCAATAATTAATCCTCGATTCTCCCTCTCTCTTTCACACAGATTTCAACACCAACAGCCCCTACAATTCAGATCACAAAGTCTAGAATCCAACACTCTCAAGCCTGTTTTAGCTTTCACAATTAGCTGAATAAGAAGCAATAAATAAATAAACTACGTTGGGTCCCAATCCCACGTACCTTTCCTTTCCCAAGTGGGTATTACAACGTCAAAAGTTTCTCATTTAGGGGCTTTTTATTACTTTATGTTTTTTTTTTTGTAAAATATTTATCATTTTTAATAATTTTTAAAAAAATTTCATATTTTAAGAGTTTTTAAAAATTAATTTTAATTTTAAGTTTTTTGACCTAAACCACTAGTGGATTGCTGCTGTCCGCTGGTAAGTTTTTTTTTTATATTTAAATTTTTTTACTTTTTTATAATTTTTTTGTTAATATAAATAATAGAAAAATTAGATAATTTATAAAATAATTATGTAAAATGAATTAATAATTAACAAGTAATATAATTGGTTATTAATAAAATAATAATATAAAATAAACTAATAATTAATAATTAATCAAATAATTAATATTAAAATTTTAAGAGGGATATTATAATTTATATAATAAATAATTGATGTGTATAATATAATTAAATAAAGTGTATAATATTAATTATTTTTATTATTAATTATAAAAAATTAAATGAAAATATGGTAAAGTTAAAAATTAATTAGAATTATTATTTCAAATTATATTTTTCTTAAATTAAAATATGTGATTTATATTGTTTTATTTAATTTGGAACATATACATAATATTTAGCACTAAAAACTTTTTTTAGTTTATAATTTGACTCTGACAATCAAATTTTAATAAATAAGATGGACAGTATAATGTTTATCTATTTATCAATTATCCTACTGCAAATTTGAAATAATAATTTTTTAACTCATTAAGTATATTAATTATATTATAAGAGAGTATACTGTATATTTAATAATTATTATATTTAATAATTATATGTGTTAATAGTAATTTAATTTTATCATTTTTATGTTTTAATTATTTAAAATATTTTACTACTTTATGTAAAATTTAAGAATGTTAAATTTTAATACTAAATATTATGTATATGTTCCAAATAAAATAAAAAAATTTAGGAAAAAATAGTACTAATCACATATTTTAATTAATTTAGAAAAAATATAATTTGAAACAATAATTATATTATATACTCAATTATTTAGACACTTTCATTTAATTTTTCATAATTAATAATAAAAATAATTAATATTATACACTTCATTTAATTATTTAATTATTTTTCTATTATTATACACTTCATTTAATATTATACACTTTCATTTAGTTTTTCTATTTATATATATTTACAATAAATTATTTATATATATAAATAACATAAAAAAAAAAAGAGGCAATCCGCTGGTGGAACTAGCGGACTGTATGGCAGTACCAGCAGACTGGACTGCCATACACCTAAATTTAGAATTAATTTTTAAAAATATTTAAAATTAGAAATATTTTTAAAAAATATCTAAAATTGTAAATATTTTATAAAAAAAATCCTAAAATGGTAAAAAATACCTCATTTGGTGCCAAGATAGAAAAGCAAATCCTTTCTTTAAATTGTCTTACTATATAAACAGACCGATTCACCTTCACTCCACACATCATCAACAAAGCCGAAAATTAGTAACTATGGCTCCTCTCCATGGCTCCCCTACTGCATTACTTGCAAGCTTATTCTTTTCTGTAATTTTGTTGATGGTTATGGCTCATCATCAAGCCTATGCCTCCCGTGGAGTTTCTAGCCTATCCTCCTCCTCCCCCACCACCACAGCCACCTCCACCATCACTGCTGTCGACGATCCCTTTCCGAATGGTATATGTGCTACATCTGTCAGAATTCATGGTTACAAATGCCAAGAGTTTGAAGTACGTATTACCACCTATTAATTAACCATCCAACTCTAATCATTATTCAATTTTACCAAAAAATTTTAAAGACTGTTTGGTATCATTCTTGTTTTTGTTAACTTGAAGATTGAGTTTGTTTAATGTCAAAATAACTATACCAAATAGACCCTTAATTAGAAATAATAAATTAAATAATTGAAACAATTTTCATGGCGTTTTCAGGTGAGAACCAAAGATGGATATATACTAAGCGTGCAAAGAATACCAGAAGGTCGTCTTGGAGGCCCAAGTACTAACAGACCACCGGTTTTATTACAGCATGGTGTTCTTGTGGTATGTATATATGTGCTTAATTCTATGTAGTATATATAATTAAATGTATAACTTTAATACCAATGAATTTTAATTTAATGGTATGAAAATGACTAACTAGTGTCTTTGCGTTAACGATAAAGTAAGATTATTTTAAGAGTTAACTGCTTAAATTTTTCAAGACTTAAAAAATAACGGAAATGACTGATTAAAAAAATGTAAAAAATTTATATTATAAATTAAATATTGTAAAAATCTTATTATGTTTGAAAACTGACAAAAAATTCTAATCAAATATGCTATGGTTGATTTTCTCGTCTCCTTTAAAAGAGAAATAAGAAGTTTCAGGTTTGAATATTTTTGTTATGAGAAAAAAAATTTTGTATTTCTGTGTGTATGATATAATGAAATAAAACATCTTTATATATACAAAAGTATGAAAGAAAAATGAAAATAATACCCTAATTATGAACCCATAATCAAACCTAATTAAGAACTTAAAATATATGCAAATATAATAACAAGTCTAATTAATAACCTAAGATTAAGTATTAATTAGAAACCTAATATCATGTTAACACTCCTCAAATAGTTGTCACATAGAATGCTACCTCCTGTCGACAAAAGATTAATGATAAATAAAGTGAGAAATTGAGTTGTTTTTGTTGTAAATTGTTATAATGAGTTGATCACATGGTTTCATGAATATTTGATTGAAAATAATAATAAAAGCTAAAGCCAGTAAAAATAAAGGTTCAGGAAAAACAAAAAAGTGGGGGCTTAATTGACGCATCTGATGAAGGATCTTTAGCTCATAGGCGCTTCACTCAACAATTTTTAGGGTCAGTTTGAAATTATTATTTGAAAACTCATCAATTTAAACAATCCATAACAAGTAGTTACCATATATTGATTTAAGAATTTTTTTTTATGTAAAATAAGTTTTTATGTGATAGTGATGCCAAGCTAATCAATCATATATACTTGTTAATTTTGTTTATTCAAGTTATATATTTTCTCTCATTAATTTAGTTTTCATTTTGGAAAATATTTTAAAGGTTTAAATAATGAAAAGGAAATTAAATGGAGTACCAATCATTTTTTTTTTTGCCAAAATGAAGTATTAATCATGTTCTGCATAAAGTTAAAAGTTTAATTTTTGACAGTAAATGGATGGTCACTTGTTGACTAATAAGTGGAGTTTTGATTTTTTTTTTTTTTAAGTCAAAGAAATGAATGTGTTCCTTTAAAAGCTATGTTTTTAAAACCAGACAAAATTGAACCCATTTTTTTCTGTTTTCAGTTGGACCGGCCACTCCAATCGATTCAATTTAATCGCTTTGTCTTTTTCTCTTTTTCTATTTTTTTAACATTATTTAAATTCAAAACAACATATAATTTTAAATAAACTTAGTTTAACCGATTCAATAATTCTTTTATTTTTTTGTTCGGACCAATTTTTTCAGCTTATAAATCATCCATTTTTTTTATAAAATAAAAACTTGATTAATTGGTCGGACCAATCATCTTGATCTGGTTTTAACAACATTGTTTAAAAGTGTGAACTTGTCAAAGCTAAATCAAGGAAAGTGGCAATTATATTTTTTGAATAGAAGTAGCATTTATATTTCCTAGGTAAAATTTGATAAGCTACAGTCCAATAGTTCATGACTTCTTGACTCTGACCCTTAGAATTCTAATTTTTGACTTCCAATGGTAATACTAAAAATTAGGTTTTCAGAGGTTCATTCGACTCTTAAATTTATTTTTTATTTTTTTATCAATATTAAAATTCGAAAGGTAATACTAAAATTAGGTTTTGAATACTCAAATTAGGTTTTGATGTAATGTAGATACTAAATTAGATATTATGAGATTGTAAATTAAAATTTACATTAAAAATTATAGAGAAAAAAAATTTTATGGTTTAACATTTTTACACTTTAAAATCTATAAAATTTTGATAAAAATATATTTATATTTTGCACTGTTAATAATAGAGATTACACTGATAATGTTATTAATATTTACTAATATAGCGCTCATATAATAATAATGATATTTATGTTATGTAAGTATTATGTCAATATTAATTCGATTAATACTCTAAATTCTATATTAGTGACGAAAAAAACCCTAAACCTTATTTTTATTTAAAAAAGAAAATTTCATAAACCTAAAATATAAAAAAATAAACTATTGAGTATTTCTTATAGTTTTTTTTTTTTCTAAATTATAATATTTGATGTAATTGGGAATTAAGAGTTTGATCCGATGGCGGCCCAAATGTCAAGATACCCTTCTCTTTCTCCTTGTTGGACGAATGCAAGCCATGCACGAATTGTTTACTTGTCCGGATTCCAATGTGGGTCTGATATAGTCCAATATTACACTTAGCACAAACCTCACCGTACAGACTGCTAATTTCGTCTATTTTCGGATTAAGCTGATAATTAATCTTCTCATCTCATTTAAAAGAGTGAGAAATAAGAAGTATTATATTTAAATTTATTAAAATACAAATAGCTATTATTAATTTAATAAAAAATTTCAAAAAGAAAGATTACTTCTATTATATAACTTACTTACCGTATGAGCTTCTAATTTCGCCTATTTCTGAACTAAGTACTAATTGATTCATCTTTTCATTTCTTTTAAAAAAGTGAAAAATACAAAGTATTATATTCAAGTTTATTAAAATACAAATAGTTGCATCATATTCGAGTTTATTAAAATATAAATAATTATTATCAATTTAATAAAAGACGTCAAAGAAAAAGGTTATCTCTATTATATAGCTTATTGTGTTTTTGCTGGAGTATTCCCCTCTATAGTATTAGAAAAATATCAGCTTTTTTTTAATAAAAAAATTGAAAATGCTACACACAAATTTCTTGTTTTGTAATGTAGATGTTGAATCTTCTTTGTCATTTTATAAATTTTCACTTTTTTTTTTTTTTGGTTGATTTGATTATGATCAAAGGATGAAACTCGAAAATTTATTATTTTAAATATGGGTGCACAAAATCAAATATTCATTTATTTTAAAATATCACTGAATTAATAATTTGACCAGTCTTAAATGTATTGTTCTTATACCAAAGTCATTATTAATATATCATAAAAAGAAAATTATTATTTTATTTAATTTATTAATTTTGATATGGTGCAGGATGGAACAACATGGCTTTTGAATTCACCAGAGCAAAATTTACCAATGATTTTGGCTGATAAAGGTTTTGATGTTTGGATTGCTAACACCAGAGGCACCACATTCAGCAGGCGGCATACCAGTCTTTCGGCCAATCAACCTGTTCTCTCTTTCAACTTGAATCATTAATACAATTTATCATATTACAAGATCATCAATACAATTTATCATATTAGTAATTCAATAGTCGAATATTTAATTATTTTACATTATAATTTACGAATCAGATTACGATAAATTTTTTTCTTTTCAAAAAATTTTTATATATAGAAAAAAGTTCATTATAGTACAAAAAAATTCAATTTGTAGTACTAATATTGTACTTGCAAATGTCTCCCCCACCCCAAAAAAAAAAAAAAAAAAAATTGTATTTGCAATGCAAAACATGTAGTGTTAGGTAATCTTGTTTCAGCTTAAATACCCAAGTAGCTAGTTAGATCATAATTTGTTAATCCATTACACATAGTTTTATTTTTTATTTAAGAAAATTTATTTGTTGTTATATATCAGGAATTTTGGAATTGGTCATGGGATGAGTTAGCAGCCTATGATCTACCAGCTGTTTTTGATCATGTGTATGTCCACACTTATCAAAAGATACATTACATTGCTCATTCTCTGGTAATTATAATTTATGATCATTAGTTCCTAAATTGTTAATTAATTTAATTAATTTGATTATTAGTTAATTAATTTCATGTTATTAAATACTGTATTTAACTAAACTTTGCAGGGAACTTTGACTGGATTAGTATCCTTATCACAAGGATTACTAGCAGACAGGGCAAAATCAGCTGTATTTTTGAGTCCAATTGCTTACTTGAGCCACATGAATACTGCTCTTGGTGTTATTTCTGCTAAATCCTTTCTTGGTGAGGTATGTAGTTAATTAACAAAACTTTGTTGTCTCAAATCTTTATATATATATATATAAATGTCTGCTATTTCTTGCAGATCGCTACACTATTTGGCTATGCAGAGTTCAATCCTAAGGGGTAATCACTTAAAATTCCTTATTATAAAAGAATCTCCAGTGCTGCATGTAAAGGGTTTAATAATTTTTTTTGCTTTTGTTAATTTTCTTAACAGGAAGGAAGGAACAGCATTTCTCAAAGCTCTTTGTGCTTATCCGGGTGTTGACTGTTCTAATTTATTAACTGCCACTACTGGTATAAATGATAAAATTTCTTTTTTAATTAAGCTTTGATTGAGTTTTCTTCTGTAATTTCGTAACTGGAGAGACAATTTCAGTACCATTGAATTAAAACTTTATATTCGCAACAATTACTAATATTATATGCTTCACTTGTTCTCATCAAAGGCAAGAATTGCTGCCTTAATTCTTCTGCAGTCGATCTCTTCTTGAAGAATGAGCCTCAATCCACAGCAACAAAGAACATGGTGCACTTATCTCAAAGTAACTTAATTAGTCCTAAATCCCCGCCATTAATTTTTAAAATCATGATTCTAATTTTTTTTTTTTTTTAGCTATGTATGTAAATGACAAATTACTTATAATTTTAAAATGTACTTGCAGCTGTTAGAGATGGGGTGATAGCAAAATTCAACTATGGAAATGAGATTTATAATATGCAGCATTATGGAGAAACAAAGCCTCCAATCTATAATCTAACAAACATTGCCAATGACTTCCCAATCTTCATGAGCTATGGAGGGCAAGATTCACTTTCTGACGCTCGAGACGTTCAGCTATTACTTGACGTCTTCAAGTTCCATGATGTTGATAAGATCACTGTGCAGTTCATTAAGGATTATGCTCATGCTGATTTCATTATGGGATTCAATGCCAAGGATCTTGTCTACAATCAAATTTATTCATTTATCAAACTTCAAAACTAGCTAAAATTAATTTTGAGGGATTGATGGAGGCATTTATATATGTACTAAAACTATAATGATAATAATAAAAAAGCACTAATGTTTATTAATTTGATAATAAATTGTTACTATATATATGTAAGGATAATCTAAATAAGATACAATTGAGTATGATAAAATAAGATAATTATATAATATTTTACACAATTTATGATGTAAAACGAGGATAATTATTATTTATTTAATTTTTACTATATGATATTATGTTCAAATTACATTAGTTTGCGTAACAACTTATGTTACTTAGTATTGTAGTATGTGTAATTAAATAGCCTTATGCAATTAGCTGCATGATAATTAAATTGGTAAGCACCAAATCTGAGCTATATGAATTCATCAAATAACATAAATAATAATGTGCCAAAATTCAACCTTTTGTAGTAATGATTACAATGAAGTCACCAAACTCTCTTGTTGGTCTGTTAGGAGATTGCAACTGTCAAATGTATTCTATAAACAATATTTGAGGTTTTCTAGATAAGGCCACCACTTACCATGATTTATAAGGGCCAATTATGGCTAGCTTAGTTTGAAAGTAAAGCTTGTTTCTTTGTCACCTTTAACCAACTAGATTTTGCTTTAAGGCAATCCAAACACTAGCTAAATATGTATTTTACTTACAATTCCATAAACATTTTTCTTTTGGTTAATTTATTTCTCAATTACATAAATGCCCTTTTGGCAAACACTCTAGGGTTTACTACCAAAAGGACAATATGGTACATTTGTAGAGTTATTGACATGTTCATGTTGTGAAATTAAACCTTCTTATCAATGCACAGATTGGGAATTATGGAAGTAATGATGGGGACAGATGGGATCAATTTAATTTGTTAGGTCTTTCTATATTATTATATATACAATGTGATAATAGGGAATTTTTCTCCAACAAGCATACTAGAGGAAGTGAAGTGAATTAATTAAGAGAGTAGTAACAATATGGAGTACAGAATTTTCTTGATTTTGGCTTTTGTTGCTTTAATTGCAAATGCAGCATTGGCAGCTCAACATATTGTTGGAGGAAGCCAAGGTTGGGAGGAATCTACAGATTTCAATTCATGGACTTCTGGAACAAAATTTAAAGTTGGAGATCAACTAGGTAATTAAGTTGAATTTCTTCTTCTTTTCATACCTTCTTTATGCCAAATTTTTTTTTGTAAATGCATGAAAAGTAATATAAAACTGTCAGGATTTGAATTTTAACCTTTTAATTAGGGACTTTTATTATTTGTTTAATTTTCCTGTTCAGATAAGTACTCGATTACTGAATTTCTAATTCAATTATTTCAATTTTTAATTTCACTAATTTTATTTTCAATATTAATGAACAGTTTTCAAGTACACACCGGGGCTACACAGTGTGGTTGAACTTGCTAGTGAGAGTGCTTACAAGAATTGTGATCTTGGCACTGCACTAGACTCCAAGAACACAGGCAGTGATGTAGTAAAATTGAGCAAGCCTGGCACTCGTTACTTCGCTTGTGGTACATTAGGCCATTGCGACCAAGGCATGAAGGTCAAGATTACCGTAGAAGCTGGGACTGCTCCTTCTACTCCTGACTCTTCTTCTTCATCTCCAACTGCTTCTTCTTCCGTTTCTTCTACAATCCACTCTTTTGCTTCCTTTGTTTTTCTTGCTTCATCATTGGCCTCCACTTTGCTTTACATTTTTGTTTGAGCATATAGTTATTGCTTAAGGTATAATTAATTTTGTCATTATATATTAAGTATTCATTTAATTTGTTGGGTATTTGTTATTAAGAAATGAGAAAAATAAAGATTTAATGGTTTATGTAACATTATCTTTGGTCAGTTTCTTTTATTTTCTTAGCATTGGATTAATGCATTTCCTTTTTGCAATTGACCATGTGAAATTGAAATTATATATATTGTGTCATCCTATATGATTGCTCCCCTCATTTTTTTTTTTTGAGATTTTTTTTAAATGTCTCAAAAAATATGTCTTATTTCTATTTTTAATATTTTTTTTACTCTTTATACTAATTTATTTTTAAATATTAATTCAATTTTTCCTTATAAAGTTTATAGGAAAATATAAAAATTGTATTTAATAAATGATATAGAATAAAAAATAACATATTATTTAATATACTCTTAAATTTTATAAAAAAAATATGTTCAAAAAAAAATGTGACTGAAAAAGAATACATATTAGCTTTTACAATGCTAGAATTAGAGCTCGTAAACATATTTAAATATATATATATATATATATATATATATATATATATATATATATATTACTTAAAAAATATAATTATAATATAAATAAATATATGTATGAGAGCAGATTCGGAGTAGATTCATTAATATATATCCACCTTGCCTCATTTATAAATAGGATAGATAAAATATATTGGGATCCAATTGAATAAGTATTCATCAAGCTGTGTCAAAATTGTCATCCTTAGATGGATGATTTTACATAAAATTGTCTTATCAAAACTGTTGTAGCGTTAAATGGTTTTATATTGAGTTAGTGAGCTTGTTATATTGATTACCACGTCAGCATGTTCAGTTATGAGTGGACTGTATAAATGCTTATTCTTTGTAGCTTTATTTTTTAACGAGAATTAATATGTAGTTTTTTGTTATATATAATGCATTATTATATATATTTTGCTTAAAAAATATAATTATAATATAAACAAATATGTATGAGGGTGGATTCAGAGCAAATTCATTAATATATATCCATCTCGTCTCATTTATAGATAAGATAAATTAAATATATTAAGATCGAATTGAGCAAAAGTTGATTGAGACTGATCAAAATTGTCATCCTTAGTTGGATTCTTTCACTGCTGATTATCACAACTCATATGCAAGGTATGGTGTTGATTTCTTCAATGCTTTAGAATATAGTTTCTAAAGTGAGATGCATTTCAAGTACTAACTTTGCCAAAGGTTACCTAATAAAATTATCAAGGAATCCATTAAACAAAATCATCAGTAATTCCTTTGATTTTTGGCCAATCAAATTCAATCTATTGGCATTTAGCACCAAATGACTCACAACTACATACAAACACAACGTGAAAGAACAAATTCTATTAAACCTCCGTAAGTTAAGCTAAAGCTTGGTTGGTAAACATTTTTTTATAATAATGTTGAACGCTTAAAATTAAATTTTTTATGCACTCGCAAATATATATTCTAGCGATAATACATCTTTCAACTTAATCAATAAATCCAAGTTTAAATCTTCATTCCCCAAAGTTCAAAATTAAATTTTTTATCATTTAATTATTTTAAATTATTTATTCTAGCGATAGTACATTTTTCAACTTAATCAATAAACCCAAGTTTAAATCTTCATTCCCCCGATGTTTAAAATTAATTTTTTTTATCATTTAGTTATTTTAAATCATTTGATAACACTTATTTTGAAAATTTTAATTATATTAAAAATTACTTAAAATAATAAATCAAAATTTTTAACTAAAAATTTAGTGCATCCCCATTATACTCTTTATATAACTTAAACTTTTTATTATAAAAAGTTATCTCATAAAATAAAAGTTTAATAAACTCTTCATTTTTGAAATATAAAGTATAGAGTTAATTTATAGAGAGTCAAATTTTACTCTTTACGTCAATTTTCATTAATACACTCCAAATTTCTAGGCACTTAATTAATTGATTTTTTAATCTTATCTCTTGTAATGGAGGGAAAGTAATGAAATAAAAAGTGGGAAAATTTGTATAAAGAAAAATAGGAGAAAATTTTAAAATCATTAATAGATGTGTTCAATGAAAGAAATAATCAAATTAATCACATCAATACCTACTTGTTGCGATACATAAATGATTAAGATTAAACAAAAGTTACTGGTCATAGGGAGTGATACAGATGAAAAACTTTTTTTTTTTTCACAGCCTAAATTCCTCACTTTTTGTTGCAGAGATATACACTCAAGTTGTCTATTTCATTCACGTTAATTTCATTTAACGGGTTGATTATAATTGATAACCGAAAATCTATCACCTAAAGAGTTCTGATAATATTTAACTAATAAATATTATCTTTAGATTTATCTAATAAATATTACCTTATAATTATCAGATTATATATATTAGATATTAGTTAGATAATTTAAACTAATTAAATTATCTAAACATTAATTGGGTCGGGCTTCTCATTTTGGGCGAACTCGATCCATAAAATCCAACATCTCCCACTTGCACTTAATGAGAATCACAATAAACTCAAGAGAACACATTCTTTATACTCTGCAAAAATCCATACTTAGAAAATAGGCATTGCAACCAGTATATTTTGGGAGGTCAGGGCTATACATTTGTTAGGAATATATAGCATCTCGATTAAATAAATATTTTAGAGTAGTTTTCAATATGCAATACCCTATATCATATTATCACATTTTATCATCTCTCATGATCTCATTTATAATTGTATTTTGTATTCAGAATTATATTTCATCTCATATGTAAGATATAATTGATTGACTAGTGAATACAAGTTCATTTGATACTCCAATGATCTTACTTTTCTCACGATTCTCTCAATCTTAACTTAACTTGCTTTTCTAGAAATGTCCCATTAGACTATATCATTTGTAATCCTTAGGTAACATTCTAAGATAGCAATCATTAAATAAAGTCTTGAGTAACTAATAGGAGTCATGAGGGTATTTTTCAAGGTTCACTTTTTTACCTCAAGGTCTCACACAATATTTAGTTGAGATCTTTACTCATATTATGCTTTGTTGTTGATTCAAGCACACATGTTATGAATTACATGCTACAGCATTTTCTCCTCTCCCATAAAGTGTGTGTCTTTCTCAAAATAATATTATACAGATGATAGTTCAGATAAGCTTAGTATCTAACTTGAGTTTACATAACTACTCTTTAAACTTATCTCTCTAAAACTCACATTTGGCGGTGAAGATAGATATAGTGAAATCTCTAATCATTTAACCTTGTCATAATGACCTTTTGTCATTATAAAAGTCGATATACTGAATTTTAAGTTTGAGCTCTCTATTATCATTTAGATAATAAATTTAAAATTTAACTCATTTAGATAATAAACTTAAAATTTATCTCATCTCTATACATCACTTAAATGATAGAGGCAATTATTTGTGTGAGAGGGTCAATCTTTTGTCTATCTGACACACTTTTAGAATGAAGAATGTAACAAGTAACATTCATATGTGTGTATGCTAATAAATAGTATTATCATTTAGACATTAATGACATATTCGTAAACATTGGGAAAAATTTAACAATTTAAGTACATCAACATCTACGTATTCCTTGAGATTTAGTATGCTTAATAAATACATCTCTAGGAATAGGTTTTGTTAGCAGATCTACCACCATTTCTCACATAGAAATGTACTTCATGTTTACTTCTTTGCGTGTAACCATATCTTTGACGAAATTATATTTAGTATCTATATGCTTGGTTTTACAATGAAATTTAGGGTCTTTTGTATAAACAATAGCTGCTTGACTATCACAGTTGATTATCACTGATTCAATGCAATCTTTAGTGACCCCCAGATGATCTAAAAACCTTTTAAGCCACACAGCTTCTTGTACTACTGAAGAGAATGCTACGAATTTGGCTTTTATCGTGGATAAGGCTATACATGACTGTTTCTTACTACTCTAAGATATGGCGCCATCATTGGGTAAGAAGACAAACCAAAGGTAAACTTTCTCTCATCCAAGTCTCCTCCCCAGTTAGTATCAGTATGGCCTCTCAAATGCAAATCATATCCTTGATAACATAATGAGTAATCAGTAGTTCCCTGTAGATACCTTAAAATCCTTTTTATAGCTTTCTAGTGTGCTGGGCCTAGGTTGGATTGGTATTTATTTACCATGCCAACAACATAACAAATGTCTAGTCTTATACACATCATAGCATACATCAGACTACTAACTGCACTGGCATAAGGACCTTTACTCATTTATTCCTTTTCCTCTTGAGTTTTAGGACATAACCTTTCGCTTAAGCCTTCGCCTTTAGCAATGGGAGTATTTATGGCTTTGCAATCTTGCATCCTAAATCGTTCAAGTATTTTTTAGATATATCTCTCTTTTGAGAGAGACAATATTTTTCTTGAATGATCTCTTGAAATCATAACTCCAAGAATATATGCAGCTTCACCCACATCCTTCATTTCAAATTTTAATGACAACCATGCTTTGATGTTATAAACATACTCCTTATTGTTTCCTGTTATTAGGATATCATCAACATACAATGATAATATCACAAATTTGTCTTTGGACCACTTAGTATATACGCAATGATCCTCATCAATCATAATAAAATCATATAAAATGATCACATTATGAAAGCGGATATACCATTGCCTAGATGACTAATTAAGGCCATAAATAAACTTTTGAAGTCTATAAACTTGGTGTTCATGGCCTTCTTTGACAAAATCCATCGGTTGTTCCATATAAATTTCTTCATCTAATTCTCCATTGAGAAAAGTAGTCTTTACATCTATTTGATGTAATTCAAGGTCCAGATTTGCAACAATAGCTAGAATTAAGCGAACTGAGGTAAAACGCATAATAGGTGAAAAATTTTCCTCATAATCAATTCCTTCCTATTGCGTGTATCCTTTTGCAAATAAGCGGGCTTTGTACCTCTTAATGGTACCATCAGCCTTTTGTTTTATCTTAAGAACCCATTTGTTTCCAATAGCTTTTTGTCCTTTCGGGAGATCAACCAATTCTCAAACATGGTTGGACCTTATGGACTCCATTTCTTTTTCCATGATGTTAATCCATTTATCCTTAGCAGGACAAAAAAGAGCCTCTTTTACATTTTTTTGGCTCATCCTCTTCTTCTGGAGTAATCAGAAAAGCTTTATCGCCTTTAATCTCAAATCAACGGTGAGGAATGCTTCTACGAGTACTTCAACGTAATTGAGATTCATCAATTCTCAAATCGCTCCTACTTGAACCAGGATCACCTTTATTCACATGAGATGATTGAATCGGAATAGTTGTTGAAACTAATTCATAATTTGATAAAATTCTTCCACTTGAATGAGGTGATTCTAATAAGTATTGGTCCAAAGTCTCAAATAGTGAAAGGTCTTGAACCACTTCACTTTGCTTAGGAAACTCATTCTCTAAAAATGTGACATCACGTAATTCAAACTCAGTTACACTTCTACTTTCTTGCTCACCTATAAACACATAACCTTTTGAAGTTTTGGAGTACCTTATAAAGATACTTCTCTTTCCTTTTGGCCTAAGTTTTCCATATACATGGGAAGAATTATATACATAGGTGGCCCATCCCCTAGGTTTCAAAATGCTCAGGTTAGGTTTTCTACCAGTCCATAACTCATATGGAGTGGTGGTAACTAATTTTGTAAGCACTCGGTTAAGCATGTATATGGTAGTTAACAAGTGCATCTCCCCAAAAAGAGATTAGCAAATGAGCTTGTGCTATCATAGACCTAACCATCTCAAGGAGTGTTCTATTTCTCCTTTTTACAACACCATTTTATTGTGGAGTTCTAGGAATACTCAACTGATGTTGTATTCCTTTTTCATCACATAATTCTCTGAACTGATCATAGAGATATTCAGGACCTCTATCGGTTCTTAGTGCTTTTATTTTTTTGTCTAATTAATTTTCAACTAAGTTCATATAACTTCTAAAATAACTCAATGCTTTAAACTTGTGAGAAATCAAAGTAGACATAACCAAATCGAGTGAAGTCATCAATAAATGTGATGAAATAATAAGCTTCAGGCCTAGCTCTCACATTCATAGAACCATACACATCAAAATGAATTAATTGCAATGGAAAATTAGCTCTAGTTCCTTTTCCAAATGGTTTTATTACAATTTTTTCAGCTAGACAATGTTCACAAGTTAATAATTCTATTTTGTCAATATTAGCCAATAATCCTTCTCTGGCTAGTTTATTCATTCTTTGTTAACCTATATGGCCAAGTCTAGTATGCCAAATATTCACATCATGCTCATAATCATGTGAAGTTGTAAACATAGAAAAGCTGATGTTACAACTACTAAAGTCATAATCCAAATCCATTATTATAAAACCATCTAGAACATAACCGAAACCATAAAAAGTTATTCCCAAAGATAAATTAACATACATATTATGGAAGTTGCAAGAGAAACCCAGTCTAAGCAATACCAACACTAAAATTAATTCTAGTGAATCTAAGGAGCAAATAGCACATTATAAAGGAATAGGGTTCGACCACCACGCATGACTAACTTGCATGTGCCAATCCCTTTAACTTCAACTCTCGCATTGTTCCCTACGAATACCCACCTTGCTCTATGCAAGAATCATCGAAAATCTACGAAGGCTTCTCAATCCTTTGCTACATAGTTTGTGGCTTCCGAATTTACAATCCATAAAGGATGTGAATCATTTAGAAAAACAAAGCTAAAAACACAAAGTTCACTAACATATGCGCAACGAGGTACCTTTTTAGGTTAAGAGCAATCATGAGCAAAGTGACCACGTTTCTTGCAATTATAGTATCTCACTTTTGCTATATTCCTCTTTTTGTTATGCATTTTCTTGCCATGTTGGTTTTTCTTAAGCTTCTTGTTTACTGAGCCTCACCTTTCCCTTTGTCTGACTGTGGCCCACCTTGACGCTTACACTTATGCCCTGAATCGCCTTTTAAGCTTGAACCATCCATGTATAAGTCAGTAATTGACTTGGCAGCTTCAAGGCAATCCTCTTCTAACACTAGGTGGTGCATAGCATCTTCTAAAGTATTAATAGTCTTATTGTGGGTTAGATGCATCTTCATATGCTCCCAGTTATGAAGTAAGGATCTGATGATAGCTTGGACTTGTTGCTTATCTGTCAAAGTATGACCAGCATCTTTTAATTCAGTTATCATATTTGACATTTGTCTCAAATATTTTCTCATTGTGTGCTCTAGATGTTTTTTATAAGTGTCAAACTTGATAATCAGCGATTGGAGTTTGGTTACGGACGTACCTACAAAATTCGCCTTTAATGCAGACCACATATCCCTAGCATTGTCATACTTAGGGGTAGGCGTCAATCGGTTTGGATTAGTTCGGTATGAAAAGAGCCAAAATCGACCAACCGATCTTCATAATTTTTTAAGACCGAACCGATCCAAAATTCATAGAAAACTGATTTTTTTTAACTATTGGTTTGGTTCGGTTTCAGTTTGGTGATTTCGGTTTGGGCTTGGCTTTTGGGCCATACATTTTAATGGACTTTTTAACAATTATATCTAATTTTTGAATACATTCAATAAAAATTAATCTAAAATTAAAACAAACTTACTAAGATGATAAACTAAACATAGTGAATACATTAGTTTAATTACAATTTGTAAATAAATAAGAAAATGTAAATAATAATAATGGAGCTTTAAGTATATAACTAATAGCTGAATAAACTTAAAGCCCCACCCCTTTTACAAAAATTGAAATCTAAGTATAAACTTTATCAAAAATCAGGTCTTGCAAAACAAAAGGAATTAATTAGTTTATACTTTAAAAAATTTATTTTATACATTAATACATATAGGGAAATTCATTGAGGGCTCAAATTATGCTTTTCAAATTCATATATAATACGGTCAAGTTAATATAGCTGTATTGTTAAATTGCGAACCATTTAACATTTTTTGCTATACCAATATTTAACTTAACACAGGTATTCATTCAATTTCAGTAAAGGTGGAAGCTTCAATATTGCCCAAATTAAATAAAAATTCACAGAAAAAGGCTCAGGGATAATAACATATCTAATGGGATGAAATAAGTAATGCTAACTGTCCTGCATATCACAAAAATAAGGATTGCCTCCACAAGTTAGTACATCACACACTTCAGTAATTCAAACTAGTTTATACCCACAAACATAAAACAAAATCACAATCAAGGCATGACTTACCAGAAGTTAAAGGGGTCAAGAGCATTAGCCAATTACAATCAAAACTTACCAATCCAGAAGTGAAAGGTTGCAAAAGCAATAGCCTATGCCTCCTATTTCACTTAGCAACATCAAGCAAGCAATCAACATAGATAGAGTATAATCCAAATAAATAAATAGCAATCAACACACAAAGGGTTAAAGAAATTTACAAAAATTACCCAAAAAACCAGTAGTAATCAAAAGGGCTATATATGTTTAATATCCCAACCCGATATAGGATATATGTACAGTATACGAGTGAAGATATCCGTTTAGCATCGCAATAGATGGCCAAATTGAAAATGAATATTTTTTTTTAAATATTCAAATGATTTGAATATAAATGTTTTAAAATAATAATTTTATATGAAAATATTTTCCTTGATTGTTATATTTATATTGATATTCAAAATTATTGAGATTTATAAATTTCTATTTGAATATTGATATTGATATTGATATTTATTTATATCATTATTATATTGACATTGATAAGCTAAGCTCATATTGATATTTGATATTATATATATGATTTATAAATATTGTTATATAAGTATTCGAAATAGTATAAAATTATTTCAAATTTAAAATTGACATTTGAAAGGATATTGATTCATTATATTATTATGTTAATATTTTTAAGAGAATATTTTATTAAATGAATAATTGATTTATTATTTACCAAATTGATAAAATTTTAAATTAAAAAAAAATTGGAATTTTATTATAAAATATAGAAATTTATGTAATTAATATTTGAAGTTATATATTATGATTTTTTTATATTATAATTATTAGATAATAAGATGAAATTAATATTTTGGTTAAAATTATTGTTTTAGAATTTATATGACAAATATTATTATTATTATTATTATTATTATTATTATTATTATTATTATTATTATTATTATTATTATTAAAGTTAGTATATATTTATATATGAAAAAAAAGGGCATAAGTAAAGTCGGCACAGCCCAAATTGGGCAGCAAAAGAATAAATAGAAACAGAGGGGAGCAGAAATAGAAACAGATAACCAAAGAAACTAGGCAGAAGCGCAGAGAGAGAGAGAGAGAGAGCGTAGGGGACTGCACACCAGACCGTCACCATCCGGCCACCACCGACTGACATGCGCCATACCAGGAGGAAGTGCGCCTGCCGCCCCATCGACCGGTAGAGGCCCGTCGCCTGCAGCCACCGGACGGCGGTGCACGCCCCCTCCAAAGTTTCGCCGGCCGAAACTTTTAGGCCATTTTTCGATGACTTTTCGATCTCCGTTTTTAACGAAATTGGTATGGTTGAATCCGTTGTGCTTCCAGCTTCGATTTAATATATTGTTTACTAATTTTAGATAATCTTTTTATTAATCGGAATTCAGTGACATCAACGGCTGCCGATGCCATTTCTGCCTATTTTCCAGCGGACTATGGGAAACGAAAGTTATATTCAGACTCCTCACATCACAAGCTAACTGATGATATCCTTGGATCGTGATTTGATCGTCATAGGAATTTTTCGGCGATCGAATTCCGGCGACCTCCAAAACCGATAAATTAGGACAGCAGCTCCGGCTCATTAAACCGAGCCCTACGGTATAAATCTCGATTTCCAATTATATATAGATAGTGAATTATGATTTTATTTGTAAGAATTTAGGTAAATATTTATTGAATTAAGTGGTTAAATGAGATAATTGAATTAAATTAATTGTTATTTATATGATTATTGAGTATTATTAGTGATTAAATTGAAAGATTGAAGTGAGATGTTGAGGTTAGAATTGATTTAATTAAATTGAACTATTTGGAAAAATGAAGTGAAATGTGGATATTGGTATTGATTGGATTGAATTAGTGGTTATTAGCTTGATAATGAGGAATGAAATGCGCGGATGAGATTAGTGTATTGAAGGTCCGGGTTGGACCATTTGATTGTGATATTGTGGATAATTCGAATTTATGGAAATGTTGATGGAAATTGCTTAATCGATTTTACTTGAATAATATGAAGATTGAAATGTGAAATTGGAAGAAAAGAGAATTATTCTTTTTAAGTTATTGGGAAACAACTAGAGAACTGTTAAGTTTAGCAGTAAGTATAGGTATAGAATATCTTAACTTTAAGAATGTTAAGTTGTGAATAAGATAGAAGAGTTAATAAGTTAAACTAAATTAAGTAATGTGATAATGAGGAAGTGATTGATATATGATTGAAATGCAATATGTAGAGTCTAATAACAAGGGTAAGGATATTGGATAAAGTGCGAGGAGCACTATTCGTATCAGAGTCAAACGTACATAGGAGCAAAGGAGTCCACAGTGAGTACTTAATAATATAATATGTTTCGTGTTATTTGCTTGAAAACCTTATTGCTAAAAGTATGCCAACTCCTTGATAAGTTGAATTGCTCATTGATATTGAACCATATGTTATAATGCTCCTTGATTCATAGTTAAGCTTGAATTGCATATTGAACATTCTTGATCTCTTGATAAGCTTAATTTGCTTATTGAATATTGAACCTTTGATATGATACTTTCTTGATTATTAAGCCCAAGTGAATCAAACATTTCTTTATGGCACTTAGCCAAATGAGTCTATATTGTTTTGATCTTATAATATGATCAATGATGAGAACCTAATTGATATTGATATATTATCCATTGAATTATTTCATGGATGGAAAGAAAAAATGTTATAATGATACCGTGACAAACAGAATACCCCTCTGATGTGGGGTAATACATCAGACATTGTGCACAATGGTAATGGACCCACAGATAGGGTAAAGATTATATGAACCTTAGCTGGGAAGGGTTTAAGGTCCCCAATACGTATGACCTGATCAGTTGTACGTGTGACTAGGAAATAGGGAGTGAGCAAGGCGTATGCCGCCACTCGATTGATTATGAGGGAAACACACCGTTTCCATAAAAGGAATTATTCTGCTAAAGATATAATATTTGTGATATATATATATATATATATGGGAAAATTGTTCTATAAAAATATTTTCTGACCAATTTTACTGTATTGTTATAAGGAATCACCATTAAATTTCACATCATTTGTTTAACTTGTATTGTATTATTATGTACTCACTGAGCTCTGTCTCATATTATAATAGTTTAAACTTTTCAAGTACAGTCAATAAGTTAGCAAAGTAAAAGTCCCAAGCCCATCCTTGGCTTAGAAACTGTTCTGTTAAATTTCGGTGTTGTAAGTTAGAGCTCCATGGTTATTGAAAGTTATAGGGTCTATATGTAACATGAATGGTTATTAATGAGTTTAGCATTAATATGTTATAACATGTTTGTATAATATGATTTGTATCATAACCGTTATTGTAATGATAAATGAACTATGAATATCGAGTTAATGACATGAAATGAAATTTTAAAGGTTTTACAAGTTATGTGTGTAAATGATATTGTAAATGGAAATGATAGCAGGTAACGGGTAATAAGGAAATGTGATTAGGTTACGGTATTGGGATATGGTTCAATGTGATGAATATTAATTGATTATGAGTAAAATGGGTTCTACGGGTTTTCGGTACCGTTATGGCTACCCATGCCCTAGAACCGTCGCGGCTCAAAAGGTGAGTCGTGACAATATGCCAAAATAATAACAGTTTGTATTTGCATTATCAAAGACAAAAGAATATTGGTAAACTATAACAAGAAAGCTTCCACATAATGAAATAAACACAAGAGACCAGAATTAACCAGAAAAAAATTAGTTGCTTCCAAATACAGAATGACCCAAACCTATATTTGGAGAATCTTGAGTGCCCCTTAGGGTACACCTATACTGTGGCGAGTCTTGATTCATATATGGAGAATGTGCGCATATCTTGAAAAATCTGAACTTTTATTGTTCAAAAAAATACAACTAATCATTAATACTAACAAATAAAAAACAAAGATTAAAAAAGATTTTACTAGTAATATATTATTAAGTTATCTGAGTTTCATGTTTGATGTTGGAGTCTTCCTTAGCGATCTTTTATATTTCACAAGCTTGAATATCATAACTGACTTCGTGATCTTTAATCTCATTACCCAATATATACATACTGGTCTATAAAACTATTATTGATATTGAAAAAATGTGTAAAGGTATAATAACATGATATTTTTAATCAATTATTAAGAAAGAATGAATTAATGCATGTAAATATAAAGATAAATTTCTCCTTTCTTGGAAAAATGAAATACATACGTAAAATTAATTTTCTAATTAATTTTCACGTCTATTACAATTAGTTTTTGTATAGAGATGAGTTTAATGATATAATACCATCATATATATATATATATTGAAAAAATATTGATCTCACAAATTAAAATATTTAAAAATTATGTTTTAAATATCAATCCCAATAATTAAATTAGCATGATCAATAAAAATAAATAAATTCTCTAATTAAGTTAATTAAAATGAATTTTGATAAACTTAATTCCCAATGAGAATATATTTTATTATTTTTATTTGAGCTAGGAAAAAAATTAAATTTATATAAATATTTGTGATCCTAGAAACACAAAATTATCAAAGCATAAAAGAAAAATTCTGAGATGCTAAATATATATGTTAAGATGTTTATTGTTAATCAATCATAAATTTAGCCTTTTGTAATTTTATGCATATGTAATGCTCGAGAGCTTGTATATAGAGTTATACATATTACTATATGTATACACGACACTCAATAGTCAATTTATATATATATCTCCACAAGAAGTCTCTACAGTGAAAATAACGTATATTTAATAATATAAACAATACAGAGTTACGTCTTGTGTCCACAAATAAATCAGATTTTCGAGAAGTAATATAAGATGTAATAAGAAAGTCCAATAATATTATTTATTTTATTGTTATTATAATCAATCAATCCATGTACTCACATCTCTATAAATAGCTGATAGTTTCATTGCTGTGGGCGAGTTAGGCTACAAGGCTTTGACTATTGTCATGGTTTAAGCTATTATCAGCCAGAATACCAAACCCATAACTTTCGTTCATATTGGAGTAATTTTTCAACATTCTAGTTTCTTTTTAATTATAAACATGTAATTAATTAGAGAAGTTTGTTCCAGCTGAAGAGAGAATCTCATTGAAAAAACATAGTCGGAAGGATAATTTCTTCAATTTGGATCCTCACCACTTTAAAAACAAAAATAATAACTTGGCTCTGTGTATGCTTTTAAAATCTAACCCACTCATAATTGGCCACGAGTAATTTAAATTTGCATTGCATAAAATACTTAACAAAAATTAATGCACATTGCAAGTCACAATCAACGATTTTAAGAAATCGTTAAATCCATTATCATCAACACTTAATTTCCGTTATTAATTTCGAATTCTCATTAGCAATATTTAGCGAAATTAAACGCGAACTTTAATGTGTATTTATTAGCCAAAATTAACACTTTGTATTAGTGGTAATTCATTCTCATAATTGCTTTTGGCATATTTTATACTCATTGCACCAATTGCTATGTTCAAGATAAATTTCAATTTTAAAACACATTGCTAGATGATTTTTGATATATGCAAAGCAGAAAATTAGAGAGTTTAGACAATTTATCTACTTAAGTTAGTAAAATTATAAATTATGGGAATTATATGAATTATACAGTTTAAAATTAAGAGTTTTGAGTTTTGAGATACCTCCTTATGGAAATTTAAGCATATGAGAGTTTTTTTTTAAGAAAAAGCCTAGCCAATGAGTTCAACAGGGTCCTGGTCTTTTAATAATATAAAATGTTGCCTACAAAATAGCATATTCCTCTCTCCAAAATTCCACAACCAATAAAACAAAAACAAAAATAAATTAAAAATATATTCCTTTCCAGTGTTATTAAACTCGGATCAGACCTATAGTCGATCCAATAAACTGGTGAACCGGATACTAAATCGGTTCAAGTTTATTAATTGGACTAGACATGCAATTACCCGGAAAAAAACCAATGAACTGGGCAGATTTTTACTAATCTATTTGACTCAATTGATTCAGTGCATAAATTAAAACATTGTTATTTTATATATATATATATATATATATATATATATATATATATATATATATATATATATATATATATATATATAATTTAAAACACAATCGTTTTATATATTTTTTTAGATTTAGTTTATGGTGTGATTCATGAATATAATAGTTCAGATATATGTGAAAGATCTATTTTTTTTTTATGTTTGTAAACTGAAATTATTGGGTGTGTAACTTTTTATTAATGTTTTAAAACTTAAATTAGTTATAATTCAAAATAATATCTAGTTTGTAAATGTTTAATTTTAAGTAGAAGTTTAACTACTTATAAATATTTTAATATTTTATATTTATTTTTTTTATATAAAGTTATAAGTTATAAATTTAATTAATTGTATTGATCCACCTATTCAATCATCGCTCGATAATTGATCTACTAACCTATTGATCCTACTTATATATCAGTCCAGATTTAATAACACTGATCATTTCTCAATATTAAAAAGAATAAAAATCATATATATATATATATATATATATATATATAAAATTAATTTTTAAGGTTAACACTTCCCAAATGAGAATAAAATATATTTTAAATTTATTAAAAAATAATATTTCTTTTAATATTTAATAACGAGAATTAGATTATATATTTACTATTAGATTATATTTATAGATGTAAAAGAAAAAAACTAATTTTAATATATCTCTGAATTTGCGAAAATAACTAATTAAAAATAAAAAATATATTTAAATATATATTTTTTTATTTTAATAAAGAAATAAACGTGTCTATATATATCTTTAAAAAAAAAAAAAAAAAAATTCACTAGAGCAAGTTACAGTTGGTTTTGACTCATTTTCCAGTTTCAAACTCTACAGCGATCAGTAACCAAGAAAATATAGAGACGGAGGGAGAATCGATGCCGCAGGAGACGAATTGCATAGACTACGTCATGGAGAAGGCGTCGGGGCCTCACTTCTCCGGCTTACGCCTCGACGGCCTTCTTTCATCTCGGCCATTGTCCTCCACTTCTTCACCAGCTCACCGCACTTCTTCAGCCACTGCTTTCTCTTCAACTTCTTCAACCACTGCTTCCCAACTAGCTCCCAAACAGCCCTTTGTCATCGGTAATTTCCTTTCTCTTCCGTTTTCATATTTTTTTTTTGTGGAAATGCCAAACTAATTTTATTAATCTTTGTTTTTATTATTTTTTTAGAATATTCCAGAAATTCTTTTTCACTTATTTTCATAATTGAATAATTCTGTTTTTCCTCTATTTGCTCTTGGAATGTACTGATTTTGCAAATTGTTGCATTATTGTTTGTGCTTTAGGGTTTTTTTCTTTTTCAAATTTTCTTATATTTGGATTGCTTGCTTCAATTTTATTGGGGTTTTTCTTTAATCGAATAGGTGTATCGGGAGGTACAGCTTCGGGTAAGACCACTGTATGTGATATGATCATTCAACAGCTTCACGATCACCGTGTTGTTCTTGTCAATCAGGTTTGCTGACAAGGGTTACTCTTTTGCCATTTCCATTTAGAATTTTCTCTCATCTTTTTGACAGAATACCTTACCAAATTGTGGGTGTCCTGCAGGATTCATTTTACCGTGGTTTGACTCCTGCTGAATTGGAACGTGTCCATGAGTATAATTTTGATCATCCTGGTAATTCACATACTTGATTTGACTCTAAATTGTAGAAGTGCTTCTGGCGGTAAATCCACTTTGACTTTTTTTTTTTTTTTTTAACAATATTTTGTACAAGCTCTATTAATATATTATGGGTCTTTCTTGTAGATGCTTTCGACACTGAACAACTTTTAGATTGCATTCAAAAGCTCAGGAGCGGGCAACCTTATCAAGTTCCTATTTATGATTTTAAAAGTCATCGCCGCTGTTCAGATAGCTTTAGGCAGGTACTAAATTCACAATGTGTTTAACCCAAAGTGACCTCTTTCGTTTACTTTATGCTTGCTATGATGTAAATAAATATGTAATTACATTACATCATTATTTTGTTCGGTTGCAGAAACGTGATTAAATATGTAATTGCATTACATTCTTATTTTCTTTGATTGCATTAACATAATTCTAATATAATGTAATGTCCTTCATGGTTCATATAAAGAAATTCATATATCAATTCATGATTCTGTTTGCCTTTCTCATTTCTCCTGATTAAGTTTTTAGTAACACAGTAAGGTAGCAGATTTCTTTGAAAAAAGAAGAATTAATCAAGGAGAGATTACAAATACAAAGCACATCGTTTAGTTATGATGTAAAATATTCATATATCATGATTCTCTTTGCCTTTCTCATATCTACTGATTTAGTTCTTAGTAATACAGTAAGGTGGCAGATTTATTTGAAAAAAGAAGAATTAATCAAGGGGAGATTACAAAATACAAAGCACATCATTTAGTTATGGTGAAAAATATTTTGAGAATTTAACATTTGACATTATTAAGAGTCAAGCCAGCCTACTGTTGTTGGTCAAGCTTAAATGTCTGCCATACATTGATTGCAATGGCCCTAGTACCATGATTAACCAGCAAATAGTAGTGGACTTCTAGTGGCCCTTGCTTATTGGCAGTTCAATAGAAAGATTTTTAGTACTAGACTGAAATGGTTTTTCTGCTATTTGTTCTTTTTATTTATTTTTTATCCTCCTTATGGCAGTTTTAATCTATGAACCTTTTGTAGTCCTTTTGCCGTATTAATCAAAATTCTTTGTCAGGTAAATGCTTCTGATGTAATTATCTTGGAGGGAATTCTAGTTTTCCATGACCAGGATGTTCGCAACCTGATGAATCTGAAGATTTTTGTTGACACAGGTTTGGACCCTTTTCTTCAAGCTCTTTATCAGCCCTGCTGCAGTGACCACAGTCATCACCCGTGTCTACATTTCATAGCTCTTTAATGTAATGTGTGCATGTGTCTGTCAGAAAATTCATACTCTGCTTAGGAATTTTGAATTGCTAATTGGTAAGTTGATTGCTGATTTCATAGTTTGGTGTGTTTCAATAAGCACAACAGCACTTAAAAGCCTTAAGTATTCTTCCTTATTGGACCTACTTGCAGATGTGTCCCTTAGTTCACCATAAAATGGCAATTACAGTTTCAAGCTCAAGATGTCATCAACTTTTTGCCCTTTATATCAATATGTCTTCTTTTGTTGAGTTTTTTTTCCCCTTGAACCCATTGTAGCACAGCAGTACTTAAGAAGCTTAAGATGCACCACATTGGACTCTTCCCTGTTGTGCCTGCTTGTACATGCGTCCCTTAGTTCAACATAAAATCAAAAATTACAATTCTTGGGCTTAGGATGTGTACCATAAATCTTCTTCCAACCATGCATATCTGCTTGGACAAAAGGGATGAGAGTCCAGTTCATAGTTGCCTTTGGGCTGGATTATTCTCTTGTCTGGATATGTGTGTCTACATGATAAACCTAGAGAGTTGGTTTTGCCTGTTAAATATAAGACACATGGTTAATAGGATTGACTTTTATTGAATTGTTATGTTTTTTCACATGTATTAATTTCCTTATTACTGGTAATAAATTGTTTCTACTTTCTAGATGCGGATGTGAGGCTTGCTCGTCGAATAAGGCGTGACACAGTTGAGAGGGGTAGGGACATAAACTCTGTTCTTGAGCAGGTAAGGTGCCTCCTCTTAATCAATATTTTGTTGGAATGTTGTTGGCTCATGAATCACCACTGAAAAGAAGGATTAGCCATTGATCTATCCAATTTGAGCAAGGATAAAGTCACATTCTTATGTCTTTTTGGTAGTGAGTGATGCTCATGTTGTGAACTTAAGAGCACAATCTGATGAGTGGAACTCTTAAGATTTAATCTCTTTTGAACTCCTTGTGAGATTTTTATGGTGTAATGTTGCTGCTGCAGTATGCTAAGTTTGTGAAACCTGCTTTTGATGATTTTGTTCTGCCTTCAAAGAAGTATGCTGATGTCATCATACCCCGGGGTGGTGAAAATCATGTTGCCATTGATTTGATAGTGCAACATATCCACACAAAACTTGGTCAACATGATCTTTGCAAAATATATTCGAATGTTAATGTTATTCAGTCAACATTTCAGGTATATCTTCTACTTGATCAATTTGTTCTTATGATTCCCCTTTTTTTTTTTTTTTTTTTTTTCATTATGTGAAGAAATTGAATTTTGAAATCTATTCCCTGCTTTCTAGAGTGGGCAAAGCATGTCCCATGTGCTGTATTAGTGGCCATATCTTTGATGTTTCATGGCCCAAACTACAAGAGTAGAGTAGTCAGATTGAAAATACTTGTATTTTGGATATAATGCAGAAAGTGGCACCATATGATTTTGTGTTGGACCACTATAGTTGTTAAAAAGCTTAGTTATATGGTCAAAGGAAATTATTTCAATGTGGCATCTTTTTAGCACTCTTTTTGTGCTCACATGGACTCAGATGGTCGAAGGAATTAGAAACCTATGCAATTAATTAGAAGAAGGATAGCACTCTTTTGGTGTGTTGAGTGTAAGGCTTGAACCTAGTCATTTTGTTTGGTATGCATATTTTATTAAGTAGCAAAAGAAGAAAAGAGGGGAAAATAAAATTTTGTTTTAATGATCCAAGTTCATGTCTACATGAGGAAGGTTTGATCAGTAGAGAAGGCTTGGTGTTGCTCAAAGTTCTTCCTTTTATATGTTTATATTGTCTCTATGTCTGTGTGTATTAGGTCTTTTGGCTCTGAATCATCCTTAGTCTGAATTTGCTTGACTCCTGTTACAGATAAGAGGTATGCATACCTTGATTCGAGACAAGGAAATATCGAAGCACGATTTTGTATTTTATTCAGATCGGCTTATCCGGCTGGTACTCTTTCTACATAGCTCAGCAGAAATTCATTTGTGAACCCATATTTACAAATTCGTTGATATGAAAACATGGAAGTCACCAATTACATTGAGTTTCATTTTCAGGTTGTGGAGCATGGTCTTGGTCATTTTCCATTCACAGAGAAGCAAATAATTACACCAACAGGTGTGTTAGTGACAATGAATAGTGAGGTTTCGGTTTCGGTCTTCTGTTCCTTTTCTATTCTCAGTCTCTCTCCATTTTTAGCTGCACTGGGAATGTTTTGATTTTTGTACCGTTCTTTCTGGAATATGGTTTAATTAAAGAATTGTTGCTAGGGAATAGAAAATTAGTTGTCATGTTGGAGCAAATGTTTTCATATTCAAGGCCAGGAGAACTGTCTCCATGTGGGTGCTATGTTTGAGTTGCTGGAATGTTAGCCTTATGAATTTAACCTTTCTTATCTTAAATTATGCAACGGTTGAAATTGGCTAACATTGAGAGTTTCTTTTCTTTTGCTCCAGGATCAGTGTACACTGGGGTCGACTTTTGCAAGAAACTATGTGGGGTTTCCATTGTTCGAAGGTGAGCTTTAAATCAGGTATTGACTTCTGCAGTCCTTGTCAACTGGCAGTGACATCTTACTTCTGCAGAATGCAATTCACTGCCAGTGTTCATCTTACACTGTGAAGCTACAATAAGCATCAGATCCACTTCTCCAGTTTGCAGTTCCTGATGCTTGCAAAGGGCATTTTGAGCATTGATATTTAATTTCTTTGTGCTAACAAGTTTGTCTTGTTTCTCATTTACAGTGGAGAAAGCATGGAAAATGCACTGCGTGCATGTTGCAAAGGAATAAAAATTGGCAAAATTCTCATCCACCGTGATGGAGACAATGGGAAACAGGTGAAGCATTTGATTTACTTTGCATGCCAAAAAATTCCACTTTCCTTGCCTTTTAATTTTAAGGTCCATGCATATTGGATCATTAACAATTAATTGCTGTCTCCAACTTATGCAGCTTATATACGAGAAGCTTCCCAAGGATATTTCAGAAAGGCATGTCCTACTTCTGGATCCAGTTCTTGCCACAGGTAATCACACTCTTTGCTTGAAGGGTTTATGTTTTCCCTTTTCCTTTGTGCATATGTGGACTTTCTATTTGTATCACTTATGGTATCGCCAAATACAAGAGCCTCTTAACTTATTCGATGGCTGCCTGCCTGCCTGCCTCTAATTATTCATTCACATTTGATAGCAAATTTGTGCCAATGTAAAATTTTATATTATTTGTGTGGAGAGATGCTTTTTCAATTTATGACTGAGTACATGTGTAGTGCACCAGCTCAATTATTTGCATTTGGATTATTTTGGTACAGGATTCTGGCCATTTGGTAGCTGAATCCTGTACCAAATGAATATTTGCATGTGTAGTACATGTGTCTCATAGATTTGGACTACTACTGCTATTCATTGCGTCCATTTTGTTTTTTCAATAGCAGTCAGAGTTTTAAATTGGGTTATAAATTTTGTTGCAAGTAGAGAGTGATACCATGAGTGTTACATAGACCTGTTCGCAGACCTCGCTGTGGGCCTCAATTAGTGAAGGAAATTGCAGGCTGGGCCTTTGGAAAATTGAACTTCGAAGTACTTGTCTATTTACATGCTTATGCATGGTTGCCAATGGGTGATACCATGTTGATTTCTTTGTAGGTAACTCAGCCAACCAAGCAATTGAATTACTCATACAAAAGGGAGTCCCAGAATCTCACATCATATTCCTAAACCTAATATCTGTGAGTTATCCTTTATATATGTTGTCATATTTTGATGTTCAGATTGCTTCCATTTATTGATATGCCACTTTTGGAACTTTAGGCTCCTGAAGGTATCCACTGTGTTTGCAAAAGGTTCCCATCCTTGAAAATTGTCACCTCGGAGATTGATGTTGCATTAAATGAAGAATTCCGTGTCATACCGGGTATGGGCGAGTTTGGTGATCGATACTTCGGCACTGATGACTAATCAAACAATAAGTTAAACCAGAGATAACAACCAATTAATTAGTGGGCAAGTGGATTGGATTCCACTATCGTCCAAGAAAACAAAGAGATCAGCTGGTCTCTGATTTCTCTTATTATATGTGGGGTTATATATCATAAGTATTCATAATGAAAATATGTTCTGATAAAATGTTTACTAAATTATTCTTTGTCTAATGCTTGTTTCTGTTGATTTTGATTTTCAAGTAGTCAGAGGGTGAACTACTTGTACTAGATAAAACCATCACGCTCCAAAATGTTCTTGAAAAGCCAAATGACTAATGCTTTCGCTCGCTGATAGTGATAGATATGTGATTATTGACAAATTATGATGGAAAGTGGCTGCAGACGCATTACATTTTCAGAGTATTATGAATCTTTAAATTATCCTGAAAAAAGGGATCTTGCTCTGGAAGCACATTTTATTAGTAGATGTTAGACTGGTTTGGTATTAGATAGAGTTTTGAATAACACCTTGTAATAAGGTTAAGAATAATGTTTTGCCTTAATGCCGCATGTACGTACCAATTCTGTGGCAGGGCTAATGCCAACAATTTAATTTCCACTTTTAAAAAAGGCTTTTTGTTGTAATTGGATCAGTTAAATCACTGGTCTAAAAGCCAACAAGCTACATCCTTAAATCTTTTGTAGAATTGCATAATTAATTATCAGGTTCTAATTCATTGGCCCAAAAAAAAAAAAAATCAGGTTCTAATTACATTCAATGCCGTAAAATGATGGAATAACAACAGATAGAAAATTGAAGAGTGACAAAGTTTAAATTGAAGAGTGACAAAGTTTTGTCATATTTTTAAGCTTGCTAATGTGTTTTTCTTCAAAGAGCATTAGCCTCACCTTTTCATACAAGCCAAGTTCGCAGATAAAATAAGAGTTAGTCTTTCATGCCATGAATAAAGTGCCAATAATCACGGCTCAGGGGCATTAAATCTATTTAAGTTCCATAATACCCCAAGAAACCTACAATAAAACCATATCCCCTTCATAAATTGATGGATCATTTCGCTGCTACAGCCATTTTTCTGTCTATATTTTGCAGGTAGAGATCTGAATCGAAATAGATACTTGAATACAAGAAAGAAAGACATGTTATAGCTCAAAAGATTTCAGCATGTGATTTACACGAAATAAAAAATTATCAGCTTCGCCAATTATAGCCGAACATCATCTCAGAACATGTTTAGGTATATATCCGATCAGGTATTATGCAAAGCTTTTTTGTATAGACTACAGTTAAATAATTCTTTGACCATAAATCTCTAATGTCATTGACCCCCTTTGTCTCCACCTTCACTTCCAATATCTGAGAGACTTATCGTTGGAATCCTACCACTAACTATAAGACTTTTAACACTGGATGAAGTCCTGGCATCTTCAGAGAACTTAAATATTGCATCTCTTACAATTCTATAGTTCTTATCAAGCAGATCTGGAAATTTTCCCTTATCAATCATCCCCTGCAATATCTCAAAAGCCAAAGGGAGGTTTAAGTCGGTGAGGAACGCACTTATTAAGGCTATATAAACATATGTATTTGGTTGCATTTTCTTCTCTTCCATCTCACGCAAATGAACCAGAGCTGCATTAGGCCTACCACACTTGCAGAGACCATGAATAAAAGCCATGAAAGCAACTTCATTAGGATTGCACCCTTTTCTCCCCATTTCACTCCATAACATCACAGCGTCATCAGGTCTTCCAACATTACATAACCCATCTATCAAAGTAGTGTATGTAGTGACATTAGGTTCCCTTTCCTTTGCAGGCATACTGGAAAAACAAAGCAGTGCTTCATTGATATGACCATTTTTGCACCAGCCATCTATAAGCAAGTTATAGGTAACAACTGAGGGAACTAGATCCTTCATCATCATCTCATTGAAAAGATCCTGTGCTTCTGAAATTCTTTGGGCCTTATAAAGCCCTCTTATCAAGATGTTGTAAGCAACCACATCAGGACAATGGCCACGAGCACAAATGTCATGGAATAGCTTCAATGCTTGATCAACTTCTCCAATGTCAATTAAGCCACCCATTGATGCTGAATAGGCAATTATATCAGGTGGAAAACCTTCTTGAATCATGTCAGCAAGAAAGGTGCAAGCTTCTATTGCCTTCCCATTTTTGCACATTTTTTTTACAAGCAAGGTGTAATGTTTTACCCAAGGTTTGTGGCCATGAACACGCATCTTCTTTACTAGATCAAGGGCTCCAGAAACATCCCCTCTCCTGCACAGGCACCCAAACATGGAGTTGTGAGTAAATTGGGTTGGCTCAAATCCTGACTCCTCCATCTCTCTCAAAAGCTCATAACTTTCCTCCAATCTATCAGAATTGCAGAATCCATCAATTAAGTTATTATAAAGTACTAAAGCTCTATTGCAACCAATTTGAGCCATATCTCGAAAGAGGCAAAAAGCCAAGTCCAACTTGCCAGCCTGGATCAAACCATTGATGACAATAGTAAAACTAGCAGCATTAGGAGGAACTTTTTCTTTGTCCTGGAAAAGTTTATATAACTCAACACTATCATTGTATTCATTTCGCATCATTGCCTGAAGAAGACAATAAGCTTTATCTATCAAGCCATTACTAACAAGAGAATTTAAAACAGAATTGCAAAGCAAAGTCAGAGCTTCTACATCGACATACATGTGGACTCCCTCAAGTATTCGGGTTATTTCTCTTTCTTTAGAAAAAGAAGATAGGAGCTTTGAAACTATTGCAACATCAGGTTGGATTTTGAACACCTTCATTTCTGAACACAAAGACAGAGCTTTCTCAAGCTCTTTCTTCGCGCAGAGCCCTCCAATCAACACATCGTAAAGTGAAATATCAGGAGAAAAACCATTGTTCTGCATCTTATAAAACAATTGGAGGGCCTTATCCACTCTGGATTGCTTTACAAATCCATGAATTAAATTACAAAAAGTCTTCTCATTCAATCTAATGTTTTGGTCTTCCATTTTTTCAATTAACTCAAAAGCCTTATCCACCTTACCCCACTTGCTACAAGATAACACCAAGATAGAGAACACATATGCATCTGCCCAACTATGACTATGAATCTCATTAAAAACATTCAAAGCTTCCTCAAACTTCCCTGCATTACAATAAATCTGCAACACTGGCGTCAAAGTGTACTTATCAAACCCCCACCCTTGATCACGCATCTCTTTCAGTTTCATCTCAACCAATCCAACAGAAGTATGTGCAGACTTAGAAATAGCTTCTAACAAACAATTATAGCTATAAAGATTTGGCAAACAAAGACCCATCATTTTAACTTGATCAAACAACAAATTAGCTTCATCAGCTAAACCCACACTACCTAAACATCTAATAAAGAAACCAAGAGCTCCAGGAGTCATTGAACAACGAGAATTCAAGATATCAACAGACAAAGCTTTCAATGGGGCATTTTGTCGAGCATGTGATAGGATTGATGCCATGGCATTGTAAGTATAGATATTGTGCTTATACCCATATTGGTTTGATGCCCAAAAGAAAAACATATGAGCATATTTCCAGTTTTTGAAAGCTTTTAACACAGATTCAACAACTTTGGCATTTAGCATTGGAGCAAGATTTAACAACTCTGGGTTGTCAGGGCAAAATGGTTGTTTGGTGAAAATGGAGACGAAGTCATTAGTAATACTGGTGAGATTTGAAGAAAGTGTAGAGAGGTTTCTGATAGAAACAGAATTTAGATTAATGGGTTTAATTGATTTGCAGAGGTTTTGAGTTTGTTTCATTATTCTTGAGAGCGCCATTAGAACCTATATTTGTTCCAATGTAGCTAATAGTTTGGAACCTCAAAACAGAGGCACTTTCTTCTTTTCTCCTATTGGTCCACTATTCTATTTATATATAGTTTAGGACCAAATTGCAAATATATATACATATAATATATAATTTGGATTTAAACTAATTTCAAGAAAATCATAATTTTTCTGTGCAAAAAAAAAATCATAATTTTTAATAATAATATAATATATAGCTAATTTTTAATAATTTACACAAAAAAAAATTGAATTTTGAAGGTTAGAGGGAGCCATGACTCTGACTCTCTCTCTCTCTCTCTCTCTCTCTCTCTTTATGCACATAAATTTGATTCCTACACATTTCTAAAAAAATATTTTAATTTTGAAGAAATGAGTTATCTTAATTTTAATAATTGATTTTTAATGTTCTATTATGATACGAAGATATAATAAATAATAATGATTTTCTTTTCTATGAATTCAATTGTATTTTAGTTAATTATAATAGAATATTCAATATTTAAATGTAATAAAAATTGATAATGATAAGGTTAGTATTTTAGAAAAATATAAATTAAATAAAAAATATAGCTAAAATTACCTAAAACTTAAATAAAACAAACCACATATACTATGTATATGTATAATATGAGTAAAACTCACATAATAAAGTTTGCTTAAACAAATATATATATATATATATATATGGATAAAAAAAATATTAATATATGACATGAGTATACATAAATTCAAGTGAAATTAAGTTGAGAATTAACAATAATTTTAAAATTATTGTTAATTTTAAAATTAGCTTTTGGGAAATTATGTCAGCGAAAATATATTAAGTCATATTATTACATTTCTATAAGTCTTACGTCTTTATATTTTTATAAATCCCAATTAAAATTTATATTTATCAATGTAGTATAATTTTTTTATTATTATTTTGATTAATTGATATATATATATATATATATATATATATTGAAATTTATAAATTAGTCCTCATGAAATTATCAATTGTTTCCCTCTTTTTACTCTAAAAAGAAAATCGAATATACTACATTGGATTTTACACTTGTTCTTCGCAGCCGTCGCCACTGCCGCCAGCAGGACTATCAGTTTCATTTCTCTTCGATTAGCTACCATGAACTATCATGGCCAAGAAAGTAATAGTAGTATGGTGTCGATTTGGAATCTAGATGGACTCAACGTTATATATATGCTTGGGCATGGAGCGACAGGCGTGATTTTTCTACTTGAAGAAGAGCAAACAGGTGATTTTTGTGCACTGAAAGTAATATTGAGGGAATTTTGGCTAACATTTTTGCCTAAATTGTATGAAGTTTTTAGCCATTGACAAAATTGTTGGCTACGCTATTGATTTTTACTCTGGACGTGACGTTAATCAATTGAGAAAGCAATAGAGCAAAATAATTAATTTTATGCTATTGATTATTTTCTTCTTCCATTTCAGCATATGCGTTAGAGACAAAAATGCACCTTCTCCCATAGATAAATTCAAAGTGTAAAAGAAAATGAACACAAAAATTTGAGAGAATTTTGTAATATTTATTAATATTTGCACAATTTAAAAAATAAAATAAAAAAAAAAACAAAAAGAAAAGAGAGAAATTGAGAATTTTACTAATAAATCCCCAGTTATTGTTCATTTCTAATTCTCAAACAAATAGATAAAGGAGAGAACTGAATGAAATAGGGCAAGAGTGAGGGGGAAAATGTGGGGAGCAGCAGCTGAGTTTAAGATTTTAGATAATATTTTGATTAATATAATAATCAAGCAATAGAATAGTTACTCCATGTAAAATACCTATGCTAAATTTTGGTCCAAATTTTAGACAAAAAAATATTAATTTATAAAATATCAATTCCACAATTTTTATGAAATACATATTTCACAAAAAATTAAAAAATTTATATTTTTTAGACAATGAAATATAATATTTTTATTTTTACCCTTAAAAAAAATTGACAAATTCAAACTCACCATTATTACCTAGTTTTTTATTTTTAATATATATATATATATCTACACACATATATACATACATACATAAATACACACATAGTCTTTTTCTTTTTACATTGCAAATTAAAAGGTCTTACATTTAAAAAATTAATTTAAGTAATTAATTTAAAAAATATTTTTTATTTTTAAATTTTAAGTCAAATACAAATTTTATTTATTATATATTTAGATTATTTCTTAAATAAAATTTGATAAAATTGTATTAATTTTAATATTAGTAATAAAATTAATTTGTAAAAATATTATGGTTATTTATATGTCATGGAATAGTTATTTTATATTAAAAACCAAACTATGGAATTGAAATAATTATTTTATTATTAGTCTATTTTATTTCTTAAGAATAATTATTTTATTCTTTATATAATTTACTTTGTGAAACCAAATTTACATTTTTTTTCTATTAAAAATTTAATGATAATCAAAATGAGGCTTTGCTCTCATAGGGGCGGAAGATTGGTTTCAAGGTGGTTGACTCTCCCCTCCCTGATTGATAACGAAGCTAGTGATTTCAATTCTTAAGTTAACAACTCAACAGCCCTTTGTTAATGATGATGATAATAATCAAGATGAGGCTATGATGATGTTAGTATTATTCTCAGTTACCCAAAAATTGGATTGGAAGAAAAATAACAACTCTTAGTTGCAGCCATGATATACTATGGTGTTTCTTTCTTGTCCAATTCAAGGCATATATGATCTGAGCCTCCATTTTATCCACATTTTTCTGATTGTTTCGCTGAAAATACTTTGCCTTTAAATCCACTGGAGCTGAGCTAGAAACGAGGCAAAAAGGGTGAGGCTTAGCTCTCAAAGAGCTTCTCTAATCATTTGTAGAGCTAACCCTTACCTTTACCAATATCTATATCTATATCTACCTATCTATGTATCTCGCTATGATGAGTTCCCTTTTTTTAGTGAAAATCAAACATTTTAAGGAACAAAGCCAATCTTTGGCTGGGTGAATTTGAGCTTCCGATTTTGCTTCCACAAGCTTCCTTTTATATGATTAAGCAACGCTAAATGAATGAGTTTACAGTGATTTCATTTTATGGTCATTGTTGAAATGTGAAAAAAAAAAGTTTGGCATCTTTTAAAGCTGTTGATATTAAAGTATTTGTTAAAACTGCTTATTAATATGTTATCTTTCTTGTAGTTTGTCATCTTTTAGTCATGTCTAAGAAAATATGCAAGCACTTGCAAATAAATGTTATGCAAATACTTGCAAATAAATGTTAAATATTTGAGAGCTTTCTGAAATGGAAAAAGTAAATGCTCTTGTTTGTTTTTTTTTTTTTTTTTTTTTTTTCATACATTTGCTTCATATTGCTAAACCCCCTTTAGTCCTCTTCATCTTTTACATTATAAAGAATAAGATTTATCACACACTTCATAAATCATATGCTTATTTTTCAAAGTATTTTGGAATATGCAGCAATGTTGGTAGTCGGTATAGTTCCACTCACTATAAACTTTTTACTTGAAAGAACTTGGCATTAAAGCATGGAAACTTGGAACAAAATATAAATAAAACACCTCTATATTATCATATCATACATAAGATTGCAAGTACATGCATGTTTAATAGATTTGTTAGTAACTTTTCAATCTTCACATTGCCAAAGCCTCATTGTGATTGCATAGAATTTTCCTTGTAGATGTTTAGCATTCACTAAGAAAATTATAAGAATTCCGTTCTTCTCTTCCTTTATGAAGAGAAAATAAGCATGTCTCCAAGACTTCTTGATAATCAAAGTGCCACAAACTCCTCAATCCCACAATGAAACTGAGCGCCATGCTGCTGAAGAACCATAGCTTATCCAAATAATCTCCATTTTCATCATTATTATCCACATCAAGAAATGGAAATGTTCCATTGTCCTTCAAGCACTTCGTTGGCAATGGAGGTCCACAAAGTGCAGTATTTTCCTCATAAATTGACGGATCATTGAGAGTTTGGAACTGATTGCTTATAGGAATTTTTCCTGATAGGTTATCATATGAAAAGTCCAAGCTATTGAGGAATCTTAAACTTATCAAATTGAACCAAAAATTTTGTTTCTTGATAAGTCAAGAGTTTCTAACTAATCCAAATTACCAATCTGTGACGGTATGCTCCCTGTCAAATGGTTCATGGATAAATTCAAGGTACCTAATTTAACAAGGTTTGTGAGCTCTATTGGAATCTCTCCTGATAATAAATTGTTCGACAAATCCAAGCTGTTGATAAGGTAAAGAGTAGAATAATATTCAAGTACTCTTCCTTTCACTAGCATTTTTAGTTGTCCCTCATATTTCATAGTCTTTTTGTAATATCTGAATGTTATGTAGCTTCCTAGTCATAAACGATACTCAAGGACTAGGTTTTAGCATGATAAAATAATATGGGATTATTAAGGAAATAAGTAGTAACTTTATGACATAATGTACGATACTTGCTTAGTACATGATTTTTTGATGATTAACTATGTTCTAATGATTTAGATAGAACCCATGTGATAGCTAAGAATATGAATAAAGAAGTTAGGAGAGGTAAATTGGAAAGTTACAAGGAAAAGTAAGGAAAGGAATTGAAAAGGGAAACTCCTAAGCTTGCAAATGGGCCTATGGGCTTGTTAATGGGCCTTGATATAGTGGGAGCCCAAATATAAAATAGGAAGGCCGGCCCATTGAACCTAAAAATGATACAACACCCAACTTATATGCAAATGGTTGGCCCAAAGTAATAGACAAAACTTTGTGTAGAGAATGGATCTTGATATTTAGCCCTTAATCACCAAAATTGACTAAGTCAAATTCCAAACAAATAGAACTCTTGCCTTTCCTTCACAAGAGTCAAAATTCAATTGGGACACCCCAACACCCCCACCCTTAACCCCCCCCCCCCCCCCCCCCCCCTCCCTCCATATGATGACCCTCACCTTTGTACAAAAAATCGTAACCATCCATTTTGATGCCATCTCAACCTTTCACTCAAGTTAAATCCTAGCCATTAAATTTAGCTTGATGAATCTTCACCATCCAATTCAATATGTATATAAGCAAAAATTGTGTAGAGAAATTTTATTAACTTTCTCAACACCAAAATCCCACACCCAAAAGAAGAAACCCTCTCTATCCTACTCACAACAAGAGCTTTAGCAAGCTAAGCTAATCATGGTGAAAAACTATGTCTACCCCTTCTTGTTGTGTTTTAAGATTGATTGTAGTAGTTAAGTTACTTAAAAACAATTTTCTTTGGCATCATGCAAGAGGTCTTCGGCCAACCTAGGGGGATAATGTCTAGGGTGTGTTTTGATTGATCTTAAATGAAGGAAATTAATTTAGAAGGCTTGAATTGAACTTTAGGAACATGATTGGAACTTGGAAAAGTTTTGGAGCACAAATATGGCTAAAAGAATGACTTGGTATTTTAACATGATGTGGTGATGATTGAGTGAATATATGTGTTATGTATTAGCTTAATTTCACATTCTTATAATTAATTTGGAGGTTTGATAAAGAATTGAGAGTTTTCCCCAAATTTGGTATAGATGGGACAAGTTAGGGTTTATGGAGCAATTGAGAGGTTTTGATACTTAGACTTGAAATCCTAAAATTAGATGGAAAATCTAGCTTAGAATTGATTAAGGATAAGATTAAGTATGTATATGATACAATTAGAGTGTTTCTATCATAAGTTAAGGCATTGCACAAGCAAAAGATATAGTTAATAATATCATTAGTTACTAATTACTACATGATTGAAATGTAATGTGTAGAACCACAAGGAAAGGGCAAAGGGATTGTTCAAGTTCGTGAAGGACTTTGAGCTAACCAATAACGAATAGTCACTAGGAGCAAAGGCATTAAGGTGAGCACTTAATAATGTAATGTAATTGCTCTATATTCCTTGCAACTATTGATTGAAATGCTACCAATGATACATGTCAAAAATAAACATTGAATATGTGTTGTCATGGAACATGAGCCTTTGAATCCTTCTTATATGATAAATTGAACATAAAGAACCTCTTATATTGGTACCATTTCACACCAATATTGATATGCCAATTACTTGCTATTGAATGTTTAATATCGATTTCGAGCATGCCTTCCATAAATGCCTATAATAAGCAGAAAACCCCTTTCGATGTGGGGTAATACATCTAACAATGTGCACTTGGTATAAGCCTGAGGGTAGGGCGAAAGTACCTAACCTCTATTAGGGGGGACACCTAACCGTGAGACCTGATCAGTCTCATATAATGTGATATATTTGAGTGAGCAAGGCTTAGGCCGTCACTCTCCCATTCTATGTATAGGAAGCTTTTCACTTCCAAGACATTTTTGTTTCTGCTAAAATGCATCCTAAAGTTTCATATGACCAACTTTGAATTTACCTCATTCTATTGCCTTCGTGAATTAATTCAATTGGTATCATCTTACACTGTTTGTATATTACATTATATTATTTTGTACTCACTGAGTTCAACTCATCCTGTAGTTATTAAAATTTTTCAGGTCAATGTGTATTATTAGCAAGGTAATTTCGAGTCATGCATCTCCGCTTGGGATTTGTTATAAATATTGTAAAGATGTTCCTCATGTTATTTTGAAGATACATGGTTTAAAGCTCCATGGTGACTAAAGGCATGATGTTAATATTCTGTTTTGCATAAAAACAATATGGGCAAACGATAACTTGTATTGTATATGTATGTAATTACGATACTAGTTAAGAATGTATGTAAAATGTTTGAATACAATTAAGAATGATATTATAATTATGTTCATATTATAGTTAAAGTAATTATTGGGAATTGGTGGTGAATAACATGGTTACAGTCTTGGGAGAAATGATTGTATAAAATTTGTAGAATGATAATAGAATTAATGGTATTCTACGGATTTAGGTGACCTTATATCTCCCTGAACTTTAGGACAGTCATAACCCAGAAATTTGGGTTGCGACACTTTTTTGTGAGCTCAATTTTCAAGATGGACAAGTTCCATATACATGGAGAAATTTTTCCTAATAGATTATTATGTAAAAGGTCTGATATATGAAGATTTGAAAGAGTATATATTATTAAAGGAATACTACTACTAAAGTAGTTAGACCGCAAGTATAAAATCAATAATGATTTCATGCTTTCTCTTATCCAAGCAGGAACATTTCCAATGAATTTGTTGTCACCTAAATCAAGACTAAATAAGTTAGACAATTTTTTTTATAGAAGGAGGCAGTTGTCTTGAAAGATTATGGTTACATAGGATCAAGAATCCTATTTCACTAAGAGAACCTATAGACTCCGATATTGTTCCTAAAAAAATATTGTTTGAAACATCTAGGATAGACAATACGGGCATATTGTTCCAAATATGAGGGATTTCACTAGAGAAGTTAATATTTGATATAACAAAGCTTATCAAAAGGTTAAGATTACCTACAAACAAGGGAATGCTACCATTTAGAGAGTTAAAAGAAAAATCTAAATCTGTCAGAAAAGGCATTACTTCACCAATGTCATCAGGAATAGGCCAGAAAAGCTTATTATCCAGCAAGTACAAACTTTCCATGTTAGTTGACCAAGACTGGGAAAGGATCCTTAATGAGTTTTGAACTCAAATCAATAGCAGATGCAGAAAGGAAGCCTAAGTTGTTTGGTATCCGACCACTTAGTTGATTGTAACTAATATCTAGTTCATCAATTTGCAAACCTAATGCCAAATCTTATCTGGCATGGTGTCTAAAATCCTTGGTTGAGTATCAAAATGGTCAACTTATTTTTATTTCTAAGCCATATAGGAAATTTTGGTCCAACATCATATGGTATAATGTAAAGATAAGTGAGATGAAAAGGGGGAATCCAATCAAAACTAACATTGGAAACCAAGGAAATATTTTATCACCTAATTGATCCAATGATATCTCATGTATGCTTGAGAGGTTTGCAAAATTGGCTTTAAGTTACAGTACCTTTCCACTTGTTCTATAATATATCCAACATAACCACAGATGAAAGTTGGCCAAGGCTTTCTTGGAAGCTTCCTGTTATTCAGTTATTTGACATATAAAGTTCCTCTAAATATGATAAGTTTCTAATTGTTAAAGGAATTAAGCCTATAAATGCGTTATGCCAAAGTTATAGAAATCTTAAGTTGTTCAGATATCCTAAAGAAACAGGCAAGTTTCCACTCAATTTATTATATCTAAGATCTAGAGTCTCCAAGCTGCTGCCATTGCTACATTCATATAAATCAACAATGAAATTAGTTATTTCCCTACTAATGTTGTTAACAGAAAGCTTGAATATCTCAAATTGCATAGCTTTCCTAAATTTCTTAATAATTAACCTTTGATGTATGAATTTTCAGACAAATCAAGATGTTGAAGGGATTTCAAGTTTAGAAATGCATCAGGAAGTTCACCGTAGAGATTATTGGGGTTGAGATTAAGATGTTCAAGGCTACTAACATTGAACAACCACCAAGCTATTGTAGAGTTGAAGCCATTGCTAAAAAGATCAATCACCAGAAGGGATGTAGAATTTAGAGATAGAAAAGTAAGAGGGAGATTGGAAAGTCCACTTTGATACAAATGCAACTCCATAAGAGGATGTAACATGTTTACAATTTAAAGCCAATATAGTGTAGCCTTGGTACGATCCACACCACCAATATTAAAGTATTTCAAGGAAGAAAGATTAGAAACCCATATCATATCACTCTCAGTTGATTTTTTGAACATGGCACTTAGATCAAGAAACTGCAAATTTGAGAGGTTTCCTAAACTTAGAGGTATAACTCTACCAAAAGAAGCATTAGAGAGATTGAGATATGTCAATTTCTTTAATGAACCAATAAAGGGTGGAATTGGGACATCTCCAAAATTGTTCATGCTCAAGTCTAAAGAAGTCAACTCTCTCAAATTTAGAAATGAAGGATTAATTTTGCCACCCAATTCCTGCATTGTTCCATTTTCATCAAGCAAACCTTGATATGGACTGCCAAGATTGAGCTTGACAATGTGTCTTGTTCTGTTATTGCAGTTTATTCATTTCCGACTGCAACAATCTTCTCCAATCCAAAATGGAAGTCAGCCTAAAGGATCAATGAGGCCTTTTTTTTTTTTTTTTTTTGAACTTGAGAGGTGCATCTTTCTCAATCCAGCCAACATTAACATCAACTTCAAAATAACCAAAATTAATGGACTTGAGATACAAAACTCTTAAGATCATTATAAGAGAAAGAAGTTTAGTAGAAGCCATGTTATGGTATATTGAGTTACTAAAACTAATTGTAATGAGTAAGTTTTATAGAGCATTGAAACGTTGGAATTTTCTTGGGTTAATTTCACTCATGATTATTGAACATATGACTAATGCATATTATGGTCATTCAATTAAAAAACATAACACAAATATATTTAAACTATCACCATTTGTAATGTTAAGGTCATTCCATCCAATTTTCCATTAAATCTAACGGAAAGCTGACGTGACAAGCCAGTTAAGTATTTGTTTTTTAATTTTTAAAGCCACATCAACTTCTAATAATAATAATAATAAATTGCTTTTATTATTAGAAATTTAATTCAATCTCTCTTTCATCTTATCTCTCTCACCCAAATTAGTTCACAAATTCGATACATATAAAGCAAGTGTAGTTTGATATGTCTCCGCAGGAAAACCCTTACTCCTGAGATGAACTTCAAAGTTTGCCCCATTTGTCATATCATCTCCAGATTGAGGAATCAAAATGGATGTTATACTCTTTCTTTTTCCTTCGAGATTTGACCAGAAAAATCACTTGGGAACCTATGAGTAACAACAAGATTTATTTCAAGACTAACACCATCGTAGCCACAGTTATGGTCCCAGCCTGCGATTATAAAACTAGCCTCACAAGAAGTTGTGATGTGGGCTATAACATTCAGTACCTATAAGTAGGATTCTCAACTAAGCGAATAGATGATGATGAATTTTCGATCAGCAGTGGAAGCACTTTTAATGGATCTACCTACCATGCAGCATCAATGCTTGGCCTCTTTTACCATTTGCAATGAATATTATAGTGCATAAGCCTCAACCCCTCCTTCGCTGCGCCATCACTAGGCTCATTAAGCACTTGAAGATTCGCTATATCCACAAAAGATCAAAAGTTCTACCAATAATACACAATAAAACAGGAACCCTAGTGAAGAACAAAAAAGCCCTTGTTGGCTTTTTGATGGCAATACTAGGTGGAGATATTTTAACAACATGTTCTTGATGATGGTGATGCTAGATAGAGAGATATTTTGATATTTAAAATTATTTTTAATTTTTTAATAGGAAATGTAAAAAAAATAAAATAAAATGACTATTTTATTTGACGAAATGAAATGTGATGAACTATTTAGTTAATTTCTTAAAATGAATGGACTAGTTCGTTAATTAAATCAAATCTCAGAGACTAAACAATAATTTACCATATATATATATATATATTGGTCTTCGTAATTTACAGTATGAGAATCAAATAAATTATTTTAACATTAAAAATTATTTATAAGAATTTTAATTTTAAAGGACTAGTTAGGAATTTAAAAGAAATAATTAAAATTTAGACTAATAATATAGTATAAGAGTAATATGTACATTTTCAAGTGGGTTGGAGGACAAGTAGGACTTGATTTCCCCTTAAAGAAGTATAGTAAAACCTCTATAAATCAATAACTTCAATACAAATTATATTAATTTAAAAAGATATTAATTAATCGATATATTAATAATTTATTAATTGATCGAATGTACTTATCATTCAAAGTAATACTCATTTAATCAACTAAAAACTTATTTTATTTTATAAAAATATAAATTATTCTATTAATAAAAGGATGCTAAAAGCCTAAAAAATATATACCACTCTATATCTGTCTTTAATGTAACTGATATTTAAGAAAATATTAATAGACTTATATTTTAGAAAAATATGATATATAATTATAGTGAATTATTAATTTATGATAAGAATGGAATCAAGAGGTTATATAATGTTTGAAACAAAAAATTATTATCTTATTATTTTATTGAAATTATTAATTTAACTCATTAGCTCAAATTAAGAATAAAAAAATTATTATTTAATAGAGATAATTAATTTATTGAGTATTAATTTATAGAAGTTTTACTATTTGTTATTAAAACTAATAATTTTTTTTTTGAAAAGAAAAAAATGAATTTATTAATTTAAAATTTAATTTAAAACTTAATAATTATCAATTTATATGGCTTGATTATATAATAAAAATAAGATAAATTACTATTTAGTGTTTGAAGTTTAATCCAATTAATTAATTCATCCTTTTTTTTTAAAATTTACTAATTAGTCCATTAATTTTAGTTTCATTAATCTATTTAATCATTTTATCTAATTTTTATACTTTTATTAAATTTATGAAAAATAGCTAAAATACCTTTTTATATATAATAAATATAATTTTAATTTTATTATTTAAAAATAAAAAATAAAGAATTTAGACTAATAAAATTATATAATAATTATATAATTATATAATAATAAATAATTTTATAATTTAACGATATTAAATATAATTATTATTATATAATGATATAAATATTATTTACTTTTATTAATTTAAATTTTTTATTTTTATTTTTTAATAATAAGATTAGAATTATATTTATTATATATGCAAAGATATTTTAGTTCTTTTTTATAAATTTAATAGAAAAAAGTATAAAAATTAAAGAGAATGACTAAATAGTTTTATCGAACTAAAATTTAGGATTAATTAGTTAGTTTTAAAAAAAAAAACAAATTAGTTAATTAGATTAAATTTTAGGAGTTAAATAGGAATTTCATTATATATATATATATATATATATATATAAATTCTATAATCAAAATATTTTTTTATTATTATTTTATTATATTATATATATTTTTCTGGGCAGATATTTATCCATTCCCGCCATAGATAGCATCTCAGAGCGCCACTTCATTCACCGCCGATTCCACTAATGCTGCCGTGTCTCCTCTCCTACCGCCAACACTCTTTTCCACTCATCATCTGCCGTGTTTCTGCTGGGGTACAGCGCTCCTCTCCTTGTACTCTTCGTCTGCCATTGCCGCCGCCGCCACCACCACCGCAACCGCCCGCTGACCTCAACACAACCACCGTGCCGGCTCTAACATGCGCCCTCCAGTGTTCTCACTTCCAATCGTAAGTAGCTCACCGATAAACACTCCCATGGATTTTCCATTTTTGATATTTACTTATTTATTTTTAGTTTATTTTTTTGGTTTAGGTGCTCTGGGTGCACTCAGGAGTTCAATCTCAACCGTCCGGTCATCGTTGACGAAGCTTCTGAATTTTTTAACAGACTGGGAATTTCAGATTTCACTTTTGATAGCTCTAGATTGGTATTTGCTATTTTGAAATTTCCCCCTATTCGATTTTGTTTTTCTTGGTTTTGTTAAGGGTCTTAATTCTATGATTCGCCTGCACAGTGGGGATGGAGGTGTCGCGCAAAACTGGCTGTTCGCGGTTCCTCAGTTAACCCTCTGATTGGGCTTTACCAGGAAGGCACTCATAAAGTAGTAGACATTCCCCATTGTAAAGGTCGATACTGCAATTTGCTCCCTTTTCAAGTTGGAACTGTATTAATGTTAATTCTTAGTTTGTTTAAATCCTTGTGTTTAAAGTTTTTTTTTTTTTTGGGGTTATGTGGTTTGTGCAGCTCACCACCCAAGTATTAATGTTGCTGTTGAATTACTTAGACAAGGTCTATTTCTTATTTTGGTATTTACTTTTGTATAAATTTTATAGAATTCCTTATTTGTTTTGAAGTTGGTGTTTAATTTTTGAATTTATATTGTTCTCCTTTGGACTCATTTCAGGTATTACTGAATTGAATGTTGAGCCGTACGATGAAGATCATGGGACGGGTGATTTAAGATATGTTCAGGTGATTAATGCAGTTATCTATCCTTATCAAAATAAGATAGACAATCAGCTAGTTGGTCGAGTTCATTGATCCTTGATTGTAGAATTCTGTGTAATTTTGGTGGTTGTGTGTTTTTGGAATGATGATTATCTCGCAGATGGCTGTGACAACTTACAATACTTCTCTTCCTGCATCAGAAAGATATAAAAATGGTTGTTCTCTTAGCTTGTATATTATTTTATGTATTGCTTTGAAAGACTTTATGGTTTTGATCTGTTTAAAATTGCCATAACTAAATAATCAACTTTTTTGAATCTTTTTTTACAGGAAAAGTACAAGTTGCTCTAGTTTGGAATTCAAGAAATGAGAACTCTCCTAATTATGGCAAATTAAATGCCTTGGCTAATGTGAGCTCACAATTTCTGCATTACAGTCTCAACACTGTTATTCTGTTTAAATAACATATTTGATTGCAAATTACCATGTTTACAGTACTTGTGGAGAAATGGTGGAGTGAGAAGTGATGTCCATTTCATTCACTCTATATGGGTTAACTTTCAGACATCAACTAACAATGTGAGTTAAAGTTCTTTTATGGATAAAAAGAATATAATAATTTTGGTGGCTGCTTTCTTGCATGAGAAGTGCTTGTTGATTAAAAAAAACAAGAGAAGCATAGTTTCTATTTCTGTATTGTCAGATTGTAAGATGCCCAGTTACAAGAACAATGAAATTAAAACTACCCTATTTTCTTCAAGAAAAATGCTTCAAATTTTTAAGGATTCTCTGGTTCAGGAACAAGCTGTGACGTAGAAATTGAAATTTGCGACAGTGGTAGGATTCTACATAACAGTCACATTATCCAGTTGGAGAACTGACAAGAAATTGTTAGCTCTTGCATTCTAAAGCATTCTTTATGTGAAACTTAGATTATCTTACAATGATGCAGATCATTTTTGGGAATAGGTGGAGACATCTTTTAGGAGACAGAGACTTCTGGGAACATGTTGGAGGGATTGATATATCCTTGGCTCCATCCAGTTTTGGACAAGCAAATACGAGGGTAAGACGAAATGTCTAATTTGACAAGTTCTTCTCTTTCTTCTTATTTGGGATTGCAGTCACCAATATTCATTGTTTTATTGCTTCACATGTCAGGCTTTGTTTTATTCTTAAACCATGCTTCTTTTCAGGCTTTCGATACTTTGCTGCGAAAGTTACAAAAATATGTTCCTTATGGTGCATCTGTTGCCGATTTGTATGCAGGAGCTGGTGTGATTGGGTTATCATTGGCTGCCACTAGAAAATGCAGGCAAGATTTATGTTTATTGATTCTAAATGCTCTAGGGCCATTTTATGTTGAAACAATGGAAATTTAAATGCATTGTTGGAATTATTGCTTTCCAGATCTGTAAAGTGTATTGAGGTCAACAAAGAGTCAAAGCTATCTTTTGAGAAGACAGTTGAACGCCTTCCAATTTCCGTAGATGGCAGTATCAGCTGGCATCATTCAGACACTTCAGTTGTTAGTGATTAAGTTCTTGATTTTAAATTTATGATATCATTTGTCATTGGCTTTACTTTGGAATGTCATATGTCATGTAATCTAGCAAGTGTTCTTTTGAAGTGTTGCTTTAGAAGAAGAGGAGAGAACCTCCCAGATTGTTGTCTAGTAATTTAAAATTAATTATGTTCTCATGTTGAATAGGAACCCCTTTCTTGGCTCGTGGGCTCAGAAGTAGTTGTTGTCGATCCTCCTAGAAAAGGACTTGACTCATCTCTTGTTGATGCATTGCGGACTATATCGTCATTGGAACGTAAAGCTAAATCATCAGCTGAAAGGTGGGACATTCTATCTAACATTCTGATGGTACACACATTGAGTCATTTTACTTTCCCCTCTCAACAGTAAAGGTCTTTATGCTTTCTGGTTTTTAATTTATTATATTGTCAATTTCAGTAGTCATGCAAAGGTGAAAGAGGAGAAAAGACCATGGATTTTACGTGCAAGGGAAGCCTCTGTTGAAATCAAAGGCAAAGAAACTTTGAAGGACCCTCAGTCACTACCTCGAACACTTATCTACATAAGCTGTGGATGGGAAAGCTTCAAAGAGGTACTGCAATAGAAGTGACTGCTATAAAATGCCTGGGTTATGTTCTTGAGCTAATTATGTAGCTTATTATCTGACAGGACTGTAAGTCATTGTTGTCAAGTAAGGAATGGCATTTGGAAAAGGCTCATGGGTTTAATTTCTTTCCTGGCACAGAAAGGTAATTATTTTCTTCTACTTTTGTGATAACTGATCTTAAATTTATATGTTATTTGCTTCACTGTATTTAATTCAACTGCCATGTGGCTTGACTTCTTTTTGAGTGCCCTCCCTTCATCTGTTTTCAGAACTTGCTTTGAACTGTTGCAACTTCTTGAAAATTTGGAGAACTTCAGGCCCTTAACTAGGTAGCAATTATGAATCAAAGAAACTCTGAATTAAATTTTCTTAACCATTAAGAAAGTAGAAATAATTTTTTCGCTGGAGTGTCTTTGATCGCATACTTTAAGTGTTCTGTTGCTTATTTCTATTAGAAGCACAAAATAGCAGTCTCATGGAAGAACTGTTTCCATTTTCCAAGACAGTAAATTTCATACATGCAAACAGATCGATGCGCTGAATGTGTTGAATATGTCTTTATTATGTTTCATGATATGTGATTAGAAAGTGATTTTGGGTTATGATTGCAGCATTGAGATTTTGGCTGTATTCAAGAGAAGCAAAGGATCAGACCTCAAGAAGAAGAAATCAGGAAAGAAGAAAAAACACTTATAAAGATAATTGAAGAAGAAATCAGGAAAGAAGAAAAAACACTTATAAAGATAATTGATTCATTCATGTAGCATGGAGCTTCTTCCATGATCCCCTGAAGGAGTTGAGCTTAAATTGTGCAAAAGAAGATGACAAAAACCTGAAACTGCAAATGGTGTTTAACAGGGAACATCAAAGAGATGGCTATGACAGAATTTATCACAGGGCATTCTACTGCATTCTCTGTTATTGTATAAGGAATCCACATGGGCTTATAAATGAATAGCATCTTATATCAACATTGTATCCGACCAATCTCCTGTAAATTTGATGAAAGAATGAAAAACTTAGCAAAAATGAATAGATCATGGGGAAAATTGTTGCTTCAAGCAAGCTCCTATAATCATTTGCTTATTCAACTCTTGAGAAGTTTAGTTGCGTTTTTCTCTGCCCCTTGTTCTGGCCAAATGAGGAAAGGCTGTCAAGATGTTGTACGCCCTTAAATCCTGCCTAGTCAAGATTCCGATTACCGGAGATACCTACAAAACGAAATACACGTACCATTGCATTAGGTAAAGAATTATGCTAGTGGCATATTACTGAATTTAAAAAATGGTCAATATACTTACTCCAGCTGCTTGATATTTGGGAACAATGAGCAAGTGGCGGAGACCAACTTGCCTGAAAAGCACCATAGCTTTTGCCACGGACAAGCTTTCCACAACAGTGTACGGTGTTGTATTGGTGAGAGGAAGCAAATCAACATACATTTCCATTTCATCTCTTGTCACTGCCACCTCCTCAATCTTCCCTGCCCTCTCAGCCAAATCAACACTGGTAAACTTTTCTCTTACTTCCCATTCCTCGGTTCTTCTTCTCTCATGCAGGAACCACTTCTTCTTCAGCACCTGAAGAAGGTGAGCTCTTAGGATCAGTCCATGCAGTTCCGTTGCCCCAACAGCCAATCCCACAGGCAGCACCACTCCATCATTTACAACAGGGAAACCATTGTGTGTGGTGTTTTTAAGCACATCCACAATCCTTGACACCTTTTCCACTCCACAAAGAGTAACAACTGGTGGTTTGGCATCAGCTAACTGGCCTACGGTGAGATTTCTCATCCATGGCTCAGGATTTGCATCTAGGAAAGGCAAACCTTTTAAGTGCAATATAATTTCATAAATACTTGGATTGAAACTATCTCCCACTGTTTTAGCTATTAGGAGAACTATCATTGTTATGGGAAGTAATAACAGGTTGTTGGTAAGTTCAAGGAAAATTACACACAGTGAAACGGTCATCCTCATTGAGCCAGCCATAAGTGAGGCTGCACCAAGAACTGCATAAAGCCCTTGGTCAATGTCTGTATAAGATCCCATGGCAACACCAAGCAGACGCCCATAAGCTGAACCCATGAGGATTATAGGAAGGAATAGACCTGAAGGCACTGCAATGCCAAAGGTAAATAGTCCTAAGACACAATAGAGTATAAAGAAAATGACAAGAGATAGGGGCTGAAATTCTCTGGGAGTATTGGTGGAGAAGATATTTCGCACAGCATCATCATTGGTGGTGAGAAGAAGAGTAGCAAGGTCATTATAATGGCCAGCAGGACAATTGAATTGTTTGAAATTGCCAGACCGATCATTAGTAGGGCAAATCTCTGTTGCAGAAGGATCACAAGGTTGGCATTTAGCAAGAAATGGGAGACCATATAAACACACCGAGGTAAAGAGTGAAACTGTTGAACTCAAAAGTAGCTTATGCATTCTTCCTTTCCTGCAATCAAACAAGAGTCATATAAAAATGCATACGAGGTACACATTCGATCAATAGGCTACTAATATGAGTATAGATTGCTTACTGGTTAATGAGATTGTAGAGCCTAAGGACCTTGTGAAGAAGGTGATTGTAGAGGCTTCCCAAAACTCCACCAATTATGCCAATTACAATCACTGGGATGATATCCATGGCATGGTAACTTATAGTAACATTACTCACGTCAAACATAATCAATCCTCCTCCCCCAAATAGTCCACATTTTCCTGAATTGCATATTTCTATAAATGCTCTAAGTACCACTACCACTACTGCTGTACTAAAGAAAGTTCTCCAAAGAAGTGCACTCCTCCACCATGTTGCTACCTCTTCTAGAGAGAAAAGAACACCTCCAACTGGGGCACGGAAGGCTGCACAAACACCTGAAGAAGAACCGCAGGTGATGATGTCCCGGCGATCTCTGTCGTTGTTGAAGTAGCGAAGCCAACGCCATTTCAAACGGTAATTATCAGGTCCCCCTTGGCCTAATAAGGAAGCAATGCAACTGCCAATGTGTACTAATGGTCCTTCTTTACCCAAATCTAGGCCAGCAGAGACTGCTCCAATACTTCCAAATGTCTACAATAGAAGCAACTTAAGAGATTTCAGGCTTTTTATATCAGATGAACCTGCAACTGAGTCAAGGATAGACCAAAACATTTGTTTTTGACTAGATTTTGGACTCGTGTACTGTTTTACTTTCAACTCCTCTGGATTTTCTTGAATGTTTGTTTTTAGCTTTGGGTTCAAATTTGAAATTCATCTAATTATTCAGGGGAGATGATTTCAATATCAATTAATCAAAGCACATTGGTGGATTTTCATAAATATTTAATGAACACAGTAAAAGCTATTTGGAAACAAAAAGCGCTGCATGGTGGGAGGAAAAAAAAAAAAAGGAAGAAAACAAAAAGTGAAATCCATATGGATGGGGAAAAAAACAAAACTCATTTACAGATCTGATCTTAACTCACTAAAAACAGAGTTGGTCTGTTATTAAAGTTTCACTTCCAGAAAATGATCAAACAATGGTCAAAATTCAATTGCTTAGAAACAAAAAACAAAGAATTGTATTTGCTGGTTTAGAAAATCAGATTATAAACCAAAACTGAATTTGACTAAAGGAAATTATATCCAAAATTAAAAATCCACCTTAACTATCAAAGTTGCAGCACCAAACATGTTAGGAGTATCAATTCCATTGAGATAAGCTTTAATTTCTGGTATACCAGGGCCAGCAGCAGTAGGAGCAAAACATACACACAAAACAGAAGCAAAAGCTGTTAAAACAAGATTAACCCCAGTAAAATAAGCCAGCCCTGTTAAATACCTGCACCCACATAAATCATGACAGAAACCAATCCATCACTACCCATTTTCAAGATTGGATTAAAAAGAAAAAAAAAAAAAAGAAATGATCAGAAATGTAAGGATGTTATACAACCTTTCATTTTCTATGAAATGAACAACAGCAAGAAGCTTGTAACCAGCAATGTTTTCAATTGCAAGGTTTATAAGAGTAGCAATTAAGCCAGTCAAAAGACCAACAAGAAAAGCCAGAGTCCATTTCAAGAAAATATACTGCAAAACTTCAACTTGTGATCTGCTTCTCCAATCCTGCTTGAAAAGATCATTCTCGTTGATCCTGCAATTAATCATAATGTTCTTGACAGAAAGAACAAGAAATGGAAAGAGAAAAAAAAAAAGGTACTAATTTTAAGTTAATTACTCATAATCTAAGCTCTCGATATGAGATACTTTAGCTCCAACCATGGCCAATGGGTTGGAAGATAGAGTTTTATTTCTCTTGAGAAGTGGTTCTTGAAGGGAATTGCTTTCAGGGTCTTTTTGATCTTCACCAGTTTCCATGGTTTGGGATTGTGCTGTTGAGTCTTCACCCAATTGGCTTGAATTTTCCTCCATTATTAAAACTGTAGAAAGTTGCAGAGGCAGAGCCTTATACAGTAGCAGATGAGGTTCTTGTGCTGGAAATGGATTACACAAGGAGAAACCTTTTTATTTCTACCGTCAGATTTTTTTAAAAAAAATGGAGAGGCTTTTAGCCATCATATTATAACTACAGATCCTTTTGTCTTGCAAAGTACGTAACATAATTATTAGAATGCAATTCAACAAATTATTTTTTTTTATTATTATTGGAAGAGCAATAAGTTAAAATGAATAACAAAAAGTAATTCCCTTCTTTCATATCTCTTACTAAATTAACAAGAGTTATTTATAATTTTCTACTCTTTACATTCTTAAACAAATACAAAAACTAATAAAATTGCCTCTGATTGATAATTATTTATTAATAATAATAGTTTTTTAAAAAAAAAATATTTCAATTTAATTGTCATTTTAAAAGTTATATACATTATTTATCAAATTTTTTCTAATTTTACTCTCTCATCTTCAATTCCATTTTCTCTTCTATTTTTTGTGTAACATTTATTATCTTTAATGATAAGATAAGAATATATTTATTTATTTTAATAAAAATTAAAATTATTTAATAATTTTTTAATATATATGCAACTTTTTAAAATAACTATTATTCTCTCTATTCCTAAATAGATATCATTTAAGATTTTTAAACAAAAATTAAAGATGTGTTAAATAATTATTAAATAAACTGATTACTCTTAAATTGCAAATATTACTTTAATTATTACTCCTATAAAAAAGAATAAATAATAGTATAATTTAGAAAAAATTTATATACATTGAGAAGAAAAAAAGATCAATTAATATGAAATAAAATTAAACTCTCAAAATATCACCGACAAAGAAACAAAGACAGTATTATAAAAGGGAGGATATATTAGGAAAAGAGAAATTTAAATATGACTATTAGATTATGATATGCATTATCGCTAAATTATGTGGGTGAATGCATTTGCCGGACATCCAACATGATGACAATAAAAGAGATGACAGAAATCATTGTTTTATGGAAACCAAATCCCATAAAAAAAACTCGGTATATTCTAATATGGTGATATGGTTCTTTTGGAAGTTTGGTAATTACTAACTTAATTGTGGAGCTATAGTGTAAGTTGTAACATCATTTTGCATATATGCTTGATAAGATAGCATTTATCTCCTAATGTAAAAAAAAATAATTATTAATCAAATTTTCTAATAATATAAGAAATCAATGTGTGTTCAAATATTTCAATTTGGAAATCGATTATAACGGAAATGATTATACTTTTAATTTATAATTTATATAATATTAACAATTTTTATTATACCTTATTATTAAAAAATTTAATAATAATGAAAATCAATTAGAATTATATATTATAGCTTACACATATTTAAAATTATCAATAAAAATTTATCATAAGTAATATATTTTTAATAAAATTATAATTTACATATTAATTAATGAAAAATTAAATCTTTTGTTTAATATATTTTAGTAATTCAATCAATAATTAAAAACCAATCTTTTTATATTATCAATTAAACTAAAATGAAAATATAAATTTTTTTTTCCTACTAAAATAATTAAATTTTATGATTTAAGTTTTAATTATTTGATTATAATAAATTCTTAATAAGATCCTCATATCTTCTTGACATAATCATTAATCTTAATTATATATATGTATATATCTAATTATGTCATTTAACTTCCATTTTAGATTATGATGAATAGAAAGCATTATAAAATTTTCTTTTTAGTACTTTTCATAATATCTTTATTTTTTTTTCTTTGCACATGATAAAGTATTCCTTTCACCAAACACTTTCTTTAATTTATTTTTCTTGATCTTTTGATTCATTTTCAAATTGCTAGGTGTAAAGCTTGAATTTTCTTCATGAATTTTCTTTTGATTTTTTTTTTTATCTTCTATAGAATTTAAATAGATAATATTTAAGTTAATCATGTTACACATGTAGCTATACATATCTTTCAACCACTTCAAAATATAGTTGGTGATTGATACAAATGGGGTCCACTAAATCATAAATAAAAAGGCTATTTGCTTTTTTAATATATTTTACTTAACACATGTATTGGTATTTTGTACATATTGTTATTATAAAAATAAAAAGTTAAAAAGACAATTAAATTTAAAAATTATATTATATAATATAATGAAATAAAATAAAATAATTCATTGATGAAGAAAAAAGTGAAAACTTAAATAATTGTGTAGCTTGATAATAATTATAATTAAATATAACTTTTAATTATTAATATTTTTTTTGGAAAGATTTATGGATTAATTAGAAAGCTGACATAACACTAATAAATTATTTATTTAATAATATTAAAATAGTTTTCAAAACTAATAATATCAAAATAATTTTTAAATCTATGAATTATCGAATCCGAATACTTATTAGGTCGAATTCATTTAAGAAAAAACGTATATTTTTATTTATTTAAATACGAAAATTCTCTAATTGCCCTCTTGGTGTTTGTACATGTTGTCCTAACATTTCAATCTGGTAGCAATTGGCTCCGCTTACACAGATAAGCACCAACATATCAATATCAACTTAAGGACACGTGTAGAGATCTTAATGGATAGATTAGAATAGATTAACGGTGCACGATTAAGTGACCCTTGGGGAGGTTCAAAGGCCACTTTTATCCTTTTTTTTTTTTGCAAGTAATAATAATAATAATAAATTATTATACAGAAAAGTTAAATAAATAAATAAAATAATTTAAAAGAGGGGGGGAAATTATTCGAATCTCACGAGCAAAGATCATCAATCATGGGACTGTGAGTCCAACGTATGATAAAAATGGGACCCAGATCATATTTACTTATTTAGAGAAGAGAGAGAGTTTATAGAGTGTGTCATGTGCAAATATTATTGGATCACGTGGCAGACATCTAACAGACAAGTCAAGCCAACTGGGATGTTCCTTTCCCTTCTTGTTTGTTTGCACGTGTTGAATGGTCATGTGGACACTTCTTAACCATTCGATTTGATTACTTCATGCAATTCCATTATTGGTTTTTTTTTTTTTTAAAGAAGTTTTATTTTAAGAAAAAATTACATAGAAAAAAAAATGTGTATATATATATATATATATATATATATATATAAATTATTTTGATTTATAATTTCAACTTTTTAAATGATAATTGAAGGTACTGTTAAATTAATAAATTAATGATCAAATGTTTGATTTATAATTTATAAATTTAAATTTAAATTTCGACAATTTGAAAAAATTCATTTGAAAAAATTATGTTTTATAGATATAATTAAATTAAATTTTTATATAAGAATTACTCCAAACATTATATATATAAATAATAAATTCAATTTATTTTATTTTCTTTATTATTAATATTTATTTAACAATAACTAGTAATATTAAAATTTAGAAGATTAACAATATATGTTTATATAATTTGATGACAAATAAAATTTAGTTAAATTAATTTTTTATAAAATGATATGATTCTTATTTGTTTTGAAATTATTTTTTATTCTAAAAAATTGAAATTTATAAATTATCTATTTCTTAATATGAAAATTGATAAAAAAAATTAATGCATTTGATTTGAATCCATAAAAATCAATAAAAAAATAAGTTTTGCCTTTTTATTTAATAAAAATCCATAAGATATTTTACTTAATTTAGTTTTTATTATATATTATATTTTATTGAATTTTATCTTTGTAATATATATATATATATATATATATATATATATATATATATATATATATATATATATATATATATATATATATATATATACACACAACAGAGCATTCTCTATCGAGACGCCACAAAAATGCCCACTGACGCAAAAGTATGACAAGAAAATATATAAAAATAAACATATATTTATAAATGTAAATAAAAAATATAAATAAAAAAGAAAAGGAATATTTAGGATACGAATATATAGGGCAAAGAATTAATGTGATGATGACAATCCAGGTCCCATATTGATAATTATATATTACAAAATAACAAAATGGTATTTTTTTTTTAATTAAAAATAACACATTAAACTTGCTAATTAAGAAAAAAGAAAAGGAAAAGATATATATATATATATATATATATATATATATATATATATATATATATATATATATATATATATATGTTTGTGTCTTTTTTTTTATATAACTTGTCAACAATAAGTGGGCAACGTACAACTAATTTATTATAGTTATTAAGTCCACTGTGTATTAATTTAGCACCATAATCCTTTATTTTAAAATACTTATCATTTAAAATCTTATCATATAAATTAAAAAATTATTAAATTATTATAATTTTAAAATAAAAAGACTAAAATATCTTTCACTGATTTTGATGTAGAAAAATAAAAGTAATTAATATCAATATTTAGTAGATGAATAAATAAGAATAAAATTAAAAAATAATAAATATTATATTTTTAAAATTTTAAAATGATAAATAAATTAAATTTAAAAAAATTATAAAACGATAAATATTTTAAAATAGAGGGAATAATTTACAATCTTAAATCTTAGTTCTCTAAAAAATTGGAGTTTTGTTTATTATGACCTGAAGGTGGTTATGTAACTATATGTATATAGAAGGAAGAATTATTAGAAAAATAAATGATTATCCCCTCTATTTCTTAATATATGATATTTTTAAAGTTTAATTTTATATCATATAGTTTGACGTTTTCATTTTTTCAATATACATTAATTTTTGTTTAAATTATATCCTTATTTATTTTTTTTATATCAGTTAGAACTTTTTTTCATTTAATAATTAATAAAATAATAATAATAATAATAATATTATTATTATTATATAAAATTTAAAAATAATATAATTTATTTAATAATTATTTAATATATTTTTAATTTTTATGTAAACATTTTAAACAATATTTATTTAAGAACGAACAGAGAATTTGCTTGAAGGGAGAGGAAAAGGAAAAGCACATGCCTAATATAGCAATGTAAATTGACTTAACATTATTATATTTAGTGTGGTGTGGATACGATAAAGGCGTGACCACGCCTACGCTGCCCCAAGTTTGTGCTTACGAGTTCCCACTTCTCATTATTTTCTCTCACCCATAATTTGACCAAAAGCTTGTTGACGACATCAATAATAATAGTAATAAAATAATGCCATATGATTTAAGCTGGGTCAAATATTTGACGCTAATGAAATTTAAATATTTTATGTAATAAAAAATAAATAAATTATAATTATTTTTAACACATTATAATTTATGTTAAAAAATTATATAATTATTTTTATTTTATCGAATATAATTATATTATTTAAAATTAATAATAATAATAATAATATTATTGACCTTTTATCCACAATAAATAAATAAATTATTTTAGCCCTTGAGAGTTCAGTGTGATACTAATTTGTACTATATATATATATATATATATATATATATATATATATATATGTATAAAAGGGCAAACCCAATAAGGTCAAATTCTCAAAATGAGTATAGTATATATAAATAAATATAAAGATTCAATGAAAAATTATATTATTTCGTAGGTTTAAAAATAAAAAAAAACTTTAAATATAATAAAAATTAAAGATATTATTTAAAAATTTCAAAATATGTCACCTACAAAAATATTATTGTAATAAAAAATATTATGAGACTTTTTTTATTGTTTATTAAACATAATTTATATTTCAATTATAAATTTTTATTGTTATTGTCAGCCTCACTAACTTAAAATCCTGCGTCCATCACTATATATATATATATATATATATATATATATATATAATTTTAACCTCCTCTCATCAACACCATACAAAAAAAAAAAATATTTAATTTTGTTGTTTGTATGGTGTTGATGAGAGGAGGTTCAAAATTAAATATTTTTCCTCCTCAAAATATGTATATATTATAATAAATCATGTAATTATATTAAGAGTATAAATAAATATATACTAAATTTGTAATATGTCATTGGCAAAAAAAAAAAATTGTAATATGTTTCATATTAAATTTAAACTTTTCAAAATTACATTTTGACTTTCTATTTATTTTTGTAAAAGTTTTTTATTACTTTTAGTAAATTATAATTTGGGAAAAAAAATATGTTTTTTTTTTTCAATATCACAATTTAATAAATTTTAAATATTTTAAATATATTTTGTCAAAAATTATCTAACCAATATCAAATGAACACTTAATAATTTTAAATTTTTTAAATTAATATTTATCATATTCACATGTACTTTCTTTCTAAAAAGATGATTAATAATGCAGCCCCTGTTTCTAGGAGTTTTAGACAGACTCCTCTTTCTTTTTATTTTTCTTTCTTCATTATTTTCTCAAGCCACTGTCTGTCATTTTAAGCCAACAATGCATAATTCTTTTCTATTTTTTGTTATAGTTTTAATTATATTATTCATTAATGTCCATATTTATCTTTTTTTGAATAGACCTTTTTTTTTAAATGTTTTTTGTCCTTTTCATGGTTTTAGTGGTTTGTTTATTTATTTATTTTTATTCCCTTCATGGTTATTTTTGGCATTAAATCTACATTTGTTAGTCGCTAGATTAAATTCATAGAATGACTATAAAAAGTCAAAAAATGACTATTACTTGTAGCCGAGTATGATTCAATCTTTCAAGTCAAGATCGATATTTATCTTTATTTGTATTCTTAGTTTACTTTGATGTGAATTATGAAAAATTACAATATTGTAAGATTGCATAATACCCCTCCAACTGAGCTTAGGAGGTTAATGGCAGAGGACATTTCTGGTCCTGATATGTATTAATCTTTGCAGTTTTAGTTTTGCTTTATCTTGTATTCAAAAAAAAAAAAAAAAAAAGAGATTGCATATTTTTATACCAATTAATAAATATTTAATTTTCTCCAAAAAAAAATTGATTTATTTAATTGCAATTTAGATATATCACTCATGCTATAAATTTAATAACTCTTAATAAATTTTAGATCCTAACATAATTTAACAAAATAAATGCAGTAATTAAAAAAATTATTAAAGCAATTTTTAATTTTATTTTTTTAAAAAAGAAGCTTCTTTAATTTAAGTTTGATGCCTTTATGTATTTTGAAAAGATTTATGGGTATATATCTTCTAAGCTCAGTTTATACATTAAAAATTATCTTTTAAGTAGTGGTTTCAAAAATTGAACCTAATATCCGTAAGTGCTAGTGAATTAGGGTTTCAATTAATTTATGAGTGTATATTCTAGCTTGATTTATACATTTAGAAATCAGGACCAGCTCAAAGATATGTGTGGTCCTAAGTAAGAATTAATTGGAGGCCATTCAACAATATAAAAATTATTATTTTTAATTATTTAAAATTATTATTTTTTTGTTTTTTGATATTCAAAATCACTAATTAATGTTTTTTATTTAAGTTTAGAAAGCGATTCTTTTTCAATAAATAATATGGTTAAATTATTTAATATTTCTTATGATATTATTGAAAGTAAATAAGATTTTATCAATTTTAATTTTGAAAAACCCTCTTGTTTTTTTTGTTGAAACTACGGTTGAAACACTCTGAATTTTCATTTATTTTATAAAATTCTATTTTCGTACGGAAACCTATTATTTTATTATTTTCCTTATTAAAGTAAGGATTGGAATTATATTTTATTAAATTATAAATATTCATATAATTTGAATATGTATTATTAATGGTAAATTTAGTATAATATTATATATGATATGTGTGTTATTTGATAATGTTAATGTGGATTTTTGGAGAATTGTATTTTTGAGTATATTTTGATATTTGAGTATTAAGAAAGGTATTAATTATATTATAAGTTTGATTATAGTATTTTATCGGATATTTGGATTTCCGTTATAATTACTATAATTATCGTTAATAATGTTATTGATATATATTCATGAGTATATGTTGTAAGTTATTATTAATATGTAAATTATGAATTATTGTTATTTTTACTATTATTATTGTGTTATTAGTGATATTAGTATTATTAGTATTATTATTATTATTATTATTATTATTACTACCATTATTATTATCGGTACTATTATTATTGTTATTATTATTATTAGTATTATTATTTTCTATATATATAGCATAACGGTGTTGTAAGAAAATTAAAAGAAAAAGAAGAAGAAAGGAAGCTTGTGATTGGGCAGTTAGAGCAAAACGGGGAGTTTTGAGAGGAAGCAAAATGGGACAGCAGAAACGGAGCAGAGGAAGGAGGAGAGAGAAAGGGAGAGGCCGAGAGAGAGACAGAGAGGAGTTGGTGGCGTTCCGGCAGGCGGTGGCGAGCACCGCCACCATCGCTGGGTAGAAGAAGGTCTGGTGACCTCGAGGGAGGTGGCAGCACGGCGGCGTACGCAAGGAGAGAAGGACCGCCGACCATCGCAACTTCAACTCGATTTTTCGGAACAGAATCCAACGATCTTGGTGCCGTTCTACTCCTGAGGATGAGAGCTTCATTTTGGTACCTACCTTGCCCCCTGAGAACCACCAGAGAAGGAGATCGAAAAATGCAAAACCGTAGCTTTGGAGGCATTTTTCGGTGACTGGAGGGCGAGTGATGGCGAGTGGTGACCATTTTTGTGCTCCTAGAGTTGAAGTGAACCTGTTGGTGGGGAGTTTCCCCAAATCCGCCACCAGCAGCAGTGGCGCGTGGCCGGCCGGTGGTGGTGCGTGGAGCAATGCAGCACTTCTGTTTCGACGTTCTGGCACGATCTTCGACATTCATATGTTCAAAATTTGTGAAGGTTAACTCGAAACCCTTGTATTTCAGTTGTTATATAAGTCATTTTATGTTTAGTAGTTCTTAGAATATTGGTTAGGTTGTCGAATCTGTTATGGGGTTAAGTGTGATTCTTATCATAATGTTCACTGTTGCGAGGTGTCGGTGTCTGGCGTCTTCCTGGTTCCAAGGCTACTCTTCTGAGGGAAGTCGGTCGGAAGCGTCGACAATTAGGTGAGTGATACTCACTGATATATTATCCTGTTTTTACTTCATATACATTGCTGTGTATATATATATGTATATTATGCACTACTACTTCATATATAAGCATGTAACATTTGACTGTGAATGATGAATTGATATTCTGTATTCTGTGCCATACTGTGGTTGTGATTGATGGATGGAGGTCGGGAGGATACAGTACCACCTAGGATTATGGGATTGTTATGGCTATGATTTGGGATTATGATGGATTCAGAAGATGAGCTATGACTGATGGATGCCGGCCAGGCCTGCTCATTGCCAGGGCTGCTGTCAGTCGGGTTAGGGCTACGTGGTACAGACCAGTGACGGCTGAGCCCCTTGGATATAAAAGATAGATTATTGGATTCAGAGAGCCAGAGTAGGGGGGATCGGCTCCCCATATTGCGTATTGAGTATCAGTGTGGTACTGTGGACCATACCCCATCCTTGCTTGATTGGATGATTTGTCTGATTCTGTGGCATAGTGCATAGCATGTGCATTAGAATTCTATCTATAAGATACTAGTTTAATATATTAGCTGGTATCATTCACTGAGTCGAACGCTCATTCCTGTTCATCTTATTACTTTCAGGTCAGGGAATGAGCTGGTGAAGGAATTGTAATTGAGTAGACTGTCAGTCTCTCTTCGGCAGTAGTTTGTATTGTTGAGTAATCAGACATGTATATAATGTATGGATATTTGTAATTATGATTCTAGAACTCCGCAATGTTACACTTGTAATTGTGCTTTGTGTATTATTTCAGTTATGTATTTTAAAGAGCTATAATCTTTGGGTTAAGCAGAACCTTTCTGTAATTTATTACTTTCTGGAATATTTGGAATAAATGATGTTGGGCTAATTTGATAATTGTATTATGTTGTGATTCTTTTGGTTCTGCTTATCTTATTTGGGCCCATAGCCCTTTCAGTTTTGGGCTTTTTATCTTACGGTTTGGGTTAGGCTTACTACAGGCACTGGTAGCCACGTGCATGTCCTGTGTCCTAGTGCCGGTCACGTGCTCTTGGGTTCGAGGCGTGACAAAAGTGGTATCAGAGCAGAGATCTTGTGGCCTTTAGTATTTTCAGTGTTATGGGTCCTTGTTTCTGTAACATGCGGAGTATAGAATTCCTAATTGTTGTCTTGAGTTTCCTTTGCTTCCAATTCAGCGTTAACGTGGTGTTATGATGAATTTTATGATTTTCTTAACCTTGTGTTGTTAGTAGAATTTTGTGGAGGTAAAGGTTCTTGGGTGAGTAAATGATGATTAGAGGGTATGATTTGGAATTTTATAAGGAATAGGATATTAAGGCTGTATGAATTGGGAATTTGAGGATCTCCGAGAACTTAATCCTGAAAGGTATAAAATGACTGTATTCAAAATTTTAAATGATTTGGAAATGGAATGTTTTAAATGAATTTAAAAATGATAATTGATTTTAAAGTATGATTTTAATACTAGTTTTGAGAATTTATTATTTTAGAACTCTGTACTCGTGTCCAGTGTATATGTCTGTCTGCATTTATTGAGTTAGGCATCATAAAGTTATTAGTCATTATACATACATCATCTTCTTCGTTGATCATGGCATTAAGATTGCATATTGTGTAGCATCCCTGGACACAGTACCTTGAGTTCTAAAATAAAAGTGCAAATGTTTTAAGTCCTATGAATGATTTTAAATAGTTTTGCAAATTTAAATAATTTTGGATATACCTGCAGTGGATTTAAGTTCTCGGAATGAGATGATATTTTGAGATACTAGATTCTATATCATATTGTGGAAATGATTAAAGATTATGTATTGATTTTTATTAAGGAAAAGAATTTTATTATATCATATAATAGAGTTATTATTTGGGCATATTCATGAGGTATATATGTTAAGTTGAGATCAAAATGGAATGGCATAGATTAAGAAAGACATAAATCCTGCATGGAGATTTCTTTGAGTGTCAGTAAGAGTAATGAATTTATTAATTTTATGGGGATAAATAGAAATATTAGGAATATGCAAGATCATAAGATGTTGATGGAAATTCACCATAAGATAATGTTATGGGTTAAATGTATATGGTTTGGAGATAATAACTATTTAAGCTAGGATGTTAAAGTATTTTATAGAAAGAGAATAAGTCTTGAATACATTGTGAATTACTGGTTGGTATAGTACTTATGGTGTAAAATATGTTTAGAGTTCATAGAATTTCTTGATGACTCTGCTAATATAAGGGATGTTGAAATGAAGGGCAAAATTTCTGGTTTTGTATATCAATTGGTGTGTAGGCATATATGCTGATTTCAAATTGCTGAAATAAATTATATATATATATATTAAAGAAATTAGTTAAAGCAAACAAGAATGGACAGCAACTATTAAGTATTGATATGTTTTACTTGATGAAATGATTAAGGAAATTATTATGGGATTTATTCTCACCGTTAAATATAATGGAAATTATAAGTTTGATGAGATATTAGACATAAGAACATTTATCGAGGTTATTAAAGATTAAGTCATAATTATTAGTCTGGAAATGAATTATGAAATATTTAAAAGTGTTACTAACTTAGAATTATCTGTTGAATTTGTATCTGGTTGATGTAACAAATAATAAATGGAAGTGAGAAGTTAGGCATTAATATTAGCTTTAGTTTTGATAAGGGCTTAAAAATAAGATATGTTTAAGGTTATGATTGATTGAATGTGAAATTAAAGGTTGTGTTAGTGTTAGCTGTGATTAAACCAAGGCATGGAAATAAGGAATGATTAGTTATTTGCTGTAAAGTTTTATCGAATAGATTGGATATTGCTATTGGAAGAATTTTATTAGACGTTTAAGTGTGTAATTTTATGTCTTGTTGAAGTTGTTTTGTTTTGTTACCTTGCCTTTGGGTTCGGTTTTGTGTCTCAGAGTGCGCAGTGGAAGTGTGGTGGAGACGTTTAGTTGTAAGGCGTTGTGTTTGAAAATTTGAGGACGAATTTTCTGAAGGAGGGAAGATTGAAACACTCTGAATTTTCATTTATTTTATAAAATTCTATTTTCGTACGGAAACTTATTATTTTATTATTTTTCTTATTAAAGTAAGGATTGGAATTATATTTTATTAAATTATAAATATTCATATAATTTAAATATGTATTATTAATGGTAAATTTAGTATAATATTATATATGTGTGTTATTTGATAATGTTAATGTGGATTTTTGGAGAATTGTATTTTGGAGTATATTTTGATATTTGAGTATTAATAAAGGTATTAATTATATTATAAGTTTGATTATAGTATTTTATTGGATATTTGGATTTCCGTTATAATTACTATAATTATCGTTAATAATGTTATTGATATTTGTTCATGAGTATATGTTGTAAGTTATTATTAATATGTAAATTATGAATTATTGTTATTTTTACTATTACTATTGTGTTATTAGTGATATTAGTATTATTAGTATTATTATTATTATTATTATTATTATTATTACTACCATTATTATTATCGGTACTATTATTATTGTTATTATTATTATTAGTATTATTATTTTGTATATATATAGCATAACGGTGTTGTAAGAAAATTAAAAGAAAAAGAAGAAGAAAGGAAGCTTGTGATTGGGCAGTTAGAGCAAAACGGGGAGTTTTGAAAGGAAGCAAAACGGGACAGCAGAAATGGAGCAGAGGAAGGAGGAGAGAGAAAGGGAGAGGCCGAGAGAGAGAGAGAGGAGTTGGTGGCGTTCCGGCGGGCGGTGGTGAGCACCGCCATCACCGTTGGGTAGAGGAAGGTCCGGCGACCTCGAGGGAGGTGGCAGCACGACGATCGGCGGCGGCACGGCGGCGTACGCGAGGAGAGAAGGACCGCCAACCACCGCAACTTCAACTCAATTTTTCAGCCGATTCCAGCAACAGAATTCAACGATCTTGGTGCTGTTCTGCTCCTGAGGATGAGAGCTTCATTTTGGTACCTACCTTGCCCCCTGAGGACCACCGGAGGAGGAAATCAGAAAATGCAAAACCGTAGCTTTGGAGGCATTTTTCAGTGACCAGAGGGCGAGTGACGGCGAGTGGTGACCGTTTTTGTGCTCCTGGAGTTGAGGTGAACCTGTTGGTGGGGAGTTTCCCCAAATCCGCCACCAGCAGCGGTGGCGCGTGGCGGCGGCGCGTGGAGCAGTGCAGCACTTATGTTTCGACGTTCTGGCATGATTCTCGACATCCGTATGTTCGAAATTTGTGAAGGTTAACCCGAAACCCTTGTATTTCAGTTGTTATATAAGTCATTTTATGTTTAGTAGTTCTTAGAATATTGGTTAGGTTGTCGAATATGTTCGGGGGTTAAGTGTGATTCTTATCATGATGTTCACTGTTGCGAGGTGTCGGTATCTGGCGTCTTCCTGGTTCCAAGGCTGCTCTTCTGAGGGAAGCCGGTCGGAAGTGTCGACAGTTAGGTGAGTGATACTCACTGATATATTATCCTGTTTTCACTTCATATACATTGCTGTGTGTATATACATGTATATTATGCACTACTACTGCATATATAAGCATGTAACATTTGACTGTGAATGATGAATTGATATTCTATATTCTGTGCCATACTGTGGTTGTGATTGATAGATGGAGGTCGGGAGGATACAGTACCACCTAGAATTATGGGATTGTTATGGCTATGATTTGGGATTATGATGGATTCAGAAGATGAGCTATGACTGATGGATGCCGGCCAGGCCTGCTCATCGCTAGGGCTGCTGTCAGTCGGGTCAGGGCCCCTTGGATATAAGAGACAGATTATTGGATTCAGAGAGCCAGAGTAGGGGGATCGGCTCCCCATATTGCATATTGAGTATCAGTGTGGTACTGTGGACCATACCCCATCCCTGCTTGATTAGATGATTTGTCTGATTCTGTGGTATATGCATAGCATGTGCATTAGAATTCTATCTATAAGATACCAGTTTAATATATTAGCTGGTATCATTCACTGAGTCGAACGCTCATTCCTGTTCATCTTGTTGCTTTCAGGTCAGAGAATGAGCTGGTGAAGGAATTGTAATTGAGTAGACTGCCAGTCTCTCTTCGGCAGTAGTTTGTATTGTTGAGTAATCAGACATGTATATAATGTATGGATATTTGTAATTATGATTCTAGAACTCCGCAATGTTACACTTGTAATTGTGTTTTGTGTATTATTTCAGTTATGTATTTTAAAAAGCTGTAATCTTTGGGTTAAGCAGAACTTTTCTGTAATTTATTACTTTCTGGAATATTTGGAATAAATGATGTTGGGCTAATTTGATAATTGTATTATGTTGTGATTCTTTTGGTTCTGCTTACTTTATTTGGGCCCATAGCCCTTTCAGTTTTGGGCTTTTTATCTTGCGGTTTAGGTTAGGCTTACTACGGGCATTGATAGCCACGTACATGTCCCTTGTCCTAGTGCCGATCACGTGCCCTCGGGTTTGGGGCGTGACAACGATAATAGGAATAATTAATAATATTCTATAGGCTATCCATATATTTAGAAAAGAATATACTTTTTAATAAAATTTAGTATCTTAAGTGATGTTTTTATTTCTATAATTATGATCTCTTCTAGAACTTTTAATTCTGAAAATAAATCTAATACGTCAATATTGGAAAACATGTCATATTTTAGAAAATTTTTAAGATTTTTAAACAATTTTTTTTCAAATTATCATCATCAAGCAATTTTAATCTTTCTGTATTATAAAGAAAATAATCATCAAAATTATTTTTATATATTTTAAATTATTCAAATCTACTTTAAAATAAAGAAATTGGCATGATCAACTAAATATGTGAAATAATTAATTCTAAAATATTCTTTAACAAATAATTTCATATATTTATTTTAGTTGTTTAATATAGTCGTTTAAGGTTTTAAGTTGACTAATAAAATATTAGTTATTTAAATTTAAAATTTTCTAAAAAGAAAATCAAATATATAAAACCAAATAAAGTAGGAGATAATATAAAATTTGAGGTCCAAAACACCTATTTGATTAATTTTATAAAAAAACACTATATATAATTAATTGAAAAAAAAAAATTTAGTGTTCCCATAGACCTTAATGGCCTATGCTTTAAGCCGCCCATGATAGAAACACATAAAGATAAGTTTAACAGTTATTCAGAAAATTTTACCGTGTGTCATACAACTTTTTTTAAAAATTAAGCTACCTTATTAAACTTTTGAGGCCTTCTGCAATCATTAGATTATCAAATTTTAATTTTAATTATTGAATGAAATGATTTATTATCTATTAAATTAGTAATTAAAATTTAAAAGCTTAACTTGTTACTTATCTTATTGGTTAATTCTTAATTCTAAATTTTTCTATCTCTAATTATTTTGTTCCCCTTTTCATAAAATTTTAATATATATATATATATAATGAAAATTTGAAAATAAAAAAAAATGGTGACAGTGTTAAGCTTGAACTTGCTAACATTTTTTTAAGAATAAAAATGGAAATTCTCTTTTACATAGCATAAAGAATATAAATTTTTTAATTTTTTGTGAAATTGCTATTTTATAAAAATTGTGAAATTTTTATTTCATGAAATTAATATATATATATATATATATATATATATATATATATATATATATATATATATATATATATATATATATATATTTCTTTACTTAATTAATAGTTATATTGGTAACAAATTTTTTAAATAGACAAATAAATATAGTGAAAATCCTTTGAATAAATAAATATAAAAAAAATACATGTTTAAATCTAAAATATAAGTTCAAAATGATGTGAAGCCCAAAATAATAATATTTAAAAGGTCTAAATCCACTATATTTATTTAATCAATCACATATCTAAATAAATAGAGTTCCACTATATAACTTAAGTTACCTGAAAAACATATTAACTATTACCTGCTCTTTACCTATAATAGTAGGTAAAATGCATTAGAACACCATATATTTGGTGCATGGCAGAAATGGCCTAAACTTTTTCATGTTATTATATTTTTATAGATCCCAATTAAAATTTATATAAACTAATATAATCTTATGGTTTGATACAAATATAAAATCCTAAGCCCGACTCATGGAACTCAACATCCTCAATGAATGCATATACGATGTGCGCAATAGACCCGATACTCCCCAAACCGTGAGAACCACTAGCCATAAATGACTAAATTGTCAGTTTTGTTTCAGGATGTAGATGTTATGTGGCTGAGAAATCCATTCTCATTCTTTGATAGTATGGCTCAAATAACAATTGGATGTGATTCTTATTCAAGCTATGGATATGGTGATAGTGAAAAGGCAAGTGGGGGATTCTTTTACATGAAGGCAGATGCAAAATCAATCCACTTCTTCAAATTACGGAACGTAGCTAAGGTTCTTTATCCCAATACACAAAACAAATCAATGTATGAGATAGTTATGCATGAAGATCTTAGAATGCTTGATTTCATTATCAAGTTTATAGAGAGAACATATTATGGTGGATTCTGTCATGCCAACAATGATATAAGGAACATATATACCATGCATGCTAACAGCTGTGACAAATTGGAGAATAAGGTTCATGATTTAAAGACTGTTCTTGATGATTTGACAAACTACAAAGCAGTTCTGGCCAATGGTAATAGTTTGGGGGCATTGTCTTACTGAGGAAGAGCTCCACGCAAGTGTCCGAGATTCAGAGAAGCATAACTTATACTTCTGAGTTATAAGCTGCTTATTTGAAGATAAAAATGGCGGAGATTTGTGTTTATTTTTCCTCTGCAAACACCCAAATAGGCCTAAATGCTTATACTTTCTTGGTGAATGAATAGGATAAAATTATTAAGTGAATGCATGTTCATGTATCCTATATCAGTCACAAGCAGAAAGAAATGAATTTTAGAGTGGAAAGGGGATACTCAAAATGTAGAATGATTGAAGACAAGAAATTGGATGCAATTTTTGCCTCAGCAAAAGTTTTTGCTACATCAGTAAAACGGCTGCTCATTCTTCAAGAACAAACAAGTGTAAATTTACTTAGAGATTTGTCTTGACACAATGCACTGCATAGTGAAAAAAATAATTTGTGTTACCTGTTTCAGAAGTAGATTGCTGTCCGAGAAATGATTCAGAACCTATATAACGAAAGTGCCTTCAAATTGATGCAAGAATGAGATATAATTACCTTAGATACAAACAGTAACAAAATGGAAATACAAAGAGATAGTCAAAGAACATGATTTACTTGGGGCAACTTTAATGGAAAAAAACAAGCCTCTCACAATCAAATGTGAAAATTCTACAGTCAATAAGCAAGGTTAAATGTTTAATAAGGAATGTCTCCTTCAGGCATTTCCCAGTTATCTTCGTCATCCTCATCCTTCTTGCTTGTAGATGTTTCCTGCTTGTTTTGTGTTGCCGATCTTGACATAGGCCGCCTGGTTTACAGCAAAGTAATTTAGCAATAAATATCAACCTTAATGAATTTCCTAAAAAAAAAAAAATCCCTTGACATGAAAAAAAAATGTTGTATTAAAAGAAAGACAGAATACAGCGTGAAAAGGAGGAATATTTTCCCCCATGCGGAGAAATGAAAACCTAATAAAGAAAACAATTGTTCATGGCTGCACCAGTCAATGCTCACATTAGATTTACTAATTGGTAAAGTGACTAGACAAGCCATAAGTTATTGTAATATAACAAATACCTAAATAAAGATGATACAGCAACTAAAGCAGGAAAGGATATAAAAGTGCAGACATTGAAACTTCAAGAACAAAGCACAAACTCATACCCAGTTCATACAAAGATTTGTAACACAACTATAATGATTAACGAATTGAATACTATCTTGCGAAACATTCATGGGTGAACTCAGTAGATACTAACTGCCCTGCTGTGTGCATTGTATATAAGCATACAGTACAGTTAATGGCGTTAACCGGTTAAGTGAGCAAATGGCATCCTTAAACACAAAACACAGTGAACATCCGAATTGCAATTCATTGTAGATGATGGAAAGGAGCCTATATACCAATGAACTCTAAATCTAGCAGATAGAACATAAAAAATAAAAAAAATAAAAAAAAATCCATCACTAGAAGATCAAGCAAATCCATCACAGATAGAAGCATCAAGAAAATACAATAAACCGAAAGCTAGAATGCTAGGTTGCTCGTAAACAATGGAGAGACGAGAGTGATTAAAGTTCATTTACACTTAGATTTTCCACTACAACCAAAGGAAACTAATTTCTGTCACACATTTTGTCTTAACCAACCAAAGCTTTCCTTTTCTTTCCCTCAATTTTACCAGCACACAAATCAGACCTCCACTATTAACCAGCTTAACACAAGTATCCATCTTAATTCAACGAATTTCTCAACTGAATAATTTCATAATTCACTAAGCCTGATATACACTACAAATTCTTAACTTTTCCTTGAATTTTCCACAATCAAGAGCAACTTCACATCACACGACATATCCTCGCAAAATTACTTGTCTATCATTTTTCATTTCATTACTTTCCATCAAATTTTCACAGCAACCAAACAAACAAACAAAAAAAAGAAAATGAAACGAAAAGGAGAACAAGCCAGACCTTCTCCGATTACGCTTAGCAGCTTCACGGGACTTGCGTTTCTTCTCGTCCTGCTTGTTCTCAAAGAACCTCCTTCTCTTACATTCTTGAATAACACCAGCCCTCATGACTTCTCTCCTGAACCTATTCAACAGCCTTTCTTCTGGCTCATTATCGTCAACAATCACCTGCACATTATACGCCGATTTGAAGAGAAGGGTATTGGCATATGCGAGAGATGGGCATATAACCGAGGACAATTCAGCAGATAAAGAACCAGAGTGATCCTCTTTGGCCACCAATGGAATAAACTTATCCTTAGATTTTTGGGATGAAGATTGAATTGGTGAAGAAGAAAAAGAGAGTTGCAGTGGGGATTTTGGAGGTGGATTTGAGGGTAAAAGGAAGGAGACGAAGTTAGACAGAGAAAGCGACGCAGCCATGGATGGATTTGGATGGATGGATGAGTCCTGGCTATGCCCGTGGATATGAGTTTTTGTTCGTTTTTCTGGTTCAGCAGAGACAGTGACTGGGTCGACCCGGTTTGTTATTGGGTTGGGTTTTGTTTAGTTATATCGGGCTTTGAAATCCAAGCCCAATTCTATTGGTCTCCTAGTACTAGTCCACGGTATTTAAGCTTGGGCCTTCTCCAAATATCGTTCTTTCTTAGAATTAAAGTATGCTTGGCTTAATTTATATTTATATATTTATTTATATAAATTAATTCTTTTAAGTAATATTTTTTTTTGAAACCTTAGTGTGGTTTTAAACAAGTGTGTGAAGATTCTTTCTTTTTATACCTCTATATAAATTGAGAAGACATTTAGTAGATCGTGATAAAATATAATATAATATAATTAAATGTATTTTTAATGTGATATATTACATCTCAATTATAAATTATAAATATTATCTAAGGGCATAGATTTATAGTTTTAATACCTTCTCTATATATATTTATGGTTTATCAACAATTTTTTATTTTATGAATGGTAGATTTAGACCTACATGGTAGAAGATAATTAAGATTAGATTAAGTACATTATTGTTTGTTACTTTTATATTGATTTTATGTTTTTTTTTTTTTTTGGTTAATTATCTTCACTATTATTTTTTTGTTAATTATCGCCTTTTTGCTGTCGTCAGATGTCAGAATCGTCACTATTATTAGTCAAACACATATACAACAAAATTCTGTGAGTTGTAACGATGGCAGGACAATATCAAGTTTGCAGTCATTATCATTAATTTGGACGGTCAATTCATACATCCCCTCACCGCTCCAGCAATTTAGAAGTCGAAGACGATTTAACAAGCAAGGCGCTTAATTCCTCTTTTATGTAAATATTTTTTTTAATAAATTTAAAATTTAATTAATTCAATAAATTTAAAATAAAACATAATAAAATAAAAATATATTATCATTAAAATCTAATAAATTAACTTTAACTTGTATTTTATGAAAATAAGATTTAATATTATTACTAATGATAAAATGGAAAAAAACATAATATTAAAATGCAATCAATTTTAACCAATAAATTATTCTAAGTATAAATCCACAAACTAAATATAAATTTAACAAATCCACAAACAATAAATTATTATAAATAATATACAACTAATGTTCACAAATATAATTTTTTTCCAATAATTGTTATATCAAAAATTTATAGAACAAAAAAATTAACCCTAAACAAAAAAAATGTTGATTTAATATAAATATTAAAAAAATTACTTACCTTTTGAATCAAATTGGTTCAAATTATCTTCCAATAATTTTTAGTTCAACCCAAAAAAATAAATTATCAATTAACAATAAATAATAACAAAATTTGTAATAATTATAATTTTAAAAAAATATTATCTTTTTTATTATCTTTTTATTTCTCAACAAAGATAGCAAACTCAGTATAACAAATAAATGTTTTGTTAAAAGGACCACTTGATTTTGAGATCACAATAAAAAAAAAATTGTTGCTTAAAATATGTAGACCAAGAAATATATATATATATATATATATATATAAACTAAGAATTGTTAACTTGGAAAACAGAGTTAGAAAGAGACAAGAGTGAGACTGTTGAACAATCACATGAATTAATCTTAATCATTAGATTTATTTTGATCTAATGGTTGGAATTAAACAATATGTATTGAAAAATATTATGTGTAATTATTTTGTAAATTCGCATATTATGATAAAAAATCCACATATTATAGTCAAAAACCCAAAAATAAAAAAGAATTAACTCCATGTTAACAAGCTCTTAAAAAAATTAGGCTCCTTATTATTGGAGAGGCCCTAGATAATTGCCTATATGGCCTCCATTTGAAGCCAGATATGCTCCTTCAAGAAAAGATGTATATACTTCTATTTTCATAAAAGTTGAAAAAAATAATTAATTTAGTTAAAAGTATGATTTTTATTTTATATTTTTCATCAATACTTTTTCACTTGTATTAATAAATAATTATCTTAAAAATAACTATTATTAAATTTTTTAATGCTAAGTCTCAAAATTAATAAAAAAGTTTTATTATTCTCATAAAAAAAATTAAAATTTCATTATTAATTAACGTGTTAGCAACTCAATCCATCCATATTTTAGTTAATAATTCAATAAAATTAGTTAATGGTATATTTATAAAAATATAGTACATTAATGGTGAAATATATTAAATAAAAATATAATAGTAAATTAATAAATTAACTACTTTTTAAAAAATAAAAGTGACTTATAATTTAAAACAGAAGAAATATAAAAGTAAATTCATCTTTTCCAAACGAGGGAAAATATAATTTTTTATGTCTAATAATTAAAAGTAAGTTGTGCTACACCATTTTGTGGAAATCTTAAATCCCCCATATCAAACTTGATTTGGAAGGACAAATGGAATTTTCATTCTCATCATGAGCAATGTTTAAAAAGGTACATGGGAAGTCTTTTTTTTTTTTTTTTTTTTTGCATGAGATGAGATATATTGGACAAGTTTAATAATAATAGAGAGAGTTACATAAGGATTTGAGATTCGAGGGTTGGTAGGCATTGAGCAAGAGAAATTATATAATATAATTAAGAAAAAAAAATATTATTAAAAAAATTTGTTAATAAAAAATTTACATCATATAAAAATACAAAGAAAAAATATTTATACAAAACTAAAAAACTATTCATTTATTCATTCCTCATATAATATGTTATACATTTTTATTTTATTAACTTATTATTATAATTAAAATTATTAAATTAAAATTATGATTGTATTATACAATTTATCGATCAGTAAAGAGTGACGTGGACAATCTCAATAGGCAACTATGTATATGCACGAATGCTGCGTGCACCGCCATTGCCCTGCCATTGGTACGACTTAATCACAGCATTTATCTTATCTTCCAATAAGTATTTATAATCTATTTTTGGAAACCGTCCTTCCCTTCAAATCAATATTCAATAGTGTGAAATCTACAATTCAAACTCCCACTCCACCTTATATTTATCAGTTATCACTCTTCATATGTCTGCTGTCAACATTCAACTTGTAAAAATAAAATTATGAGTTAATTAGACACATCAAATAAGGCATATATATATATGTATATATATACACACTCGTGTGTGTTCATTCAAGACACATGGCTTGGGAATATAAATATAGAATTTATTTACAATATTTTTAGTTTCTTTTGCCTTGAAGGCAACGTAAAGCATCTCCAGTATTTTGGAGACATTATACAAATTCTTAAAAAAGGAGATCTTCAATCTTTCATATTTTTATAGAAATATTTTTTAATAAATCTAAAATTCAATAAATTTAATAAATCTAAAATGAAATATAATAATTTTAATTTTTAGATATAAATAAATTATTATCAAGTCATAACATTGACAATTTTGTTCTTTTTTGAACTTTTCGATTCAAATTTTCTTTTACCCATCGTAGCGTTAGCGGTAGTGATTGTACAATTTGTACTATGTCTATTAAAAAAAAATTGAGTTATATTTACCTCAATAAGTTTGAGTGAGTTTAAGTTAGTAGTTTAGTGAGTTTTAGGTTTTAAAATTTAACAGATTTTAAATATTAATATTTAAAAATATGAAGTCTCTCATTGGGGAGGTCGGAGGTCTTAGACAACTGCCTAATTGACTTCCTTTTAGAGCCTACATTGAGATAACCTCTCAAAAGTTTCATATCATAATTTAATGATAAGTGTATATATAATTTGGATAATAAATTTAGATTCGAGTCCTCCCTTAATGCTAAAAAAGAAAATTCCTAAAAGTTTATATAACTAATTAATTTGTAGTTTCCTAGAAATTTCTATGCATGATTGCTTTATATGCATGTATAATATTTATCTCACATGTATTAATTTATTACTTGAATTTAAACATGTGATAATAGTATAATAAATTAATAAATCTATATTAAACATTATCAAATTTTAAAATACCTACTGATAAGATTATAAAAAATGTAACAGTTCAATAATTTTTTTCAATTAATTAAGTCATTGGTATTTAATATATATTTAGCAATTATTAAAATATTATACAATAATTTTAAAAATACATATTAACAAGATTTTTCATATATCAACTAATTTGATAACAGTACTAAAGAAATATTAATTAATCTTAAAATAGTTAATATATATATATACTTCATTCAAAATTTTGAATATAATATTTTAAATCATTAATCCTGATAAAATAAATAAACACACCAATCTTTAGAGGACTTCACATGAATTACTATATATAATATATATTATATATGTATATAAAAAAATATATATCTTCTCTCTTTTTGGGTTTGGAAAACTTGACTACACTCCATTTGAGTAGTGATATATCTACAGAGTAAAAAAAAAAATTCCTTTTTTAACAATCAAAAAATAAAGGTTTGTTTTTTTATACGAGGAAATTATGTATCTAATGCTATAAAGTGAATGACAAGACAAATTTTCTCAATATAGCACCTTTCAACTCCTATACAAATAGCCTAGATTTTAACTAACCTTAATTAGCTCTACTCGTTTTTATAACATAAAAAAAATGATAATAATTATCAAATTTAATAATAATGGATGAAAATATTTAATATTATTGGGTCCAAATGGGAAAGCTCATCTGAAACATCATTGATTTATAGATTTAACATATGCATTCAATAAGCAAACCAATTCTTTTGAGTCCATGACTCGTCTGGCAAGATATTAGCTAGCTCTCATGACTCATCCTCATTCTTGTTTTTGAAGGCTATCATCGTAGGACATAAATACCAATTAATTCGTCTACTTTCATGTTAGACTACGACATTACTTTCTATTTAAACTTATTGACTTGATTTATCTAAGGGTTACTAAATAGATAATTATAATAATTATCACTTATCGATATATAAAATGAGACACGACAAGATTAAGTATGTCCAATGTAGTGCCCTTTGCATTTGTGATCAAATACATGCATGGTACCAGACAATAGAGATTTGTCTCATCAAGTCAAGCTGTTTGATATTTTCCTTTAGATACTATTGCATGTGCATGTATTTTTAATCCAATATTGAAACCAAGTGAATATGAAGAAAAGATTGACTACTATTTGAAGATAGTTTACTTTACAACTTTTCATTCTCTTTCTCTCACTACAATAATTTACTTTACAACTTTTCATTACTTTACAACTTTTCATTCTCTTTTTCTCGTTAAAATCTCTCTCAAAAATTAGGAAGAAGAAATTAAGAATTAAAGGGTTTTTACCAAACTAAAAGTTTGACCTTCTAATATTGTTAGTCATCTTACAGGCCCAAACTATACTAAAAAAGAGTGCAATCCAATATCTTAATCAAATTCCAATAATTTAACATTATTATTAATAATATTACATGATATATATTTGATGTTAAACAAAAATTACATATTTGTAATAAATTATCAATTCGTTTTGTTTTTAAATGCTAACAACATATTAATGGTATACCAAATATTTATAGTAGTGTTATTAAAGAGTTTTTAATTTTTTTAAAATAACTTTGGTTATTATTATATGACACGTGTATTACTCTTACTTTTTAACATTAAATAAATTTTTATTTTTTATTTTTTAGTACCAAGTAAATCTTATTGTTGAAAATTCTATTATTATTATTAGTGTTATTATTATTGTTGTTATTGTTTTTTGAGGTTGTATAATTATACATGAAAACCAATCACTTTTTTTCCAAAAAAAAAAAAAATACGAGCTAAGATGTGAGACTTTTTTCCTTTTAATAGATAATTAATTCGTTGAAGTTCAAAATTCTTTAAATGCTAAATTTGTTATGAAATAATAATAAATGAAATATAGTAATGTTAAAAAATTTGGATTCTTTAAATGTAACAAAGCACAATAAAATCATAATATCTTCAAAATTGCATTTGACATAATAAAGATAATTATATGACATAATTTATTATGCATTCAAAAGTAATTATGATTTATTTATTTTTTACTGTATGATGCGTTCTATTAATTTGCCTCAAATTTTTTACATGTAACTTGTGTCACCTAATATTATCCAAATTTACGTCATTAATGTATTAATTGCTCTAGAAATCTAAATTAATAGATGTCTCAAACCAAGAAAACAGTAGAGAAAGATAGCTTAGTGAGTGCTTACACTAATTACATTTTTATCAGCCAATCTTTTAATTACATTTTTATTTATAAGAAATAAATTCATAAGTTAGTACCTAGTAGTAAATGAAGCATAAATGTTTCATACTATATTTTGAAACTCGAATTGGCTTTGATTGATTTAACCAAAAAATTTGATAATTGGTATGATATAATTTACCTATTAAATTTGATGTTTTTCATAACGAGTATTTACAATATGTAACATATCTTATTTTACTTTTTGTCTGATTGTAACTTCATTCAAATGAGTTAGGACACATAATCCAATCCGATGGCACATGAATTAACAATCTTGAGTATAAGATTTTTAGAATGAATTATAAATATCACACTATGTTTTGAAACTCGAATAAGCTAAACCGATTCAACCAGAAAAATTGAAAGTTAATATGATCCGTGTCACTTATAAAATTTGACATTTTCCATAACAAATATTTACAATATGTAATAAATCTTATCTGACTCTTTATATTATTATAACTTCATTCAAATCATATAATAATTGTTATAGAATATGTAATGTATATTATCCATATATATAAGTAAAAATATAATATTATTTAAAATTTTAATTCGACCTCAATTTAACTTTGATTGAACTCTTAATTCATGATTATCTCCCTTTACCAATTTTAGAGTGGGTAGAGTTTCAAAATTCAAAACATAAGTTTCACATCTGAAATGACACTTCCTGAACTATCTATTAACCTTTTTTTTTTTTTTTTCAAATTGATGTTGATGGTTAAATTCTATTGTAATATATGAGCCTAGTGGCTATAAATCATAACACTAAGTGTTGGCAAGCGAAGATTAAATGGTCACGTTTCCAAGAGACATTCAAGTGTGCACTTGAGTATGTGTGAGGTCCATTTGCTAAAAGATGCAAACTTCTATGAATTAAAAACCTATTACAAAAGGCAAAGGGCACTTGTCTTTCTTTTACACACCCCATTTTTGAAGCATCACATGGGTTGTGAGTATCCCTAAAAGAGACTTATTTAATTTATGCAATTAAATGAGTGGTATTAAGGTCTATTTAATTAATGGAGTGGTAAATACTTTTTTTTTTTTTTACATTCTCTTGTTATTTTTTTTATTTTTATGATGACAAATAAATTATATTAAATTTTATAAATATACATTATCCATAAATCTAAATTGTCTATCATTATAAAAATAAAAAAGATAATAAGAGAAAATAAAAAAAAAAGTATTAGCACTTATCGTTTAATCAAATCCTTAGCAATTGCCACTTTAACTTATTACCACCAATTAAAAGAAGATCAGTGGAACAATCAAATTTAATATGACGAAATTCTCTTTTAATATAATTTCTCAAGTTTAATCTAATTTGATAAATTTCAAAGTATCAATTATAATAGAAATATCTATTATTGAAATAATATAAAACCATCAAATAATATTATCATTTTGAAATTAACTCCGTATATCATTTTTAATTATTATTATAAGAATATATTTATATTTATAATATAAATATAAATATACTTACAAATCTGTGTGCTATATAGGCTGATTAGGTTTGTCCTCTATAAGAGACATTAGGAATTTTAAGAAGACTTTTAAATAATCAACACCTGTTTAACCCAAAATGCGATTATGACAATGAAACTTGGATTAATTATTTAATTATATTATTAAATGTATAAAAAGCAAAGGTAAATCCACCACACTAATCAGTGGACAGCCAGCCCATAAACTTTGCTTTTAGGAAGGAAAAAAAAACTTGCTTAAGGTTAAAAAAGAACACTTCAAAAGAATGACTTATCCAATAGACTTTCCACTTTCTAGGTTTAGGTTGTGGCATCTTCTCTCCAATTGGTTATATTAAACTAATTAATCAACATCTCCCAATTTGTTAATTACCCAAACCTCCATCGTAATCTTGATTAGCACAATCTGAATAAGACAGATGTAATGGCCTTATATTATTATAATAATAATAATAATTATTTGTTACTATTATATTTGCAATGTTTTTCTTTTGGTTATTAGCTAGCTCATTGTCCTAGACCAACTGCCACTTGTAGTTTCATTTTTTGCTTTCTTCAAAAGCATCCCAAGATCATAAACTGCATATGCATTAAAAAAAAAAAACTCTCTTTGTCCTATAAAAATAAGTCTATTTTCATTTTCACACTGATAAAAAAAAATACAGTTAATATAGTTAAATTAATAAATTTTATTAGTATTTTTCTAATATATCCTTCATTAATATTAAATGATACGTTAAAACTAAATGACTGATATTGATAAAGATACACATTAAATAAAAGCGTATTAGGAAACTATTTCATCCATTATAAAAAAAGTGACCATTAAGAAAAAATCATCATTTATAATGTAGTAATAACTTTATCATAAATTATAAAAAAGACCTATATTAATTACAGTATAAATTAGGAAAATATCTCATACTTAATAAATAGAATGGTAAATTAACCATTTTACTATATTTTTTTTATTGGGTTACTAAATGGCCACTTATTTATGAACAAAACTAACTTTTTTAATGGCCACTTTTTTCAGAATGGAGAGAGTAATAAATTAATTACTCTATTTAAAAGAAAAGTGGACTGTAATTTGGAACAAATGAAAAAGAAAAGTTAGCCTATTATTATGGAATAGAGAGAATACGATCATAAATCACACTATTGCATTTAATAAAATAAAAGCAATTATATATACATATATATATATATATATATATATATATATATATATATATATATATATATATATATATATATATATATATATATATATATATATATATATATATATATATATATATATATATATATATATATATTGACACAATTTATGATATAAAATAAAAGTAATTATTGTTTATTTATTTTTTACAATATGATGTGTTTAAAATATATTGATTGGCGTTAATTTTTTTTATGCAACTTACGTTACTTAGCATTGTGCTTAAAAAAAATTATAAAATGTCTTAAGAAAAATTAGATTATGCCAAATTTGAGTTATGGAAAGTTTTATACTCAACTACTGGCCACATTGAGTTGGATTAATATTTTATTATATTTGATATTATTGTAATTTGATATTTGAAAATTTTATAAGGTTGTCATTTTATATTAAATTTATATTTTTGTAATATATACCTAATAATTTGGTAAAAAAAAAAAAAGAAAAAGGAACATTTGATTATGGACAGCTCATAGGACATTGATTAATTACCACATGTTAAATCTTTTTAGTGATCAAGTGATCTATCGTGAGGCAGGACTTGCTATTTCCTTTTTATTTTTATTTTTCCCACTTTGTGGGTTAATTATTTATTCCATTAATTATTCTCTAATATGTGATTGGTTAATTTTTAGAGAGGCTTGGATTTCAAGTGGCAAATGTTTTCTAGTATAAAAAAATTTAATTAATTGCCTTCTAAAGAAATGGTAACGCAACCAACTTAATGTCCTAAGCACTCAATTGATGCCTTTAATCTTAGGTTTTGTTTGATTGGTAGAGGTGTATATAATCAAAATGGCAATTGGACTATAGCCAACCCCAATGTCTTTGCTTAGAAAAATTCCATTTTTCTTAAAGATAAGCTTCATTTATCAACTTCTGTAAAGGCGCGTGATTTACACTTCCATTATGATTTGGTTAGGAAAAAAAAGCCTTGAGTTGTCTTGTGCTATAATTTTTAAGTTTATACACTTTATTCATTAAAAAAAAAAAATTAATAGTTAGTTCTACAATGGTTTTTTTTTTTTTTACAACATTAGTTCTACCGTGTTATTTTATTGTAGATTAACCAAAAATTAACTCCTTTCTTAGAAAACAAAGGAAAGTCAAAATAATTAAAGTCAATTGATTTTATTCAATTGCGTTAATATTCAAAATAGTTTTTTTTTTTTAGAGAAATTCAAAATAGTTATTTAGTTAGGTGATGAATCCTTTCATTGTAATTTTTATATTATGTGTGTTTTTTTTAATATTGTGAGTAAGAATTAAATATGAATCTATTATTCAGATTATATACTCACTTAACACTAAGATATGTTTAGGTGTACTTTATATTGTGTTTACTTATTAATTCTATAATGAATGATTGATACAATTTATAGTTCAAAACCAAATATTATTGTTTGATAAGTCCAAAGTCACTAGGTACTATTGATGGAGGATCCCATTTAGGAGTAGGACCTATAGATAGAGAGAAGTGGGTTAGAAGCTCTTCGTGGTAGACCTAGTGGGGATCCTCCAACACTAAAGTTAGTAGAATTGAGAGAGTGTGAAAAGAGATAGAGAGGAGGTGGAGAGAGAGTGAACCTATCCTTTTTACCTTTTTCTTTACCTTTTATAGGGGAGAATGGGGATCCCCGTGTACTCTCTATTTTTATACCACATATTCTATTTTAACTATTTCACATATTACATTTTAACACCAAGAAATGAAGTGATTTCTAGAAATGGAAAATAATTTTCTTGATTCATTTGCATTTAACATGCATTTCTCTACCCTAATCTTTTAAATCCTCAAACCATTCGAGAATTTGAAAAAATAGAACTACAGTAAGGGTGCCTTAAAGTTCCTCCACCATAGCTACTTATGGTTATTTTGGCCGATTGATATTCCAATATCCTAGTTTCAAGAACTCTCAAACCGACTGATGTTGAAGAATCAGGTGTTCCCTAGCTATTGGAGATCAGCTTTAGTCCTTATCAGAAGTCCCTCACTCTCTAATTCGATAGAGCATATCAAAGAGTGGGCTTAGGGAGTAGATATATTCTTTCATTGCTTGTGATTCATCTATACTGTAGACAAAAATAGCTAATCTGATTGCATATGGTGAGCTCGATATGAAGGATGCTAGATGCTTGAATAAGAAGACAAGTAAAGGAGCTCAATATGGTGCAATTTGATGCCTGAATGTGCAAGTTGAGGAGCTCAGTCTAGAGGCAGCTGAGTGCCTGAAATGGTGAAGCAAATTGAAGAGCTTGAATTATAAGCGATTAGGTGCCTAAATGATGAAGCGAGTTGAAAAGCTCAAACTAAAGGCTGTTGGATGCCCCAATGCTAAAGATAGCTAGGTACCTGAACAGAGAGGTGAGTGCAGGAGTTCAGTACAGAGGCATCTAGATGTATAAATAGAATTGCGAGCTAAAAAATTAGATATCATGGTAATTTGATGCCTAGAAAGAGATGTGTGCTATATAATTGCCACATCATGGAGTGATCTTATAGTCTTCGATGCCACATCATATTGTGGACTTATATATGCCACATAGCTTTAAGTCTTTGAATCTTCTAATCTTTAAGTCTTTGTGTCTTCACTGGTCTTCAGATCTTTACAGTTGTTCTTCCTTTGATATCTTCAAATAATGTGTGTTATGTAAGAAGGTATTAATCAATAGCATGCCTCACTAAGAGATCTCACATAATATGCCTCACTGGTAGATGACTTAAATAAAACTGCCTCACTTAAAGAGGACTTACATAACAACAATGTGCCTTGCTTGAAGAGGACTTAGACAAATTGACTTATTGATATAAATCTCTAAATAGTTCAACTTTATCAATCAAAGACTTAAGAAGTTCATCTCACTATTAAAATCTTTGGATAATTCACCTCTTCGATTGAGGACCTATATGACCATAATAATGTGCCTCATTTAGAGATCTTTAAATCACAATGTGCCTTATTGGATGAGGACTTTAAATAATAATGCTCCTCATCATATGAGGGTTTTATAAACCCACCTTGCTAATAAAGGTCTTATATAATTTGCCACACTAATTGAGGACTTTAGTAACAATAATAAGGTGTCTTGCTTAGCGGTCTTTATGAAACATGCCTTATCAGTATAGGGCTTTTATATAATCTTCCCCATTAGGGAGTCTTCAAGAAAACTAGCCTCGTGTAAAGGTCTTAAATAATATTATATATATTCAATTGAGGATCTAGACAATTGCCTTGATGATAGAGGGCTTTAGGAATCTTGTTCCACATACAAAACTCATATAACAATAATAACGTGCCTCGCTTGGAGGTCTTCAAATAAAATGCCTCATCATTAAAGGTCTTAAAAGTCTATGCCTCACTCACAGAGGACTTTAAAGAAATATTGTCTCACTCATAGAGGACTTATAAATCCACCTCATCAATTATGGTCTTTAAGAAAGCCTACTTTACTAATAATAATAATTTGCTTTATTTATACAAAACCTAGAAAAATCATACCTCGTTTATAAAGGGCTTATATAATAATTTGCCTCAACTTATTGACGACTTAGAAAATCATACCTCACAAAAAAGGCTTTAAATATATGTCTCGCTTGCAGGTCTTTGAATAGTTTGACTCATCTATCAAAGACTTAAATAATAAGGTGCCTCACATAGAGGACTTTAGAAATCCACTTCATTTTGTCCATAGAGAACTTAAAGAATTCACCTCCTCAATCTAGGACATAGAATTCCATCTCACTCAGAGGTCTTCAAGAAATCTGCCTCGCCATATGAGGACTTAGATAATAATAATAGTATGGCAAATGTTCATTTAGTCTTTAGTGCCTTTTGTTGTAAAGGACTTTGTATAATGTACTCCCTAGATGAGGCTCATATGATGATAATTGCCTCATCGATTAAGGTCTTAGGAAATCCACCTCCTTGGAGGTCTTTATATAGTATGCCTCACTGAATGAGGATTTAGAAATCTACCTCTTATAGAGGTCTTCAAGAAAATCTACATCATTAATAGAGGACGATAATTTGCCTCTCTCATGGGAGGGCTTTAGCCTTATCTTAGCAAAGGCTTAGATGCATAATGAGAGGTGTGAGCTGGAGAGCTTAATATAGAGGCAGTTAGATGCTTAAATAATAATGCGAGTTGAGGAGCCTAGTATGAAAGCAGTTGAATGCTGAATGATTTGACAAGTTGAGGAGCTTGGTACAGAGGCAACTGGGTGCCTAAATAGTAATGTGAGGTAAGGAGCTCGATAGACAGGCAATTGGATGCTTAAGTAGTAATGTGAGCTGAGGAGCTTAGTATGGAGGCAATTGGGTGTCTAAGTAGTAATGTGAGCTAAGGAGCTTGATATAGAGGTAGTTGGGTGCCTAAATAGTAATATGAGTTGACAAGCTCAATATGAAGACAACTGGGTGCCTAAATAGTAATGTGCTTGGCCATATGGAGATTTTAGATAATTTACCTCACTTAGAGGCCTTCATGTAATATGTCTCATTAAATGAGGACTTAGATAATCTATCTCACTTACAAGCCTAAGCGTAATATGCCTTGTTAAATGAGGATTTAGATAATCTACCTCATTTGGAGGCTTTCTAGTAATATGCCTCGCCAACTGAGGACTTAGATAATCTATCTCACTTGGAGTCCTTCACATAACATGTTTCACCAAATGAGGACTTAAGAAATCCACCTATTTGGAGGTCGTCACATAATATGCCTTGCCAAATGAGAACTTAATATCATAATGATAATTGCCTCATCTATTAAGATCTTTTCATAATTTGCCTTATTAGTAGGTCTTTAAATAATAATTTTTCTTATTCTTATTCTTTTTCTCTTTTCTTTTCTTTACATGAATAGTATATAATTTTTCTTTTTGTAATACATTTGTGAATTTATTTTTTTACGATGAAATGAATGAATCAATTTTTCTTTAACTAGCTTCATAATGGGCTATCTTTCCCCCGTGGAGAGAAAACTTTTCCCTTAGAATTGACTGAACATAGGTCTCCATTAGCATTATTATTGACTCTATATGCAGAGCTCTTATGCTTCGTCTCAACAAAGTCTACTTACTTTATTCTTCATAAAGGTCTTCTATGCCCATTAATATGGGTCTTAGTGTCTTGTTTCGAAAAGGTCTTAGGTGCCATGGTGGGCTTAGGTGCTTTTTCTGTGGAAGGGCTTTTGCCTGTCTGCATAGCGCTTTGGATGCCTTCTCTGTGGAAGAGGTTTTACCTACCTACACAGGTCTTTGGGTGCCTTCTCTATAAAAGAGTTTTTGCCTATCATTATGCATGGCTTTGAATGTCATCTCTATGGAAGGGTTTTTGCCTATCACTATGCGAGGCTTAATGCCTAGCCAACATAGGAGTTGGTGCCTTATACTTGAAAGGGCTTTTGCATGTCACTATGAAAGGCTTTTTGTTGAATACAACTCACAAATTAATTTGAAAAACTTGATTCTTTCTACTAAGTCAAATATTGTTATCAAATGATAAATCCTTTACTTTTTCCTATCACAAATAAGGGATATACAAGTGTATTTGAAGATATAGTATATGCACTTTGAAACACCCTGAATTTCTAATTATTTTATAAAATCCTATTTTCATATGGAAACATATTATTTTATTATTTTCCTTATTAAAGTAAGAATTGGAATTATATTTTATTAAATTATAAATATTTAGATAATTTGAATATGTATTATTAATGGTAAATTTAGTATAATATTATATATGTATGTTATTTGATAATGTTAATGTGGATTTTTGGAGAATTATATTTTGGATTGTATTTTGATACTTGAGTATTAATAAAGGTATTAATTAATATTATAAGTTCGATTATAGTATTTTTATCGAAAGTTTGGATTTCCGTTATAATTACTATAATTATCGTTAATAATATTATTGATATATATATTTATGAGTATATGTTGTAAATTATTATTAATATGTAAATTATGAATTATTGTTAATTATTGTTATTGTTATTGTTATTATTATTATTGTTATTATTATGATTATTATTAGTATTAGTATTATTATTAATATTATTGTTACTACCATTATTATTATTATTGTTATTATTATTATGATTATTATGATTATTATGATTATTATTATTATTATTATTATTATTAGAATTATTATTTTGTATATACATATATGTAGGATTATGTTTATATGAATATATGAATATATGTATATAGTATATGGTTTAGTATATATATATATATATAGTATAACTGTGTTTAAGTTATGTAAAAAGAAAGCTTGTGATTGGTTGGAAAGCAAAGCAAAACGGGGAGTTTTGAGTGGTGCAGGAACGGGAAACGGGACAGGAGAGAAGAGAGAGAAAGGGAGAGGTCGAGAGAGAGAGAGAGAGGAGTTGGTGGCATTCTGGCGGGCGGTGGCGAGCACTGCCACCACCGCTGGGTAGAGGAAGGTCCAGCGACCTCGAGGGAGGTGGCAGCTCGATGATCGACGGCGGCACGGTGTCGTACGCGAGGAGAGAAGGACCGTCGGCGCCGCAACTTCAACTCAATTTTTTGGCCGATTCCGGCAGCGGAATCCAACGATCTTGGTGCCGTTCTACTCCTGAGGATGAGAGCTTCATTTTGGTACCTACCTTGCCCCCTAAGGACCACCGGAGGAGGAGATCGAAAAATGCAAAACTGAAACTTTGGAGGCATTTTTCGGTGGCTGGAGGGCGAGTGCCGGCGAGTGGTGACCATTTTTGTGCTCTTGGAGTCGAGGTGAACCTGCTAGTGTGGAGTTTCCCCAGATCCGCCACCACCAGCGGCGGCGCGTGGCGGCAACGCATGGAGAGATCCAGTGGTTCTGTTTTGACGTTCTGGTACGATCCTCAACTTCCGTATGCTTAGAATTTGTGAAGGTTAACCCGAAACCCTTGTATTTCAGTCGTTATATAAGTTATTTTATGTTTAGTAGTTCTTAGAGTATTTGTTAGGTTATCGAGTTTGTCCTAGGGATGAGTGTAATTCTTATCCTGATAATATTCGCTATTGCGAGGTGTCGGTGTCTGGCATCTTTCTAGTTCCAAGGCTGCTCTTATGAGGGAAGCTAGTCGGAAGCGTCGATAGTTAGGTGAGTGATACTCATTGATATATTATCCTGTTTCCATTTCATATGCATTGCTGTGTGTATATATATGTATATTATGCACTACTACTGCATATATAAGCATTTAACATTTGATTGTGAATGATGAACTGATATTCTGTATTCTGTGCTGTATTGTGGTTGTGATTGATGGATGGAGGTCGGAAGGATACAATACCACCTAGGATTATGGGATTGTTATGGCTATGATTTGGATTATGATGGATTCAGAAGATGAGCTATGACTGATGGATGCTGGCCGGGCCTACTCATCGCCAGGGCCGCTGTCAGTCGGGTCAGGGTTGCGTGGTACAGACCAGTAACGGCCGGACCCCTTGGATATAAGAGACAGATTATTTAGATTCAGAGAGCTAGGGTAGGGGGATCGGCTCCCCATATTGAGTATTGAGTATCAGTGTGGTACTGTGGACCATACCCCATCATTGCTTGAGTAGATGATTTGTCTGATTATGTGGCATAGTGCATAGCATGTGCATTAGACTCTATCTGTTGGATACCAATTTAATATATTAGCTGATATCATTCACTGAGTCGAACGCTCATTCCTGTTCATCTTGTTGCTTTCAGGTAAGGGAATGAGCCGGTGAATGAATGTAATTGAGTAAACTGCCAATTTCCCTTCGGCAGTAGTTTGTACTGTTGAGTATTCAGAAATGTATATAATATATGTATAATAGTAAATATAACTTTAGAACTCTGCAATGTTACACTTTGTATTTGTGCTTTGTGTATTATTTTAGTTATGTATTTTAAAGAGTTGTAATCTGTTGTCAAGCAGAACTTTTTTAATTTACTATTTTCTGAGATTTATGGAATAAGTGAGTTGTTGGCCCAAGAATATTTATATTGTGTTGATATTATTTTTGTTCTACTTACCTCATTTAGGCCCATAGGCCTTTTCAGTTGGGCTTTCAGTTGTGTGTGTTTTGGGTCAGGCTTACTACTGGCACTGGTAGCCACGTGCATCTCCCGTGTCCTAGTGCCAGTCACGTGCCATCGGGTTTGGGGTGTGACACGCTTTGTGAACCATAAATTCATTGATGATACATATTTCAGTTATGTAATGATAATTAATATCCATGTGAATCATAAATTATGAGAAGCCCTAGTAAGCGTAAATAACTTAATGAATTTGACCTTGCAATAGAGTTATTTAGTAAATTCTTTTCAAATAGAGCATGTTTTAAACTCAAATTAATCAATTTATTTCAAATAATGAATTTTAAAGAAATCCTTCACAATGATTTGGAACTTTTGAAATTTTGAGGGACTCCTATCCCTGACCAAAATAATGAATTTGCCCAAAATCCATTTTATTAAAAAAATTACTTTTAATATAAATATCCATTTTAAGCATCAATTCGCATTTAAATTGGCATTTAAAATGCATAATTAATCATGTATCATGCTGAAAGAATATATTTTCTATTGATGATATATAATCATGGAAAATAATTTTATGCATGTAAAATTATTAATGTATATGTATTTTACTTATGCAATTAATAATGTCAAATTAAATTTAAGGCACGATAAATATATGAAACATGTTTGGACTGGCATGTTTGATCTTGAAAATTGCTTCAAATGTCTTTAGATCCATAAGAATGTATTACAAATGGAAGAAATGTCTTCGACTTGAATATGCTACTGGCTAGTAAAATCCTCGGAGAAAAAATTTTTCATGCTAGACATAAGCAAATTATATTCAAAGTATCATAGCCTAATAAAAATTATTGAAATTTGGGCCTCTTGCATTGAAATAGGCTTATATTTTTTTATTGGGTCTTAGTATATTAATGTGTCTTGACTTAAAAAATAAATAATAAAATAATAATATGCTTGTTAGGAGAGTTAGAGCCCGTTTGGCATTACGTTTAAAAAAAGTACTTTTCAATAAAATATTTTATATTTTTTTAAAAATTACTTTTAAGTAAAAGCAAGTAAATTGATGTTTTTTTCAAAAACATGTTTAAAAAAAGTAGTTTATAAAAAATAATAAAAATCAAATAATAAAATCAAAAAAATTCTAAAAGTGTTTTTTTAACCCCTTACAGCAATCTCAAACACACCCTTAAACAATCGAAAATCCAAATGAAGATAGATGTGTACAATATTTGAATTAATATTAATTCAATAACACAAATGTCATGACAATATGATTATGTGACAACATTTGTAGAAAAATATTCATCTGTGTCATGCAAAGTCTGAGTAGATGTCACGACCCATCTTTGAGCCGCGACTGTCCTAGGGCATAGGGAGACGTAAGGTCACCTAAACCCGTAGAACAACCTATAACTCATAAACTATTACCATTACGTTACCCTTAACCCAAGATCGTAGCCATAATTCCCATGTAATAGTCATTCATCATCTAAATTCATTTTCATATTTATCGCTTTTGAACTTCATTTTCTAGTATTCTAATTGCAACTCAAGTGAATATTAATTAAGTATCTGAACTGTATTGAGATAATATCCAATCACACATACTAATAATATTCTAAGTTATATAATTATTACAGACTTTTGACAAAACATGGAGCTCTAGAGTGAAACCTCCAAAATTATAACAAAATATGTACATGATGATACCCAAAATTAGCAACGCAATTTCCAAGCGGAGATGTAGAACTTGGAATTTACCTTGCCAAACCGTCAACTGATCCTGAAAATAAATAACAACTACGGGGTGAGACAGAGCTCAGTGAGTACATAATAAAACTGTATAAAATAAGTAAGTGATAGGTGGTTTAGTGATAATTTCTTATAATAATGAAGTGAAACGGATCAAGAATCATTCTTATGGAATAGTTTTCCATATACAGTAATTATTGCATTTTTAGCAGAATATTTCCTTTATGGAAACGGTGTGTTTCCCACATTATCATTATCATTCGAGTGGCGACTTATGCCTTGCTCACTCCTATATCAGTCACACGTACAACTGATCGGGTCGCACGTACTGGGGGCCATAAACCCTTCCCAGCTAGGGTTTGGATACTCTTTACCCTATCCGCAGGTTTATTACTATTGTGCACAAGGCTGATGTATTGCCCCATATCAGAGGGGTATTCTGCTTATCACAGTATTATAAAAACATTTTTCCTTTCCATCCATGAAATAATTCAATGGATAATATATCAATAAATAATCAAAGTTCCCATCATTGATCATATTAGGAAATGAAGCAATAAGGCTCATGTGGCCAAGTGCCATAAGGGATATTTAATTCAATAATTGGTAAGCATATCATGCATGCCAAAGAATTGCAATGCATTTTAATTAGAAAAGTGATCCAACATTTAGGCTTATATTTAAAGCACAAGAAATATAATATTATTAGGTACTCACCTCTTGCTCCTTTGCTCCTATACTGATAGTTCTAACGCAGAGTATAACAAGGCTCCTCGGTATCCCGAGCAATGCCTTTACCTTTCGATCTACAAATACATCCAAATAATCATACATTAATTCCTACTCCTTTAACTTGCTAATCTCATTCTAACTCAACTTAACATTAACTTCCTATTACTAATCACCAAACACATTCCAATACATTAAACAATAACATACATAAACACACTAATTATTTAATCATTTTATTTCAAAATCCCATGTTGTCTAAATCCTTTCATTAAAATAATTAGGTTCCTTTTCCTTCCTAATTCCTTAATTAAATTTTATGTTTATCAAACTAATGCTTAAACAATCAACATTCATTCACCCATTAAAACTAATCTCTTCCAATTCTCATAAACCCTAACTTTACCAAATTGGGATGATTTGGGGAAAACCCAAAATTTCTCAATCAAATCTCAAATTGATCTTGCCAAGATAAAATTAATGTTATGCAAAGCCTACCATAACAATCAAACATCAAACTACACTTCACATTACACACTTTCCTTATATCATGCATTATGCCTTCAAGAATTTCAATTTTTGAATAAAATCTCTAAATTCAAATTTTACATTTTTAAACCACTTTTCAACATCCCAAATAACCTTAGATATTGTTAAAAAAAATTTTGGACACTTCCCCTAAAATTCCTAGTTTGGCCGAACCTTATGTAAATTTCTCTTCATTGATCTTTCATGCTTCCCTTGTTATTATTCACCTATTAAACCCCAAATCCTTAACCCCAATTCTCATATTTCATCACTTAACATGCCAAACTAACTCTTCTTCAAATCATTCCACCAAAATCCAATTATAGAAATCAAAAGAAAAGGAATAATTGCTAACAATTTATCATACTTAGGCTAAGGAAAGAAAGGAATCACTTAAGCAATAAATCTCACCTTGAAATGCTCCAAATTTAGCTCTAAGTTGAAGAACAAGTTGGGAGGTTTTTAGTCTTTGGTGAGGGTGAAATTTTTGGTGTAGGTTACAAATGAAATGGTTTAACACAATTTCATTTTATATACAAATAAAATCAATGGTGGTGATTTAATCACACAAAATCAATGGTCACATTTTTACTTGAAATGGAGGGCTAAGATTGATCAAGATGGATGGTTGAGATGGCCCTTAGGTGTATGGTGACTAAGCATCAAAATAATGAACACCATCATCACCAAAGTGAACATAATCATGGTGATGGAAAAGTAGGAGGCTTAGGTATAAAGTTGGCATAAGTCAACAAATATGGCTAACCTAATTCCTTTCTCATCCTAACCCCTAATTAACTTGTTCTAACCATTCTTTAGTTAAACTCCACCAACATTTGAGGCCTTAGGGCCGGCCACTCCATGGGCTTGGGCTTTGAGTCCAAAAGCCCATTAACAAGCCCATCCGAAAACGTTTCCCGAACTTAAAATTTTTTCATAACTTTTTCCTTTCCCTTTCACTTGGTAGTTTAAATCTTACCTTCCCATATCATAATAAGCCTAAACTAAGCCATATTGCCTAAAATTAATTCAATAAAACATACAATAAATATTCCTATCTCATAAATGTACACACTCAAGCGCTTAGCACCAACAAGAGTTTCTATCATCCTATCACTATGTCATTGATACTATACCCAAAAATTTATATTTTATGGTATTATTATAACTCTGATGAGCTATGGAGACCTTGGGTATTACAGTAGACTTCAATAATTTTATGCTCAATATTGTAATAAAGAGTAATTTAATAGCATTTTTATGAACATAGCATGTTATAAACTCAAATTAATTCATTTAATTAATAATGAATTCTAGTTAAATCATGCACAGTGATAGAAATAATTTTGTGCAATTTGAGGGGCTCCTATTCCTTCACAAAAATAATGGACTTGCTCAGAATCCATTTTAGAAAATAATTTGTGTGTGAAATAGCATTCAAAATGCATAATTAGTCATGCCTTCTCAAATATAATTTAGCATTTATGATAAATAATCGATCATGCATTATTTGCATGGAAGCATTTTTAGCGTATAATCACAACAAATAAATTACCCATGCAAAATTATTAGTATATTTGCATATTATTTAAGTGATTAATATTGCAAAATGAAATTTGAAGTATGAAAAAAATGTAGCAAACTTATAAGGAAAGGTGTGAATGGCCTCAGAGATGGCTTAAAATAATTTTTGGATCCATAAAATGTACTGTAAAGCTGAATAAGTTGCTTTTTCATGGTCTAATCAACTGATTTGTGATATTCCAATGTGAATCCAAGATGGAGTTTCAACAAATTGGTTTTGGAATCGGGAAGTACCCATGAAATGCAAAATTGTGTTGGTCGGTAGCTGTTTGGGGACGTGCCGATGCTGGAGTGACATCTGGAGATGAGGAAGACATCATTAGCTTCATCTCGGCATCAGGATTTCAAAAATATTGTTTGTTCATCGTCATTCTTTGCTGTTTGGCTAGAAACTTTCAAAGGTTTGGTTTGTTATTTTTTGATCTAACTTTTCTGTGACAGATCGGTTGTTTGGTTGGTATTGGTAAGAAAGAGACAAAAGTGAGACGATTGAAAGCAAAGAAGCAAGTGGAAATTGGAAAATCGGTGAAAAGAAAAAAGTAGATGGGAAGGGTTTTTAAATTAATATCACATGAATCAATCATAATCATTAGATTTATTTTGATCTAATGGCTAGAATTAAAGAGTATGTGTTGAAAAATATTATGTGTAATTATTTTGTAAATGGTAAAAAATCCACATATTACAGTCAAAAGCCAAAAAAAAAAAAAAAAAGTTATATGTTAACAAGCTCTTAAAAAAATGAGGGCCCTTATTATTGGGGAGGCCCTAGGCAGTTGCCTATGTGGCTTCCCCTTTAAGCCATCTCTGCTCCCTCAAGAAAAGATGTATATACTTCTATTTTCATAAAAGTTAAAAAAAAATAATTAATTTAGTTAAAAGTATGATTTTTATTTTATATTTTTCATCAATACTTTTTCACTTGTATTAATAAATAATTATCTTAAAAATAATTATTGTTAAATTTTTTAATGCTAAGTCTCAAAACTAATAATAAAGTTTTATTATTCTCATAAAAAATTAAAATTTCATTATTAATTAACGTTTTAGCAACTCAACCCTTCCATATTTTAGTTAATAATTCAATAAAATTAGTTAATGGTATATTTATAAACATGTAGTGCATTAACGGTGAAATATATTAAATAAAGATATAATAATAAATTAATAAATTAACTACTTTTTAAAAAAGAAAAGTGACTTATAATTTGAAAAAGACGAAAAACAAAAGTGAATTTATCTTTTTCAGACGAGGGAGAGTATAGTTTTTTATGTCTAATAATTAACAGTAAGTTGTGCTACACCATTTTGTGGAAATCTTAAAATCCCCATATCAAACTTGATTTAGAAGGACAAATGGAATTTTCATTCTCATTAATCATCATGAGCATTGTTTAAAAAGATATGTGGGAAGTATTTTTTTTACATGAGATGAGATATATTAGACAAGTTTAATAATAATAGAGAGAGTTACTTAAGGATTTGAGATTTGAGAGTTGGTAGGCGTTGAGCAAGAGAAATTATATAATACAATCATGAAGAAAAAGTTATTAAAAAAATCTTTTAATAAAAAATCTACATTCATACAAAAATATTAAGGAAGACATCACTAGCTTCATCTCGACATCAGGATTTCAAAAATATTATTCGTTCATCATCATTCTTTACCATTTGGCTATAAACTTTCAAAGGTTTGGTTTGTCATTTTTCGATCTAAATTTTCTACGACAGATCGGTTGTTTGGTTGGTATTGGAATGAAGGTGGATGGGATAGGAGTCCAACCATGTAAAAATCTTTGGAGAGGAGTTTTGGTTTGGCTAAAAAATTGATCAAAAGCATCGGTAGTTGAAAAAAATTGATCAGTGAGTGGGCTATTTTTGGTGGTCGTAGCAATGATTTTCTAATGGTAGGCCAATCGAGGCTGGGCAATGCAATGGCGGCAATGGTGACGATCAATGGTCACCGAAAATGGACTCACTAGAATTCAGTAGCATTTTCTCTCTCCTTCCTCTCTCTTTCTCTTTCTTTGAACTGCATGTTTCATTTTTTTATTTGTATTTTTTTATTGTTGATCTTGAATTTTTGGTTGATGATTTGTAGATTCGGTAATGAAGGATGCTCAGATCTTGCCAGAAAAAATGGTGATGACCATATTTAGATGGTTTTTGATGAAAATAAAGAGTTAGGAACGCAGCTTTTGCACGTCGTTTTCCATAAATGGTGCCATTTGATAAGTCCAAAGTCACTCGGTATTATTGATGGAGGGGCCTAGCTAGGAGTAGGATCTATAGACAGAAAGAAGTGGGTTAGAAGGTCTGCGCAGTAGATTTAATTTTTCCTTTAGCTTTCATATGAGAGAATAGAAATCTCTTATGTAAGCGTATTTCCTTACTATTGGATATCAGTTTTAGTCCTTGTGATGATTGAAATGATGACACACACTTGCAATTAAAAAAATTCTTAAGCAAAGCATAATAATCTCTCTCTTTCTCTATCATATTTTTTTTGAAGTAATTTATATCTATCAAATAGAAAATATAAATATATTATCAAATATAAAAGATAAACAATAATTTTGAATTCTAGTCTAATTTGTAGGTTGCAACTTTCCTCTAATTGTGAGAGTTGGGTTGAGTTTGGATAGTCCCATAAATATTTAACATCTTCATTTATAACCATAAAAATTCATATAATATAAAAAAAAAAAATTTGATTACCAAAATTAACATCTCACATATCATTAATAACACACCACTCTAATTAAAAAATTATTATTATAAATTGGAAATAGCGTACCATGAAAATTCATACAATACAAAAAAAAAATGATTACCAAAATTAGCATCTCACATATCATTAACAACATACAACACTACTATATTTTAGTAATAAAAAAACCATTACTATAAATTGGAAATATTGTACTATACTTATTAGCTATTGGATTAGTGACATCCTGCAATAATATTGTTGACCAAAAGTTCAAAAAAGATGAAAATTTGTACAAATATTAAGCGCGTTTTTTCCACTCGCACTCACCAGAGAGTGGATTTGCACCAATAAATAATAGAAATGGATTAGCACTTATAATAATAATAATATTAAAGAGAGAGAGAGAGAGGGAGAGAGGAAAGCAACTGACTTTGCCTCTCCTCAACAGATTTAAAAATGTTTTCTCTTTGTTTGCACAGAGAAAGAAAGGAAACAGAAAACAGACTCTCTCTCTCTCTCTCTCCCCCCAAAGTCCAAAGGAATTGCCTTTTCTTGAAAACAAAAATGGTTTTGATATGGGTTTTGTTATTGGAGGAGGTGATGGATGATAATAGTAAAAGTAACAACTAGTTTTTTTTTTTTTTTTATTATTAAAAATCAATTGCAGAATATTGTAATCTTCCAACAATAACTCACTACGAGCAAATGGGTTGCTTTGAAATTGATTTCTGTCACTACCCATATGCATATAACCCTCTTTCTCTGCCTCTTAATGGCTTCTCTTTTCAATATATATTGTTTCTTTATGTGACTTTTATATATTTTCTCTGTTTCTCTCTCTTCCTTTACTCCAACTTCTTGGGTTGTTAATCTCAGTTTATGAGCCACCCCTTATTGAGACTTGTGTTTTGATGATTTCATTTTTTCTCTTCTTATAACCGTCCCTTCTTTTACTTCTATTGACTTAGACTTAGACAGACTTACCTGGTAAGCTTCTCTGTTTTCTCTCTGCTTGTGTGTGTATATAAATGCGTAAATTGGGTTTCTTTGTTGACCATTTCTGAGCACCATTCACGCCTTACTTTGTTGGGTTTGTTTTCTACATGTTTTTCTTCTTCTTTGTGTGTGTGTGTGCGTGTGTTTTTTTTTCTTTTTCTATATCTTGGATATTGATGAACTTATCGGATTGATTATTTACACTTCTCATCTCTGAGAAAACTGTTTCTTTCAGCTTTTCTGTTGTATCACTATTGATGGTACAAAAAGATTCTTTCATTTGGTTGAATTGGGTTTATATCCTTCTTAATTCTTTTATTGAATCTAATCAATTCATGAATGTGGTCATGAGCTCTCAATTTTTCATTTGTGTATGTGAACTCTGATTATTGGTTCTTGTTTTAGAGTTCTTTTTTATAACAGTTTTTGATATAGATATGAATGATTGATTTAATTTCTCACTTCCTAGAATCCTCATCATCCATTTTTTTTTGGTCTTTTTTCCCTTTTATTTTCTTTCTATGTTCGTTCCTCCAATTTAGCAAATATTGCTGATACTGATTTTTTTTTTTTTTTTTAAAATACAGAGAAGTTTAGATTTTGAAAGGTTCAATCCATGTCTAAAGGAAAACATATAGGGGGTGAAGAAGAAGGGGGTGATGTCTGCAAAAATGAGTCAAGTCTTCATAAAAAAGGGGTGCTTGGTGGGGATTCTGGCAATAGCGTTTGGATTACTTCTAGTAGTCCTCCGTCAAAAAGGCTTAACGCAAGTGAAACTATTATAAGGGAAGATGATAGAAGCTTTGTGATCGGAAATGATCATAATCTTAGCAAGAAAAAGATCCTAGAAGAGGATTCTGGTAATAGATTTCGGATTACTTCTAATAGTCTTCCACCAGAAAAAATTAGTACTTGTGTAGAACCTCAGGATGCAGATTACTCCCAAGTTCCCCAGCTCAGTGATGAGGTAGAGAATCAAATTTTGGCAAGGGTTCCAAGATCAGAATACTGGAAATTTCCATTGGTTAACAAGCGAATTTTCGGTCTCATGAAAAGTGGTGAGCTCTTTAAGATTAGGAGAGAACTGGGGGTTAAAGAATCATCTGTTTTTATCTTTACCACCGGAGATAGTGGTTGGTGGGCATTTGATAGACAATTTAGTGCTCGCCGAAAGCTGCCAGATTTGCCTGCAGATTCTTGTTTTTCTTCTGGAGATAAGGAAACAGTTTGTGCAGGAACTCATTTGATCATTTCAGGCAGAGAAATAAATGGTGTTGTTGTTTGGAGATATGAATTGGAAACAAATAGCTGGAGAAAAGGTCCTTCCATGATCACTCCTCGGTGTCTTTTTGCTTCAGCTCCTTGTGGTGCTTTTGCTTTTGTAGCTGGTGGGGTGACAGAAGCTGGTGCTGTTCTAAATTCTGCTGAAAAGTACAATCCTGACACCAAGACATGGGAAACTCTTCCAAGGATGCAAAAGAAAAGGAAGCTTTGCTCAGGTTGTTACATGGATAACAAGTTTTATGTGATCGGTGGGCGAAATGAAGAGGGAAGATGTCTTACTTGTGGAGAAGTCTATGATGATGATAAAAAGTCATGGGAAATAATTCCTAACATGTTAGAGGATACTCCTGTCGCGACTTTCCAGTCTCCACCTCTCATTGCTGTTGTGAACGATGAACTTTACTCGCTTGAGACTTCATCGAATGAGCTGAAAGTTTATTCAAAAAGGAACAAAACATGGAGGAAATTGGGACAAGTACCAGTGAGAGCTGATTCTTCAAGAGGATGGGGTGTAGCTTTCAAGTCTCTAGGCAATGAGCTACTTGTAATAGGTGCATCTACATCTATGGTCTCTTATTCAGGAGATGGCATGGCCATATACACTTGCTCCCCAGGTGCTGAAACAGAGGAATTGCAATGGAGGCCTCTTGAATGTGGCAGAAACAGGCTGAGTAATTTCATATTAAACTGTTCGGTTATGGTAGCTTGATTGAAGAGAGTTGTTTGTTGTTGGAAGCAAGTCGAATAATAACTATAGTTAGAAACTAGGATTTGGCATGGTAGGGGCTTCCATTCCATAAATATATTTTAATATTTATAAGTGTATTGCATGAGGAAATCCCTCCAAATTGTGTAATGGGAGGGCTATGTGAAGGAATACTGCTGAATTATCTATCAAGCATATTGTTTGCATTTTATTCTCAGTACAGGATCCTTGTCAATTGCAGTCGTTTCAAGTCCTGATCTTGTCTAGTCTGTGCTGTGAATATATTTAAAGGTTTTGCTTGATATGTCTGCTATAGATTTTGTTTAAAATCACACAAGTTCTAGAAAGCAATAATTTTTTATAGCTTACAGGAATGCCCGGCTCGGCTCCTTGATCAGTATTGTGAAGGTAATTTTTCCTGTGCATGAAACTGACATTAAGTGGAATGGCAATATTACTTATTTTCATTGAAAACTGATGCTGTTACTACGAACTGTATCCATTTGAAAGCTTTTCTGCATTTTGTTAGTACTCAGAAAAGAAAACCCGATGAGCAACATACAATTGATTCCCATTCTTAATCTAATCAAATAGCTAATTTTGAAGAAACATCTTCCACTGTGGGGATTGTTCAAAGATATCAAATTATCAATCATGAAATTCTAATTGGAAATCAATAAAAAGTGGGAGTTCAAAATAAGAAAAACAGAATTTTAGCAAAGCAATGCCTAATTGCCCCGTGGAGGCTCACCCAATAATGATGGAATTGATTTCCCTGATGTTGTCTATGACAGACTTGTTCACTCAGTCAACAAGTACCTGCTTTTTTCCATCAGATTTTAACCCATTGCTTTGCAACAATAACAATTCAACTTCATATATGTAATGCAAAGTTCTGGCATAGACAAAGGAAAACTCTATCGAGCAGATTATTAACTTCAGTTGATAGCCCTCTGCTATGACTATAAGAGGTTTTATTAGAAGGAAAATCGATTCCTATTAGCCTACAGGGGAAAATAGATCTGCAGGATTTGTTTTAAAATAATTCCTATGACTAAGAAATGTTTATCAGGCTACTACTATCAAAGTGAGATAAATCATTAAATGATAATAAAATTTCAAATTTCAAATTCAATTGAAGGGTTAAAATCATAAATTTATGATGATTAAAGAAATTTTGTTGCAAGGGATGCTAATGGTGAATGGATTGATGCTTTTAGTTCTAATATTGGTGTATTGCACAGTGAAACCTTAGCAAATCAACAAGGCCTTTAAGCTCATTAAGTATGAACGGTTGGGAAGTTGGGAAAAGCAACAGAATCAAGATGATAAAGGGCTAAAGACAAAGAACTTCTCAATGCACACATGATAATGTTGTACTTTGTAGAACAGTACATTGTAATACAACAAAGGTACATCAAGAAAAAAGATAGAATGCCTTAGAAGGTAAACTTTATTATATTCTGCTTTGCCACAAACATCAGCAATTCTGTTCCTCCATATGGATAATGCATCGAGGCCTTTCCCCTTTAAGCATGTACTTGAATGCTTTGTTGATGTACACCTGAGTGAGTGATGGAATTTTCTAATTCAAGTTCCTACACAACATTAATCCAAGAAACCAATGAGTTCATAGATATTGTAGCTACAGAACTCTCTTCATTGCTGAAAATTTTTAATAACAGAACTGTGAATTGTGCATTGGCACACTACTACACCTTCTTCATGAATCTCTCCACAACAGAAGGGAGGTCAGACTGAGGCTTGTAGTTTTTGAAGAATGTACCCTATTACTTTCATTCAGGACTTTCATGGGGTGAGTCTTGAAGAAAACAACTTTATGCGGCACTCCTACAAGGACAGCAGTTTTATCAATAGTGTCATTTAAATTAGAATATATTTAACAAAGCAAGAGCCAGAAACTGAGTTAGAGCTTGGGAGTAGGGTTTTTAAAACCGAACCGGTGATTGAACGGGTCAAATCACTGGTTTCCAGTCTGACCGGTTCAAGAGTTTTACTATAAAATGCCATATTTATATATTTTTTAATATTTTTATGTGATTAATATAATATATTAAATTATAACCATATAAGAAAAACACATCTAAAAAAAATACATTTAACGAAATACCAAATTTAAATACATATAAGAAAAAAAAAACAAACACAATAAAAGTTTAATTTTTTTTTAATAATTTTCAAAATTGGACTGATTCATCTTATTCGGCTAGTTCTCTAATTTTTTCGATTCAGCCGGTTCAATTTTTTTTAACTGGAAATCCGGTTATTTAGAGGCAATCAAACCATACTGACCTCCGATTCCCGGTTCAGTCTGATTTTAAAACAATGCTTGGGAGCATATATACATCATGACACATTCAAAGGCAGAGATCATTGCTTTGATGTTTCTAGTACATTCAACACTTATATATGTCTACTCCTTCATTAGTCATCTTAGTCTGCAGCTGGGATATGTTTGCCACTGATGAATTTTTTGCCATAAATATCCTTACTTTAGTGCTTTGGCCATTAGGACTTTCCCTCCTAGCTATGTGCATAGCGTAAGACCCTTTGTGTATCTTCCTCAGCACATATTCGGCTTCTGCAGGTCTCAAACATTTTAACCATAGAAATGAATAGACTTTCTTGTACATAATATCATGGTGGAGTGAGAAGTAGGAGCATTTATATTTGACCTTCGTCACTTCTGCATGACCTAAGGGTAGCTCTCCATCTATGAGGTACTTTATGATTGGATCCATCTAGCAAGATTGATCATCCAACTCCATCACTTTCTCTCTTTCATGGATGCTAGAGTGTTCCACAGTACCTACAAAATTTTTTACGGTAGCTCGATTGGTTGCTGCTAGTTTGCTTAAACTATTTACTTTGTTGTTCTCCTCCTCAGAATCTAGAATAGTTGCACCTCAACATTTCAGTCTTTCATTCGTTGTATTTTTAGCCTTATTGATGTACTTTGCCATAATTTCATCCTTGGCCTCAAATTCCTCCTTCAATTGGTTAATGATCAACTAGGAGTCACTATGAACTTTGAGATTTAACAGTTGATGGCAATCAACGAGTTATAACTAATAAATGATTGCATTGTATTTTGCCACATTATTGTTGGTTGATAACTTGAATCTCGTAGCATATTTGCAGCAGGCCCTCTAATCTATTCAAAACTATGTCAACTCCACTCCCATTAGCGTTGCATATTCCATCCATACATAAACTTCAAGAAACATTAGTATTGTATGAGGATGATTTAGAATCAAACCTGTTTTTCATGCTAGGTTCTAGCAAGGTTGGAGGAAGCTCCTCAGCAAAGGAACATTCTAAAATGAATTTTGCTAAAGCCTGTGCTTTAATGGCTAACTAAGGCCTATACTGCAAATTATATTGTCCGGGCTTGACTAACCATAGCAACATCCTCTCTAAAGTTTATGGCTTGTGCAACACCTTGTTCAGGGACTGGTTGGTCACTGCTACCACTTAGTGAAACTGTAGTTTGTACTTCTTTACAGATTAGGAGTAAGGTATATGCAAGCTTCCCTAAGGGTTGATAATTAAGCTTGGCTCATTGGAGGACTTCACTAAAGTAGTAAACTGATTTTTGGACTAATCGTTCGTCCCTTATACCAATACTGAGCTTATTGTTTGGTCTGAGGCAGATAAGTACAATAACACCTCCTCAATTGCTGAGATCTGACTCAACACTTGTTCTAAGCTTAAGAGCTTCCTCCTCAAAAGCTGCTTAGCACTCCTCAGACAACTCAAAGGTCTTTGTCTTTCTGAGTTTCTTGAAGATGGGTAAGTATTTTTCTGCTGACCTAGACATGAGCCTATTGAGAGCTACAATCTAGCTAGTAAAGCCTTTATACGTCCTTGATGTTATGAGATGGACTCGGGTTTTGCTTAATCAACATTCTGGTAATTGATAAATGGCTAAAAATACTCATATGAAATTATTTTTAAAAATTGAGAAACTTATCGAGTTAAAAAATTGTTAGACATCAAAATAGTATATTTTAAAAAGTTCTGATACTAATAGTATAATTTTTCCAATTAATAATTGCTATTAGAGAATTTACATACGATTAGTAGTAGTACTTGACACCTTGACTCTTTAATCTTTTAATTTAATATATATATATATATATATATATATATATATATATATATATATATATATATATATATATATATATATATATATATATATATATGTTATAATATGTTATATTATCAACTTTGTACAACAAAGTATAATAGAATATTAATATATTTTAAAATTATAATTATTTTTATGTTAAATTATAAAAGTAAATAATTAGAATTATATATCATTGATTATACATATGAGTTAAGGAAAAATGCTTAAACAAATTATACATGTGATAAAATTGAAATTAATTAACTTATTATGAGTTTCGAATCTCCATAAATCCATAAAAACAAAAAATGGTTGTTCTTTGGTCTACCTGGTACACCAATCCTCACCATTGATTATGTGTAGTAAATAATTTTTTGCCAAAGAATTGATCAAGAACTAGTAAATATGGGTCCCAATTAGCTTCTTCTTCTTCTTTTTTTTTTTTTTTTCCCAATGAAGATATATTTGCTAGCATTGAAAAAAGACAAAAGCCTATACGTCGGTACAAATACACTAAAAAGTTAGCAATATACAACATATGGATTTAATATCTAAACAACACAACTACCCAAATTGGTTTTTTTTTTTTTTTTTTTTTTTTTTTTTGGAATAGGGCTTTAAGCCCAACAAACCAGCTCTAGGGCCTACAAGAAAATTTGTATTTCTAAATTGCCCCTTGCCCTTCCATACTCCATAACTCTCTATCATCGTCTCCTATGAGGACTAAATGAAAGAGAGCACCAGTTAACGCAGGTTAAGAGCAATTGAACTAACTTTAGAATACATGCACAAAAAAAATCTCCACTGCAAACAAGCTTTGCAACAGAGAAAATGAAGATTTGACCATTGGACAAAAGGTGTAGGCTCTCCGCTGAAGCCAACTTGACCTAGCATTGACATGGTCTATGTCACATACCATAGATCTCCTCTACAGAAGCATCTTAGTTCTCAAGCACCTTAGATTGGAGAAACCATGGCTTTTGCTAACAAGATCTTCCCCAATCTACCTTCCTCCATACAAACCTAGCACTGCCAATGAATGATGAAGGAGGAGGACAAGTTGGACTGAGCCGGAGATTCCAATGGCATACTCACCAACAACAATCGAATTCCAAAATGCAACAAACCCAATTAGAGCAGGAGACATAAAGAGACTACAACCTCCAATTATTGACATAACTAATCGAAAATCATAAAATTAGATAAAAAAAAAAAAAAAAGAAGAAGAAGAAGAAGAGAAGCTGGTATTTCCTCTGGTGGCCAGAGCCACCAGATGGGAGTTCCAATAGGAACCCTAGAAACCTAAGTAGAAAGCTTAAGAGAGAAAGAAAATAGGAGCCTCTCAGAGATTGTTTTACATATTCATCCCCACTTAGCTAAAATGAAATATGAGATAAAGTGACATGACATGTTGATTATTTAATTTTCCATAATTATCTTTCTATATGTTAAAAAAAAAAACTGACTATTGGATATATTAATATTTAATTTATGATAATCTTTTTTTTAAAATCAATTTATAATAATCTTAATAATAGTATAATAAGCAAGATTACAAGTGAACTGCTGCTTAAAATATCGACTCCATTCAGCCATAGCACAAGAACACACTCTAATTTTTGTAAGAATATGAGCTCCAGCCAATCCTTGCCAAGAGTTTTCCAACTTAAACCAGACCCTACTCCCTTAACCATGAATTTTCAAAATGAAACCGTGGAGCTCTCCTGACAATGTGCAAAAGTGAGGCTGACATGTTTAAATAGGCAGGCAGAGCATAATTTTTTGAAAATGAAACAAAGTATTAACTATGAATTTTTGCTATGGAAGGTGATACTTTGTTTCGTTTCCATTAAATATATTTTTAGTTTAAATATTAACTAAAATAATATTTGATTACATTATATTATATCTCGTATGGTCCACTAAGTATACTCTAGAGTTTCAAAAATAAAAAACAAATTCCCCTGAGAAACTTCCTATGTTTCTAACAATCTATTACCTATCAATGTGATTCCTGTTCTTCAACAATTACCTCTCATTATCATTATCCCATTCTGCAACATTCACCGATCTATTATCATTATCCTGATAATTCATTTCTAAAATAGAAGGGACTCATTAACAATATTATTTTAAAGTGAAGGATGGAATAGTAAGTTGCCTAATGTGTTAGTTTCCATAAATGTAAATTTTTTTATTTTCATTTTTATTTTTGCCTCCGAAGTCACCAAAAGTGTCCTATTGCCAGCCAAAAGAAATGGCGGGAAAAGAAAAGACTTCACCGCCTTCTACTTCTTCCAGTCCGAAAATGCAGGATTCTCGAGAGTCTCCACTGTGTTGGCGAAAGCAGGTGGATGATAGCCTGAAGCGGCTCCACTCGCTTCAGTTCGGTGTCGACTTGGCTATTGAGAGACGTGACTTCTTAGCAGCCCATGTCCTCGGTCTTCGCCTCCTCGGCTTCCTCGACTCGCATTCTCTCACCGACGCCGATGAGGCCCTTACTCGCCCCATCCGCCATGAAGCCGTCTCCAAGCTCGACGCAGCTCGCCAATCCCTCATTCCTGAGTCCGATCGGTATGTAGTGTATAAACATCTCGAAATGATTGCTCTCTTTATCGGTTTCTTACTTGAAGAAATTGTTACGGATTTTATGGTTTTGGTGATAGCATTGAGATTATGGAATGTGAATTTACTTTAGAGTTATTTGAATTGTTAATTTAAAATCAATCAAGTACTAATGAACTTAAAACTCCATTGTGAACCTAGACGTGATGATATGAACTGAACATAATATAATTCATGTGTGGAGTATTTCAACAAGCAACGAAAATTTTCTGCAAGGACGTGCATTAATTGAGAGTTCTAAGCTATATTTTCATGTAATTGTAATTATGTGAATGAATTGCAAAGTGATCGTGATGCTGATAATGTATGGAGTCTTGCTATAATTTCAGCCCTAAATGTTGCAAGTTTTAAGAAGATTTGTCAAAGAATACCTTAGGTATTTCAGCTTCATATAAGTAACAGCATGCTTTGTGGTTTTTTATATGGTAAATTGGAACATTTATGCCTGCATATTAGCACTTTTGCTAGTTATATGTATTTGTATCCATGACAGTTCTTTTCCACTGTACATTTATTCTCTGACGTCACAGTGATGATAATTTTTTTTTTCATTTATGTTTAGCCGAGCATTTGAACAGGCAGGCAGAGCTCCTGGCCACGTTTTTAGCAGGAAAGGAGATATTGACATTGAGAAGATTAAGCAGTCGAAGTACTTCCGTGCCCTTCTTCAGCAATATAATATAAAGCCAGTACATGGGACGGTAAGCAGTGAAAATATATTGGCTTTCATGACTCTTGGTTTTCTTCATTGTATAGAACAGTTAAAAGAGCAAGACTTCATGTGTTTTTTCCCTGTTAGTTAAATTTTTACCTCTTCTTGTTAGGTGTTTTTTCAATATATATATGCAGGGAAGAAGTCTGTAGTTTCAATTCTGATCCAATTGTGTGTTTTCTGCTTCAAATGAAATATGAGGTATGATCATGTCAAATGATTATGTGCATTACCCTCAATTGTTATTCTCAGGGAGACCAGCTGGATAGGACAGATAGGTTGAGCTGCAAGACATCAAAGGTCATAACACAAGCAAAGTTGACATCCTTGTATGGGAACAATATCATGAAGGCAAACACTGATTCAAATAAGAGTTCTTTGAACTCCAAAAGTAACATTTTGGATGATTGCATGATTGTAGAAAGGGCCCATTCATATCACAACCAGTCTAAAGGTCGTGGTCTCTCTACTTATATAAAAATTGAAGAGGAAGAAAGAAGTTATGGAAATGGTTTGGGATCAAAACGTTCACATGAAAAAATCAGTAGCCCCAGAAATGAAAGTGTGACTTCACCCTCAAGCAATGAAGAAGCTTGTGCTGATGTTTCTACCAATGGATTTGTAACTGCAAGAGCAAAACTGGTATTTATTTTATTCTCCTATAGGAAAATTGGCAAGAAAATTAATCTAGGATTCATTCTTTTTATTCATTTTTATGATAGTGCAATAGTATATGCATGGTCTAAATCTACATGGCCGCCTGCCAGAAATTTCCAATCAGACTCACTAGCATGATACAGTGAACATTCATTTTATCTATAAGGTTAATGCTTTAAACTATAACATGTTTCACAGTCTTTTAGTTTTCTCTGTTTTGGTTGTCAGTATAATCTTGTTGTTTGACACAGTATTGAATAGTCTCATAGCAACCAAATAGCAGAAGAGAGTCTCCTACAATTTCTGGGAAATAGGAGATGGGAAAAGTAATACTGTCTCCAATAATATGTTTCTCAATTTCTCAAATATTTAATGTAGACTAAAATTGTTGAAGATCTTATGAGAGCTGAAAGAAAATGCAGTGCAAATTTTTTACTGCTGTGAGTTTGATCTTTAAAAGAACATAGTTGTTCTAGTGGGCGGAATGATATTTAATTGTTATCTTACTGGCTAAAACATAAGCATATCTCAATCTGTCATTTACTTCTGTGTCTGTTTGGAGGCTTGTCTAGGTGGACGAAATCAATGTTGGTCTTGAGTTAGGAATGATGATCAAATAGTTGTATTGGAAATATGTTCTGGTCATTGATTTGAAAAATTACCTCTTTTTTTACACCCTCTTTTAATCGTTTCATCCATATGAAGCATGTTTTCTATGTTGTGGCATAGGAAATGGATGCAAGGCAAAAACGAGGGTTGATGGGATCTCCCAGTGCATCTGTCTCCCCACAGAGTGATAACACAAACAAGGGTTATGGGGCGAGATCATATGGCTTTTCGCGACGTGGAATTCGTGGTAACTTTGTTCCTCCTGTAAAATCCAATGGAGGAAACAATGGAAATATGACTACACGGGTCACAGGAAAGAGTGATGATACATTAGATGACTCGACAAAGAGATGGTAAGTTGTATCATACTTCTCACTGTATCAGAAATGAAGTTCAAATTTCTCATTAGTACTTCATGCTGTAAGATATATGAGTAAGTTTTGTATTCTTTGGAAGATAATTAAACCATGTCAGTGTGTCATCTGAACCATTTCAGTGTGTCATCTGTAGTGTGAGTAAACCAGGGTTTCGTGTTCAAACTGTATTCTAATTGGGCCCCATATGATTGTGTCCCTCCCATAATGCTTACTCGCATCAAATATATGCAAAATCCTGGCCCATGAACCTGAAATGAGAACCTAGCATGGAAGGATTTCATTTTTCTTTTCTTGCTAGTTGCCATAGTTAACTGAACTAATGCTTGGCACTGTAGAGATCTTGTTTTTAATAGCTGTAGCTCCACTTCCTCTTCCGCAACCCCCTCCCCACAACAACACCCACCCCCCCCCCCCCCCTCCCCTCCTTTCTGGTAGTTCTAGGGTGGTATTATACTGAGGAATAAGCATCATACAAGGTGATGTTATTTAACTGATTTCGTATTTTCTATTAGTTTGGAGATGCTATGCGGTCCTGATGGTGAGCTTCCTGAAAAATTGAGGAATTTGGAACCACGTCTGATTGAGCATGTTAGTAATGAGATTATGGATCGGGATCCTAATGTCCGTTGGGATGATATTGGTATCACAAAATACATAAATACTTCCTATTGCATTGAAATTACCATTGTTGTCTCTTATATTTTATGTTCTAATTTTTACTTCTTGACGAACAATGTTGTAGCTGGCTTGGAGCATGCTAAAAAATGTGTGACTGAAATGGTCATATGGCCTTTATTACGTCCTGACATATTTAAAGGTTGCCGTTCTCCAGGAAGAGGTCTTCTTCTTTTTGGTCCGCCGGTACATATCAAATCCAAATAAAATATGGAATTCAATGCTGATTAATATAAATTCATGTCAGTACCTCCCATGTCTTAGGGAACAGGGAAAACAATGATTGGCAAAGCTATTGCAGGAGAGGCAAAAGCAACATTTTTCTATATATCTGCCAGCTCATTAACAAGCAAGTGGGTATGTCCATCTGTGCTGATTGTCCCTATATTTTTTTGGAGGTTAATTGCCTGAAATTCTATTTTGCGAAAAATTTCTCAAATTGCTTGCATTTAAAATGCTTGAGATGGATTTACAGAAACGTCAATTAGATTTTAACAATGTTCCTGAAATTCCTGCATTATTTTCTCCTCATGCTTCATGAAATTGTTTTTTTCTACAAATTAACAATGCTAAAAAAAAAGGAAAAGGCTTGGGCTCCCCTCCCAGAGAAAAAAAAAAAAAAAAAAAAAGCAGTTTTATTCCTATCAGTCATCAGACAATAGATTCCTCTGCCTTTGAGTGCCAAAGGCATTGCAGATGTTTCCACTCTGGTTAAATTGTAGCTCGAGACTTGAGTAAAAATGTACTGGCAAAGATAAAAAGAGGGAGAAAGTTAGTCATATTGATAATTCTACTTTGATAATAGTGATTAAATCCCACTTTACATGTAGGCAGGTATTTTAACATGTTGATATTTCAACTTGTGAGAGTATAGATTGGTCAGTGTGAAAAGTTAATTAATATCCTGTTTAGACTTGCTAAGAACAGGTATTCACACATAATCCTGCATGTTCATCTAACGTTAATGGACTCGAACTTCACTCTATTAGTCCACATGTGTTACCTAAGTGACTGACAATTATAAAAATCTACTGAGGAAATAAAAGAAAGAAAAAGACATGACAGTTCTAGTTTCTACAACTTATTGGTTGCCATTTCATATTTCCTATGAAATACTTGCTATTTTTTTGACATATTAACTTGCAAATGTAGATTGGTGAAGGTGAAAAGTTAGTGAGGGCCCTGTTTGGTGTTGCCAGTTGTCGTCAGCCTGCTGTAATATTTGTTGATGAAATAGATTCACTCCTGTCTCAGGTAAAACATGTTCTGTGACCTGTAGCTGTTATTCGGGTTACTGGCACTATTCATTGGCCATCCTACTTCTATCGAGGAAGTATATTATTTAGAAGTGTTTGATGTCAGTTAGTGTACTTAGCATTAACTAGGGTATTTGGTAATATTGGGGGGATTTTTAATATTGGAATTTCATGTTTATTTATTTCCTGTTTTGTTATGATTTTGCTCCAATCTAACTGCACCCTAGTGTGTTTTTTATGCACTGTGCAGTATGACTTTGACGTTTGACTTGAAAATAGCCTGACGTTAGTTTTGTTGATTTCTTCTCTTCACTATCTTTGTCCCTTCCCTTACCATTCTACAGCATTATAAGATAAGTGAATGGTGTCAACTGTTCGATTTATCTTTAGTGACATTTATTTTCCTTATCCTTGGAAGGTGCTTCCCATCTACATGCAGGATTACCACATGCAATTATGCCAATAACCCTTTGGATTTTGTTTTGTATGTATCATCAATTACTCCTTGTACATAAGATGTAGCACTCAATTTATATGGTTTACAGCGCAAGTCAGAAGGTGAACATGAATCAAGTAGGAGACTCAAAACACAATTCCTCATTGAAATGGAAGGCTTTGACAGTGGTAGTGAGCAAATTCTACTTATAGGTAATAGCTGAAGCCCTAAATTGTGTAATCCTGAACACCCTGTGTGTGTGTGTGTGCGTGTGTCTTTGAGTGTGCATGTGTCCATGCATGTATACTTTTTTCCTTTTTGAGTTCACAAATATGCTTTTGCTCTTTCTTTTTATTCAATAATTTTAAGCTACTTGGGGTTTCTTTATGTCAACCTATATCTAGTGTAACCATAAAGGTTAAAACATGGTGCTTACTGTACAATTGTAAAATGAACGCAGTGCAAGTTTTTATGAATAACAATTTGATTGAGGTAGATATTGCATTGTGCATATTTTTTCTAGTTGGTCCGATTCAAGCTGTCTACATTTTGGATGATGATTTGTCTTCTAGAATATTAGATTAGGTTGTCCCATCCTCCTCGTCTCTTCTATAGTAATATTTTTTGTGTAATAGTATTACAGACATAGCAACTGAATTCAAGGAAAGAAACTTGCGTTGTAGTCAACATTTTCATACTCTTACATCGCCTGTTTGTAATTAGGATGTTCCTGGTGGTGAGAGTATCTAAGATACTATTGAGTGAAATAGAAAACTACTTTTGCAGACTTTCTTTTGATCATATTTTAAATTTTTTTCAAGCAATTTCTGTTCAATTTACCAGAGAGTAACATAAAAATAGCCTTCATTGCATCAATCTTGCTCTTCAAATCCAGTTATTTTTCTTGTCCATGAATTGATTCACTTTCATAGTCAGCATTACTTTTAGTTCTATGTAGTCAGTGTCACTTTTAGTTCTATGTGATGCAATTTCCAAAAGCAATTGCTTTGTTATTTGATAAATGGATGTGTAATCTAGGAGCAACAAATCGACCCCAGGAACTGGACGAAGCAGCACGAAGGCGACTAACCAAAAGACTGTATATACCCTTGCCTTCATCAGGTGCAATTCACAATCCTTGTCCGTTTTGAAAATTCATTACTTGTATGTAAATAAATAGAGGCTAACCTCCCTATATTGAGAATGAAGAAGCAAGAGCCTGGATCGTACGTAACCTTCTAGAGAAAGATGGTCTATTTAAGCTGTCGACGGAGGAAATTGATGCCATATGCAATCTGACTGAAGGTATCTATAGTTCATACATATTAGAGATAAATCCGAGTGTTTCTCCCTTTTTTTAATAACTATTTTGAATGTCAATTTGAAACGGTTCGTATTTGAATTTAGGCTTGTAACTTTAATTTTTGTAGGATATTCAGGGTCAGACATGAAAAATTTAGTGAAGGATGCATCTATGGGTCCACTGAGAGAAGCTCTTAAAGAGGGTATAGCAATCACGAAGCTGAAAAAGGAGGATATGCGGCCAGTTACTCTTCAGGTGATAGTAGTGAATCATATAAATTCACTTACATACAAAAACACATATATTATCAATTTACCATTAGCTCAGAAGAGTTTAATCGAAATCTCTTTCTTCATTTCATATAGGACTTCGAAAAGGCTTTGCAAGAGGTGAGACCCTCTGTTTCTTCGAGTGAACTCGGAACATATGACAATTGGAACAAGCAATTTGGAAGTTTATCACTCTAGGATAGTCCAATCAACTGTAGGGAGAGACGAAAGAGATCGAGTACTTAGTTGATCGTTGATCCGTATGACATTTGTTCAAAATACCTCATACCTCAACATGTTGATCGCTTTGGCATTTGTTCAAATTACCTCTAATAATTGAATTATAGTGTACGACTTGAAACACAATATTGCTTCTAGAATGCTGATTTTTTTTTTCTTCTTTTTAAAAATTAAGGAATTATTATTAGGCTGTTAATCAGTGCATTGAAAACAGGTTTTTAGACTTTGATTTTAAATTTAGAGTATTAGTTGACGAACAACAACCATGAGTGCTTGACGAGGACTATAATTGCAAAATAGATATTAATTTGCCTCCATTTTTCCCCTTAAAATATGCTCTCCATGTGAAATAATCGTTCCACTTACGTATGTGCCTTTTGACTAAATTTTAAAGATGATAAGCCTTTTACATGTCTTCCCAGTTGCGACCTTTTGCTTCATGTCATTTTTTTGGATCATTTCTTGGTTGATGACTGTGATTAAGGGTGCTAATTATCGTATCATATGCTCACGTTCTTATTATATTATCGTATAATATATAATCCACTATTATATTCAAGTTTTATAATGACATGTTTACCCCTTCCATCAATCAAATCTAAAATATGGACTCTTGAATCACTAATTTAATTCAAGTCTGTCGTGCTTATCTGAGTCCTCTTTCTGACCACAACTTTTAATCCGCCGGCCATGTGACCCGTCAACCGTGGCACAAAGATCGGCCTGTGTGCAGTTACAGGTTTGATTTCGAACTGCCTGAGAATGGAAGCCACCACGTATTTCATCTGAACGAAGGCCATCTCCTTCCCCAAACACACCCTTGGGCCAGCCTGAAAGATTGGAAATTTGTAAGGACATACCTTCTTCAACGAGCTTTTCTTCTCTGGTTCAAGAAACCATCTGTTTGGTTTGAACTCTAACCAGTCCTTGCCCCATAATGATTCCATTCTTCCCATTCCGTAGGGGAAGTAAGTCACCCTATCTCCCGCTCGAACAGGGGTATTATCCGGCAACAAATCATCGACAACGGCATGCTTCGAGTCCCAGGCTACTGGTGGGTAAAGCCTCATTGACTCGCACAGGCATGCCTTCAACAATCTCATCTCCTTTAACGAGTCATAATCTATCTTTCTTTCTGTCATAATTTTTGTCTCTTCAAGTACCTCTTGCTCTATATCTGGGTTACAGGAGAGCAGCCAGAAGAGCCATGTCATTGCAGCTGAAGTTGTATCCCTCCCTGCCATGATAAAACTTATCACCATGTCTCTGATCACTTTCTCCTCATGACCGGTTAATATGAGCCGAGAAAGGAGATCTTCACCTTGATTATTTTCTCCTCTTTCGACAATCATCTCCCTGTTATTAATAATCTCTTCTACATATTGATGAACTTGTTCAACTGCATCTTTAAGCATTTTCTCAGATCCAATCCCAAGCCATCTCTTGATCTTCCAAACGATATATAAAGGAGAAGCTGCTCGCTTAGCAGATATTTCTGACGCCATGTCAAAAGCTTTAGCAAGAGGTGGAACAGGTGAAGAAGGATCTAAGCAACATCGATCCATCCCTAAGGAAACCTTACAAACCAAATTGAATGCAAGCCGTCTTAGCAGGTCTTGCAGGTCTACAACCTCTCTTGTCGCTGCCAGCGACTCAAAAACCGGCAACAAACCTTTATTTACTTCTTCTTCCAATGTAATCATAAAAAACTCTCTTAGTGACTTGGCTGTGAATTCATGGCTAGCCAACTTTCTCTGTGTATGCCAAAGCTCCCCGTCCACATTGAATATGCCATAGCCAAGAAAATCCCCAAGAATCTCAGTAAAAGGCTTACCTTTAGGGAAATTGTTAAAGTTAGTTTTGAGTATGTACTCAACATTTTCAGGGTTAGCCGTAACGATGGTTCTACGTGCACCTAACCGCTTTACAACAATAGTATTGGTTGCTGATTCTGCAAGAAGTTCGGTATACCAATCAAGAAGACGGGTCTGGTTTTTGTAGAATGAAATCAAACATCCAATTACAGGATATGTTGGAGGTCCATGCTGACCGGAAAATTGCCGGAATTTACAGAAGATTACGTTTAGAAAATAGAGAGGAGTCATATATAAGAAAATGAAGGACAGGAGGTGACATGTAAAGAGGGAAATGAAGGTTGCCATGTTGATATGCAGAGGGCCAAGAAAGAAAGAAAATGGTGGATGATTATTGATTACAGACTCGAGCTATAGCTATAATCGTGTTTTGTATATAATATTCTAACCAAAACGTCTTTTAAGTCCACAGCCACAAGGTCTTGTATGGTGTGAACATTATTGTTTCATAATACAATTATCTTTTTAATCAACTAATACTGTTACATGCTCTTCCGATCCAATTCAAGTGTCATTTAAAAATTTTAAATCTACTCTTATTTATTAAATCTCTTAATTTTAATTAATTTATTCATTCTCTTTTTTAATATTTTTAAAAATAGATAATTAAATAAATTATTATGAATTTTTTATAAAATTTATAATTATTTATTATTATATTAATTTATGTATTTTATTTTTATAGGACACTTAAAATATAACGAAGGGAGTAAATAATATCGGGTTAATTATATAATTAATATTAGTTGTTGATTGCATTTCTCCACTGAATAATTTTCTCCACTGAATAATAAACTAGATTGAAACAAATACTTAATCATATTTCAAATTTATATTCAATTGTATCATTTTTTTAGTTACTAATAAAAAAATATTCTTTTATAAAGAAATTTCCCTTAATTATTTTAATAATCAAATTGAACATTTGAGACAGAACCTACAAATAAACAACTTTCTAAAATATAATTTTTTTTTTTAACTCTTTCAATCACGTTTACTATTTTTCAAAAGTTATTTCTTTTGTTATGTGGATTAGTTGATGATGAGAATATTTGGTATATGACAATTTTGTAACTTGTCATATCAAATCTAACCAAACAAATATTAAAATGTACTTAGGTTTCATTAGAAAAAGACAAAACTATAGGATCTAATGGAAATATATATATATATTAGCAATTAAAAGCAGTGAAGCTTCAGCTGCAATTATTTCCTCAACTTTATAATTTCTCTCTTAACATTATGTTTGTCCATGTTCATGTGCTATCATTAATTAATGTTCAATTTTTAAAACTAGATTAAGAAAAAAATATTCATAAAATTTCCAGCCCTATTAGCCAATTGGATATTAAAATTTCGTGAAGCTAATTATTTTTAATGTAAGAGAAAATAATAATAATAATAATTAAAACAATTTTCTTTAGGAGTGCTTATAATAACTTTATTGAGAAGCGTTAAAAATCTTATCTATATTACATTTTTTTGACCTTTTTCAGCCTGATTTAAAATTAATAAAAATTAAATGAACTAAAATTTTTTCATAGTATTATTGTTAGAGCACCTTAAATTGTGCTCTTTATTTTAAAAAACATAATTGTTCAATAAAGAGCATCTTATATGATAAAGAGTATAAAGTTTTATTTAACTCTAATAGATTTTTCATATTTTATTTTTTATTTTACTTTATTTTATAAGTATTAATTATTTTAATTTTTCAATTTTTTAAATTTGTCTAATAGAAAATGTAGCACTAAAACTATAATAAAATGTATAGAAAGTTTGTATTACATTAATTAGTAATATATGACTCTCTAGATGTGAAGAGTTAAACCAACTCTTATCTTTATTTTTTAAAAATAAAGAGTCTATTGGAGTTTTATTTTGAGATAACTCTTTATAATAAAGAATTTAGCATATATAAAGAGTATATTGAGAATGCTATTATATTGGTCAATTTTCAAAATAGTTTTGTATTGGTATTAGATAAAATTTATAGAATTTTATGAAATTCATTTGGAATTTGATGTTTGATGCGAAAACATTCTAAATGATTTTTATGTTTCAAGTTCGTTTATCCATAAAAATGAAAAGGTTTACATTTTTAATTCAAGATTAATTTGGACTACTTCATAGATTTTAAAAGAGCTAATTCCTATAATTTATGGCTTTCGTTTTCATTTTTTTTTTTATAAGTACAAAAAAAATATCCTGTAGTTTGACTCTTTTTTACTTATAAGTCTATGATTTTTTTTTTTTTTACAAAGAGGGGTATGTGCTTTACTCCGTTAACATTTAAAAGTCTCTGCCATTAACATTGTTAGTGAGCACTTATGTGGCACTATGTGAACCCCACAACTATATATTTTTTTTAATTTTATCTACTACATGGCATTCATTAATCTACATTGCAAATTAGTGAATGCTATGTGGATTAATGGTTAGGGGAAAAAAAAAACAAACAGAAAATAAAATCAAATCTGGACAAAACTAAATCAAATCCCTCATTTTACTTTTTCTCTCTTCACATTCTCAGTCCCACTTCAAATTTCAAATCTACAAAAACCCTTTCTTGAGTTTCATTTCTAAGTCAAAATTTTTCTAGGTTTTGATTCTTAAACTTTTGTTTACATTTTACCTGGTTCAAAGATAGAAACTTTATTTCTACAATGAAAGAAGATAACCCATTTGAAACCAAATCCAAAGCATCAAGTTTTGTAGATTAAAATCAAGTACCAAAACCACTTTCTCACCATCCAAACATGGGTTTTTAAAAGTTTTGATTAGATTCAAGAGTTGATTAAGGCTGAATTTCTTTTTCGCACTCTTGCTAAAGATAAATAGTTTCAATCTCTCTCTTTCTCACTCTTGTTCCAAACTTTTCTACTTTCTTGGTAAGCAAACAACATCATTTTAATTGTAATTTATGTTTTGCGAGAGATATATATATATATATATATATATATATATGCAGTAACCCAAGTGCCATCGCACTCACTTTTGTTGGGTGGGATCTTGGATGGATGGTGAGTCGCTTAACCATCAACTGGTGGCAGAGATCGAGAAGGTGAACAACAATTGGTCAAGCGACAGTTTGAGCTTGCAACTGATCAGAATATGCGAGCTTCAATGGACCTTATTGAGCATTGATCTAAGATGGATAGTGAGCTGTGTATTGATGATCGGTGAACGGCGCTAGTAATTGGCCTCTTCTCATCACCGACAAATGGTGCTTGCAAACAACAATAGCTTGGTTTATTTGAGTCAATGTTTTTTTTTAATTTTTTTTAATAATCCACTTGGAAATAATAAGACATATGGCATTCATTTATTTGTCACATGTATTAATGAAATCTATGTGGCATTATAATTCCACATTGTATGTATAGTCAGATTAAAAAATATTAATAATGGGGTCCACATATGCCACATTAGTGCCACATAAATGCTTACTAATAGTGTTAACGGTAGAAACCTCTAAATGCTAACAGAGAAAGCACATATCTCTCTTTGTCAAAAAAAAATTCCACAGACTCATAAGTGAAAAAGGGTCAAACCACATAGTACTTTTTTATACTGATCCTTTTTTTTTCTTATTAAATTGTTGGAATATTTTGGACATCAAATCCATATACAATGATGACTGATGAAGAATATAATATGCCAAATTAGTTCAAGTCCAAAAGAAAAATGAGGACCAGCTAGGTCTAGATTGAAAATAAGTTCTTCATCCAACACTTGTAAACCGAATCCAAAGGGAATCATTACAGCAAAGTGAAATCAAAACCATGGTCAACTTAGAATCCTTGTCCCAATGTTATATGAATATAGTATCTATAAATTCCTTGAATGTAAGCCCTTAAGGGTAGATTTTCTTTGGATAAACTTACACCCAATCAACTTTGCGACCATTCAATTTTGTTCAATAAAATATGATTCAATTCATCTTCCAATCAATTTCTATTTGATTGAATTTAGCTCCATCAAATTGGTGTTATTTGTGGGAAACGATTAATGGAATTGTATCCCTAAAAAATCATTCATAGTTTTTTCAAAAATCTCCATCATGGCAGGAAGCAGTCACGACGACCTGCAAAATCTCCCCAAGGATCCCAAGAACAACCGAACTCATTTTGAGACTCACAACCAAGATGAAACTCGCACTCCTACCACATGTTGCATAGGACCTACTGACATAAATGTACCTTTGCAACAACTTAACTCTACCATTCTAAGAACGAGTAGTAATTAATCTGTGATCTTGATACTGGAAGTTGCATTTGCATTGCAAATACTATTGATAGCATTATAGACCCCACTAAATACTCTAATACCCAACACTCAAGCTGGCACAAAAATAGTGCTAGGAGGAGACTTGAACTGAAGGCTAGATTTTGAACAAACACCTAGAGAGGATCCAGAAAGGGATCGTCGAATTGAATGAAGCAGAGAAAGAAGGTTTGAAATAGTGAGATCCTAGTTTAGAGGGGCATCTTGTTACAAAAAAAGATGCCTTTTTACCTAAAAGGACATACCCTACCAGCCCAAAATGAACTACTCATACCAGAAGTCAAAGTCAGAGCCAAGAGAGACAAGGGATTTAGCAGAAGGATGAGCGAGATTGGGATAGTCAAAGAGATAGAAGATATAAGAAAAGATAAGAAAAGATGCAAGGAATATGAATAAGTTCCTCTTAATCCTCGTCTTATAGTAAAAGTTGAGATGAACAAGAGGTAAACAGTCAGTGAAATACAAAGGATATAAAGGAAACAGTAAAAAATTTCTGGATGAGCTCCTAGGTATATAGGAAGGAAATCGGTGGATAAAAGCCTTAAGCTAGTATCAAAAATCTCCTTTTACTAGGTTAGTCTAGGAATAC